>JANRFK010004824.1:10005635-10034758 GCA_030068395.1 Apalone spinifera
CCTCGGGCCCCCGCTCCCTCTGCGCGCGGACCCCGGCCTTTTCCCCTCTTGGGCCCCCCACACAGACACCCACACGGGGCCCCCCGGCTTCCTCTTGGGCCACAGAGCAGTGCTGGAAGCTCATGCGTGTTTCTAGGAGGTCTTGCAGGGCCGGGTGTTGCTGGCATGCATGCATCACAGAAATAGGGTCTTATGAGCCCTGCTCACCACCTACCCCCTGCTATTAAGATAAAAGTGGTGGGCAATAATTCTTGATGGGGGGGCACTCCAAGGTTTTGGAAATTGATCAAAGGCTGCACTCTTCCATGATATTAATGGAGGGGATGTGGGGCCTGGGATGGAGGTCAGGTGCAGAAGGGAGCTTGGGGTAAGGGATTGGGGTGCAGGAGGAGGTGCGGGGTCTGGGAGGGAGTTTGCCTGAAGGAAGCAGTTAAGGCCGTAGGGCAGGGAATCGGAGTGCAGGGGTTTGGGTTGTGACCTAGGGCAGGAGAAGTTTGTGACCTGGGGCAGGAGATTGGGATGCAGGGTCTGGGAAGGGGTATGAGTTCAGGAGGGTGACAGAGGGTTTGGCTTATGTGAGGCAGGGAGTGGGGGGGCAGAGGATTGGGGAAGAGGTGCCACAGGCAGGCTCTGGCAGGAAAACTTACCTTGGGTGACTCCCAGCCAGCAGCCCAGCAGGATTCTCAACCTGCCTCATCCCCGCACAACTGCAGAGGCCATGTGCATTGGTGAATAAGGGCCTGAGGGGAGAAGGGAGTCATGCATCATGAACTACCATTTTTTCAAACAGGCAGCTCCCATTGGCCAGAAATAGGCCAATGGGATTGTGCTGGGGGTGGGGGCAGCACATGAAGCACCCTTTCCCCCTCCCGTAGGCTCACAGCTGAGAAAGAGAAATGGTTGCTGCAGCCTTTTCTGAGCAGTATATGGGGGGAAGCAAGGAGTCTGCCTCAGGCTCCCTGCTGCATCTGCAGGCCATATCCAGTGGCTTGGTGGGCTGGATCTGGCCCCTGGGCCATATTTTGCCTAGGCCTGTGTTAAGGACACAAGACTGTCAGTGATACAGGATGAGCTGGAAAGAACTCTGGCAGGGAAGGAGATGGGTTTCAGAGTGGGCCACATCAGACTATTTGAATGTACACAGAGGTCAGTGCAGGGCCAGGCTGCGTTGAGTACCTGCATCCTGGCTCAGCTGCCTCTGTTGAATAGCCTGTCCCCTTTCTCTTTTGCAGTATGAAGATGCCTTCACTGCACGGAATTTGCAAAACTGGACCCTACCCAAACTCTACAAAGAGGTAGGACCCCTCTGCCTTCACCCTGCATTGCCTATGGACCTCTTTTATGACAACGGGTCCCAGAGCTCTGCCTCACTGCACTAAATCTGCACTTCACTTTTACCAGAAGAGTGCCTTCACCATCTCACAGTGGCACCTGGGCCCAGCTGTGTCTTAGCCCACCATCCTCTGCTGTTCTTCCTGGCTGCTCCTAATCAGGAGCTCTGAGCCTCCAACATGAGTTGGGGCCCAAAGGAGGAGACTGGCAATAAGACAGAGTCAATGGATCCAGAATAATCTGGAGAAAGGACCTTGCATCTCCCTTGCATCGGTGCTGGGATCAGACCAGGGTGGGCCAGGTGGCCAGTTTGGGGGCCTACAAGTTTGGTTTCCAGCTGGGAAACCCTTTTTGCCAAGGGAGGCAATGTTGCCAGCTAGACTGATGGACTCCCGCTGCCCCCTCAGCCCTTCTCAGGCACTCCCACATAGGCCAGCCCCAGAGTGGCTGTCCATTTCTGTTCTTCTGACACATGGACAGTTCAACCCATTTTTCTTCTACCCTCAGCGCCCTTCTGCTCGGGAAGGCTACACTCAATTTATAGCCAATGAACGAGGACACCTGCTTCCCTCAGTGCCACGTTCAAAGGTGAGATGGTTGGTTTGACTTGTATTGCCTGATCAGTTTTCAGGGTTGGAGTTGGGAACCCCAGTGAGTGGGTAAGTAACTGCTTGCCTTGTCTCTGTTGTCCATTACTATGGTATCTAAGCTCTGCCAGGTACATCAGATCTGCTTTGTGCAAGCTATAGGGAACTAAACTGAGCAGTGCCCAAGTTCTGGCTGATCACCTCAGGCCCCATTGCTGAATCACAGTAAGAGACGTTAACCCGGATGTCCCCTGCCCGTTAGCACTCAGTGCGGGTGCAGGTCCAGGGAGCAGTCTAATCACAAGCAGGAGGGGATATGCCCATGAGCCCCCACCAGTGTGTTGCTTTTTGCCCTTCTTGGACTGGGTTCGAGGTTGCTCTGTGTGGGAAAGATATTTTCTAACCATAGGCTAGGAGACCAGCTGGTTTTATACAGGGCTCATCTTTCCTGGGGCACCCAATCCACTGTGCAGGGCCCTCTCCTGGGAACACTAGCTCTGCCTAATGGGACGAGAGCCCAGCCTTTGAGAAGGTGCAGCTAGCTGGTGCTAGTAGTCAGTCACCTCAGGAAATTAGTGAGGAGGAGCCAGAGGCAGCAGCTGGATTCTGGGGTGTTCTTACTACCCCTGCTTCACCTGCCCTTAGAGCCAGGGCTAGGGAAGCTACAATTGTGTGTAAAACTGGATATTGAT
Organism: Apalone spinifera; assembly: GCA_030068395.1. Classification (NCBI taxonomy): domain Eukaryota; kingdom Metazoa; phylum Chordata; order Testudines; family Trionychidae; genus Apalone; species Apalone spinifera. The sequence continues at coordinate 10,008,247 of JANRFK010004824.1, forward strand.
GGCTGTGTTTCCCTCTTGGGGTGCAGGAAGCTTTGGGTAGCGGGGTCTCACTGCCAGCTCACTTCAAACATGGCTGTAGCAGTCATTTGATACCAATGCAGACAGGGCTGCTCTGTGTCCCAGAGAAGTTTCTAGGGCTCTGATGCCCAAGATCAAAGCCATCTCCCCCTGCTCTGCAGGCTTCCCCCTGGGGCACATTTATGGGAACCTGGGAGATGCCACTGAAGATTCCCCCAGCCAAACTGAACCTGACCTCCCGCTCAGCTGCTGCAGCCTCACGCCTCACCAACTGGATCCACAAGTCCACCACACTGACCAACGCCTGCAACGGCCTCCGTCCACAGATCACCGGCAAGGTAGGGAGCCCTGTGCACAGGGGCAGCACCATCCTCCAGGGAGCTGACAGCACTAGGCACCTGTTTGCTGAGGCTTGCATTGAACCCTTGTAGAGCAGAGGTGGGGAGATCCTGGCATGCAGGCCTTCCTAGGCAGCACTGGGAAACTGAGTATCTATTAACTGTTGGTGCAATTTTGTGCCTGCACTAATCTGCCCTGAATAACACAGGGGGCTCTGTCCTGTGCAAATTATCAGATAGTAGCTGTGCCCCAAAAGACCAAGGCCAGGAGTTCTGAAGCAAATTTCAAGGACACTCTTTCCTAGCCTCTTGTCCGTCCTTTCAGAGCAATCTGCTGAACATGGCAGCCTGTCCCATGCTCGGGAAGGGCTGACTCAGCTGCATGGTGAAGGCACCTCAGTGGGCTGCCAGCCCCCCCACCCCCCCATATCTGCAACCCTCACTTCTGCTAGTGCTGAGGATTTGTTCTCATCTCACTATGGCCACGGACTCTGGAAACTGACAGTATTTGGGGAGGGGAAATACTGAGTTGGCCCCTTTCCCACTGGGTAGCTGCTAGATTTGCTGGCTTGCATGGTTGCATCGACTGGTGTGATGGGACTGCTGGGGGCTGTACAGTGTTGATTGTGCACTGCCTGGCAGTTTGGGGTGCATACCCATGCAGTGATGCAGCTGCATCAGCAGGGGGCGATCAAACCACAGTTCTCACTGCTGCCAGACTCCTGCTGCTGAGCCGGAGCTGCACAGAATGCAGAGGAGGGTTCCCAAGGCCCCAGGAGCAGCTTTCATGGCTAGAAGTGACCCTGCCCCAGCTGCTCCTGGTAGTGCTAAGTGGCATCTCTTTGGTTACCTGACAAACTCACTCTTGCATGGAAGCCCATGCCCCAAGCAGTGAGGAGGACCTGTGACCTCTGTCCACATTGCCTTCACAAAGGGAAGGGCTGGGAACCCACAGACCTAAAAGTGGAGCTAGGACATGTTGGGCATATTATCCAGAGCCAAAGGAAGGGGCTCCTGGTAGGAGGAAGGCAGGTCAGGCCTTCTTGAACCTGAAGGACACTGGCCAGCCTGTTTCTAAATGGTTAACTTTGAGCACAGACAGTAAGCTCTTCCATGCTACTGGGGTCAATGATGGGAACAGACTGGCCCTGGGTCACAAGCCCTGGGTGATGCTTGAGTGGCAGCCCATCCTCAGGTGTCCAGGCTGAGGAAAGGAAGGCATTACAGCCAGCCTGGGGAGGGACCCATCAGAACATGGAGACGCAGGCAGGGGGAGAACTGCAGCAAGTCCTCTCTCTGCATGAGGCCCCAGGTGCAGAGCCCAATTGGTAGTCAAGTAGCTTGCATGCAGGGCCAGCTCTGCCCACCTCTCCCTCCCGCTCTCCCTGCTGGCTTCTCAGAAACTCCTCCCTGGCACTGATGGCCTATGTGTGGCACCTCAGCTAGGCCACAAGGGCAAGATTCAAACCACCCTTGCACTTCTTCCCTTCCAAACAGCCTCGAGAGCCTGAATCACACACGCAGACCACCAAGGAGCCTTCCAATAAGAACAGCCGGGCATCTAGCAGAGGCTCCCAGCACCCCAGGTGTTCAGCCAAAATGCCCCCCGAAGAGGAGGCTTATCACAAAGAATCCACCACCCTCAAGGTCCCACTGTCACGCCAGCCGGGCTGCATGGATGTTCGCATCAAAGGAGCCACCTCCCAAGAAGGCTCAGGTTCGCGCCAGTCAGGCTCAAAGGAGGCTAGGCACAGAGGTGTGTCAACAGAGGTCCCATTGTCACGGCAGCCTGGCTGCATGGATGTTCGAATCAAAGAGAACTCCTCACCCAAAGGCCCAGCTTCCCTCCGACCTCCTTCAAGGGAAGCTAATCCCAGGCGAGCCATCTCTGCCGAAGTCCCAGCTGCAAGTCGACCTGGATCAATGGAGGCTAAAGCAAAAGGAGTCAGTTCACCTGAGCTTGTGGCTTCATCTTGTCCTGAGTCAATGGAGGCCAATCCCAGGGGAGCCATCTCGCCTGAGGCCTTGGCATCAAGTCGCCCTGGTTCAAAGGCTAGTGAAACTGCTGCTACCCCAAAGAGAACTTCAGGGCACGCAGCAGAAGGGAACGGGAGCATGTCACCCAAAATGGAAGGGTCAGCAAGACCCATGTCCTGCCCTGAAGAAAGATTTGAGCAAACATTCAACTGAAGGTCAAAGCAAATTCTATGCCCAAGACACAAACACTACCAAGACCAAGGACAAACATTTTGCTCAGCATTTCAAGCCATTCTGGCCCTTTACTTTCTTCAGTTCTAGTCTTCTCTATCCCCATGCTGGAGGGGTTTCCTTTCCCTCGCTGCTTTCCCTGCATCTAGTTGTAAATCTCTTCACTTTTAATCCTGTTTGTGAACTAGTTTCTTTGTGCGTAGGAGCTTCCCCCTGGATAAGAACGAGCCTGGACGACCAACAGACACACAATCCATTTTCAAGCCTGTTGAGCCCCAAGGTCGGGGCTTTTGGACAAAGACGCTGCCTGAGGGACATTCACCCCAGGCACAAATTGCTTTTCAACCTGAGCATGAGGACGAAACCAGCCAAGGCTGGCGTAAGTTGGCAAAAGGGTGGTTGGTTCTGAAGGAGCCCAAGGGATGCTAATGATACAACTGTACCCTGTGGCCAGCGGGTGTGTTCATGGGAATCAACACAAAAATAAAACTAAAAAAACAAAAGTCTCCCAACAGTTTTCATTTACAAGCATTGGCATCAGTGGTGGGCCAATGGTTGGCACTCACTGTCCACTCCCACAAGCATTAATGCCAAAGGCCTTGGGCTAGCACATACCCTCCACTCCCACCCATCCACACTAGCTCCTGACAGCAAGCTCGGTGCTGCCATATCAGATTATGCTAGAGCCCTGTATGCTGGGCCTCTTGCTCTCTACCGGCCATGTGTTCTAATTGGGGGGAAGCACTTGCAATCTTCTCTATTTCAGGCTGTTGGGGTCCTGGAGAGATGCCTTTGCAGCTCTCAGCCACTCATGAACTCTTGAAGTTTGATATGTTGCTTTCCTGCAGGGCTGGCTCTTCTTCTAGCACTAAGAGCTTCACTCATCTCAGGAGCAACAACCAATGGGGGGGGGAGAGACAATCTAGAGTCATGGAACAAATACAAAGCCAGCCCCTGGAGGTTCAGTGGAGTGCTGACTCTGTCCCAAGCGGATGCAGGCTGCAATGCATAAGTATTGCTCCAGCATTGAGGAGGGGGAACAACGACTAACGCTCTTGGCACTGGCAGAAGAATCCTCCATTACAAAGCCTGGCAGGGGGCGGGGATTTCACTGCACTATAGGTCCTCTCTGCTGGTCCAAAACGCAGTGAGTGGCAGTTGGCTGGGGGTGGGGGAGCTGGCAGGAGCTAAGGAACCCAGCTACTCTCAGCAGCTGGTTTGAACCCACCCCTGGATGGAAGGGAGCCCGAGAGGGGATGCAGTACAAAAGCTGTTGGATTGTGGGAGCAGGTGGTATTCTGCTCTCCCGCACAGCAGCCCGAGGGGCCACAGCTTGAATGGAGATGGAGGCTGGGTGGGACTTTCCAGCCCAGGGATGTAAGCTAGGCCTGTGCCAAGGAAAGGTGGCCCTGCAGCAAAACATCTTCTTAAGAGTCAGGCTGCAGGACAAAAGGTCTCAGCTGCAGCGTGCATCAGCATGCCTGCTCCTGCCTGGCCACCACCTAGAACTAGGTTTTGGGGCACTCACGCTCCTGGCCTCTTAGCTAGACAATGCCACCACTAGGCCCAGCATTAGGCTCCTTCCCACTCACACACCTCCCTTCACTGGTCCCAGCCCGAAAAACAATTTAATCACCAGCAGCTGAGGAGCATGTATGGGTAAAGGAAGACAGGACTGGATCCTACCAATCTCATCCTGGCATGCCCCTCCTGCCCAGTGCCTCCTAGTGAGCCCAGAATAATCCCCAAGAAATTAGCCAGTTGGCCAATGACATCCACTCCTCTCTGAAGGTGGGACAGAAGCCCAGGTTCAGCTTTTAGAAGGCAGGTTTCAAATGCAGAGGGAAATCATAGGCAAAGCTCCAGAAAGGGCATAATGGAAACAGAATTACCCCAAATTCTGCAACTGTAAAACCACTGCCTATCTCTGCTGCTTCTGCCCCAGTTACCAGGGTCCTGGGCTGCTCTGATTCCCCAGAACTCGTCTGCCTATTCTCCCTGTCTGCATTGATGCCAACTCGGTGCTGGGAGCCTTTGTGAGAGGTAATTAGGCATGGCAAAGTCCAAACTTGTTAACAGCAGACACGTGCCAAATAACTGATCAGAAATCAAGAGGATTCTAATTAGCAGCCATTTCAGCAACTGCAGCATATAATTGGTAAGGGCTGACACACAACAATTTTCACTCTTTGGGGGAAGGTAACGCCTGCTGGGCTGCCCTCAGTGGATTGCTGCAGACTGCAGGCATTTACAGAGGTGGGATTAAGGCTGTGCAACTCCTCCCCTTCCCACACACGTTTTCAGAAGGAGGGAGGGTTGAAGCTTTTTTTTTTTTTTTTAAGATATTTGTCCCTGCTTGATTCCTGAATTTGGAGAGCCAGGTCTCTTCTGGGCTTGAATCCTCTGTGGTGACTGAGGATGATAACATCGCAGGAGGCAGAAGTGAAAGCTGAACGTCTGGCAGGGGGAAGGGTTTATTCAGACTGTTACACTACTGTGTTTGCTTCTGCTGTTTTGTGTTTTGCAATATTGTAATTGTAAGCTGGGAACCATCATCAAGCAGGTGTTTCCAGGGGGATCCCACAGGTACTGGTTCTATGCCCTATGCCATTTAACATTTGGATCAGTAACCTTGAGGAAAACATCAAATCATCACCAATAAAGTCTGCAGATGATACAAAAATGAGGTAAATAATGAAGATGGATCACTGACACAGCATTCTGGCTACTTAGTACACTGGGCACAAGCAAACAACATGCATTTTAACATGGCTAAATGTAAACAGATGCATATAAGAACAATGGATGTCAGCCATGCTTTTCCAAAGTGGGGGTGAGGGAAGAGATCTATGCTGGGAAGCATTTAAGGTGAAAAAGATTGGAGGATTGTGGTGGATAATCAGCAAATCCCTGGATGCATGAATAGGAATCTCAAATAGGAAGAGAGAAGTTATTTTATCTCTGGACTTGGCACTGTACTGGGCACTGCTGGAATTGTGTGTCCAGTTCTAGCATTCAGAATTCAAGAAGGATCTTGATAATTGGGGAGAGTTTAGAAAGCCATGAAAACAATTAAAGGGTCAGAAAACAATGCTGTGTAGTGAGTGACTCTAGGAGGTCAATCTACTTAGCTCAACAAAGAAATGGTTACGGGGTGATTTGATCAAAGTCTGTAAGTAGCTACAAAGGGCATATTCAAGATTGAGCTCTTCAATCTATCAAAGTAGAATATGATTCAGCAGATGGTAGCTGATGTTAGAAAAATTCAGACTGGAAATAAAGTTTAAAATCAGTGGTCCTCAACCTTTTTATGCCCATGATCACTTTCCAAATGTAAGGGCAACCCAAGATCTTCCCTGCCCTTTCCCCAAAGCCCCACCCCACTCACTCCATTCCCTTCTTCTTCCCTTGCTTTCCCCCACCCTCAATCACCTTTACTGGACTGAGGTGGGGGGTTAGAGTTCAGAGTACTGGCTGTGAGAGGGGAATCAAGGCTGAGGCAGGTGACTGGGGTGTAGGAGGGGGATATAGGGTGCTGGCTCTGTGGGATCAGGGTTGAGGTGGGATTTTGGGGTGCTGGCTTAGAGGGGCTGGGTGGGTTTTGGGGTCCTGTCTCTGGGAGGAGGGTCAGAGCACGGTGCTGGCTTTGGGAGGAGACTCAGGGCTAGGGGTACAGGAAGGAATGCAGGCTGTGGGGTGTTCGGGCTGGGGCAGAAGTGCAGTAAAGGGTACTGGCTCTGAGATGGAGGTAGGAGGGGGTTCTGGGAGAGGGGCAGGAGAGGTGCTAGCTCTAGGAGCTTCTGACATGGGGAGCTGGTTCCTGGGAGCAGCTGCACCATGTTCCGCTCCTTAGGCTACAATGTCTCCTGGGAGCAAAAGCCCTGTGGATCAGCAGAGACCAATGTCTATCCCTGGGTAGACATTTATATCCATACAGGGCTCTACACACCACTCCCAGAAGGGCTCAACAAGCACCTGGAAGCAGCCCACGACTCTACGCACTGCTCCTCTTGGCCAGCACTGTCCCAGGCAGCTCCCATTGGGGAGTTTCCTGTTCCCGGCAATGAGAGCCGTGGGGGCAGTGCTTTGTAGGCAGGAGCAGTGTGCTAAGACTCCTGCCCACACACATGGGGCCATGCTGGCTGCTCCTGGGAACAGGCCAGCAGTGCGGGGCCAGGGCAGGCAGTGTTTCTATCGTGTTAGCCAAGAAGTCAGACAAGATGATCACAGTGGTCCCTGCTGGCACTGGAAGGTCTGATCTAATGTCAATATCTAAGCCAGTAGCCTCCAACCTTTTCAAGCACAAAGTCACTTTTTTAATTTAAGCACAACCCCAAAAAAATGTAGAAACCACAGTGCTGTAAAAAGCCGACACCAAGTGCCTACTATACAGGCAGTCCCCAACTCACGAATGGGTTACATTCCAAACGTGGTCGTAACTTAGGGCGGAGGGGCGGTCACACCCCTAGAGTCCACCACAGGCAGACATCACGTGAGGAACCTCAGACGGATGTAAGGCGGAGGGTTCGCGGAGCTCCCCCCACCACCACCCCGCGGTGGGGAGACCGGGGGGGTGGGGACGGCTCGCACCCATACCCCGCCACAGGGTGCATGGGGGCTCAAGACTGGGGCACAGAGTTGAGCGCACAGGCTTTGTCCAAGTGCTACTTCCCTCAGGCAGCAAAGCTAAGGCAGCAGCTTGGGGACAGGGAGGAGTCAGTGACTCTGAGCACAACCCCTGCAGCTCCCATTGGGATAATCTCTTTGCCTCCTCCCAGTCAGGTGCCCAAGTATCAAATGCCGCTCCAGACCTGCATCTTCCTGACAATTTTAGGGCACTCCCCTCCACGCAGCTCTGGCACCTGCACTGGCTAAAGTGGGATTAGCCACATGCATTTTAACCTCATGACAACTCAATGGTAAATGCATCTGCAGATGGTGCACTCTAGGGCCGAGAGCTGCCAGGAGAATTACAATCTCACTGTTACTTTCAACAGAGGCCAAACCCTCCCTAGGCATGGGATACCAGAACACACAGAGCTGATGCATTGTCTGGGGCTACGTGGGAGGAACCTGGCTGGTCCTGCAGACAGAGGAATTCATGTTTCAGGACAGTCGCATGCTGGCTTCCCAGTTTCAACAGAAGGAAATCCCTCCTTGCAGATAGTAGAGTCAGTCAATAGCTCCAACTACTCCACAGAGGAGGCAGAGCCGCTGAATAGGAAGGGGCCATTTTTACAGTCACTTTGCAGAGTAGAACAGAGCCTGCAAATGTGTAAACAACCCCTGGAGCACATTGGCTTTCAGCAGCAACCTCTAGCCCCCATGCGGCCTCACTAGCACAGAAATGCTACCATAATGAGCTGGGAGTATTTCCCCATCAGTGTCAATGAGCGTGGGGTGCAGGCTCACGGTGTCAGGCCCCTCAAATACATATCCCAAGGGGCAGCCAGCCACTATGGCACCATAATATCAGATGAGCGCGCTCTGATTCCCATGTCACAACACACACCTTTATGCTGCTTCTATGAAGGGAACATGACACGCTCCACTCAGGGTAAATTCTCCAGGTGTTTCATCAGTCTATCGAAAACCCCAAGCGACAACTCATTTGAAAATTTGTAACAGTAACACAGCTGCCAGCATATGGTGTGAAAGATCAAGCCTGCTTTACTGGGAAGGGTGGGTGTGTTACAAACACACATGCCGGCATGACAGTGCACAGAGAGGTTGGGAGGGGGAGACTGTGGTGCTGGCAGTCCTCCAAAAGGTTCAAAGAACAGATTTATTTTCAGAGGAACAAAAAAACAGATTTGATTGAAGACTCCAAAAATATACGGGTGCTTATCCTTCATCTGCTGGAAGAGCTGTGAACTGCTGCACAGAGCGCTCTGAATTCAACATGCCCAGCCCCAAGCACTGGGCCGGCTACAAGCTGCCCTCTCCGCACTGTAAAGCCCACAGGCTGCTGACTGCAGCAGAAAGCCAGATGCCAGCAGTTCAGCATTTTACCCAGGACAGCATCAAATTCCCTCTTCCCCTTGCAAGCATCACGGGCGCTGGCGTCGGCGGCTCAGTCTGTGCCCGCTCTAGAACCAGCGCCAGCATCAATGGGGACAGTTGTCTTTTAGATGAGCCTACATGCATACGCTAGGCTAGAGGCACTCACATCTCCTCCCCCAGCCCAGCTCAGGCCCAGTGAGGGGGCACACAGTGCCAGTATTGTCTCAAGCTTCAGGGCAGAGCAGAAACCAAGTCAACCAGAGTTAGTTTGAAAGCACAGCAATGAATTAAGGAAGGCAGCTCCTCTGAGCATGCTCTAGGTGGTTAAGAATCAACTGCTGATCAGCTGTCAGTTACCAGCTGCATATGGCTACCTATAGCCTTGAACATCCTGTCCTGGGAAACCTGCCCCAGCAGTCTCGAAGGGTGTTCTGGGATCTCACTGGGCTAGTATAGCTGGAGACAGCACTCGGGGCTAGTAATAAAACTCTGATCACTCACATGCCCTAAAAGAGAGGGGAAAGCACCATCTTGCCCCCAACAATTTAGTTACCTAGGAGTCTCTAGTCCCTTGTTCCTTCTGCCCTCCCCACACACACACACACACACACACACACACAGCTCTGTCTGGACCAGATCACCAGATGAACCAAATCCTTGTAGGAGAAAGCAGGGCTTCACCAGGGAGGCACCTTCACATGGCAGCGAGTCCAGCAGAGGAAAGCAGGGTCAGGACCAGGACCAGGACCCCAGACTGATAGACTTGAGGAATCTTGAATCCTTTCCCCATGTCCCACATCTAGAGACAAAGAGAATAGAGCAAGGAATTAGAGCATTCCACTTGGGCACTCGCCCAGTCTGCGGCTGAACCCCCGGCATGCCAAGCCTCCCAAGCCCAGGGCAGTCAAAGCATTAACAGAAAATGGGCCAAGAACAAGTCAGAGAATGGAACAGCCCCTCTGGCAATGGAGCCATCAAGATTCTGCATGGAGTATTGTGTTGACTGAAAATGGGAGGAAGTGCAGAAAACTGCCCAGGTGAGGCAGGGTCTATCACAAGACCTGTAGGAGTCTCTAGGGTGAGGGGTGCAGGCTGTACACAGCGGCAGTGGGAGCCCCAGCACTTCAACTGGGCAGAGCACTAGAGATGCTGCTGCCAGGGATCACCCTGGGAATACCCTAGATGACCCAACAGAAATGAGCAACCTTTGATAACATCCTGTAAAGTTAGCTAGTGATTCATTCATCACACAAATGACAAACCCTGTCCCAGTGAAGCTGGGACCACCTGGTTTCTGACTGGCTATTAGTAATGCATGGAGGGGGCCGGCAGCAACAGACAAGTCTTGTCAGTTCCCTGATCTGCCACTGACTACCTGAATTAGTTGGTGCCGGATACTTCGGTTTAAACTTTCTAAATATCCATTGGTGCTGGGGGTCCAATCTGAGACATGGCCTGATTTTCAAAGGTGCAGAGCAGCCTCAGCGCTAATCTTACAAAGGCACCTTTGGAAGAATAGGCCCCTGATGTCTGAGTAGGCAGCCAAAGTTAGTCCACACTCCAGAAAACTCTGGATATAATAGTTGCTATGTGCCTCAGCTCCCCATCTGTGCATGGGAACTTACTGATCCCATGCAATAGTACACCGAGGAGCTCCACAGCCCAGCTGAAATCAGTCACAGGAGGTATCTCCCCTACCAGTGTGGAATCTTACCAGAGCAACATTGCCTCTAACCTGGCCACCCATGCAGTCAGCCCTGTCCCGTCAAAGTCAGGGAATGCAGTGATCAGGAGTCATTTCTCTCAATGTCTTAACTTCTCTGACTGCACCTCTCTGTCGGGGTTTGAATCAACCCTCAGTGTCAGATATGGACCAAGTCGGTCGGTCACTCTGCCACTAGCCTGGCCAATGTAGGACTGCTCCATTTCACACAGGCATTATCAGGTCATCAGAACATGTAGCTTAGCCATTTAGTGAATTAAGGGTGAAGAGCGCTGGGAATTTCACATGGATAGCCCTAGGATAACAGGTCTGATTTTAATACCAACCTGAATTTAGGCCTGGGTACTGAGCTCTCAAGTGGTGGAGCAACTGGAGTACATGCACACACACCAACAACACTGCAGTGTATTCAATGAAAAGAAGCACCTAATGTAAGCATTACCATCCCCTGCCCTGCATTTGTGCCATGTAGCCATCCGGCTGGCCAGCTGTCAGCACTACTGGTTATTTTAAGATGGTAGTTTCATTGCCTGTGTTTAATGTAAATGCGCAGTTACAGTCTTTCAACCTGCATTTGACTCACAAGGCCCTAATGGGAAGGCTGTTAAGACTTGTTCTATTTGCTTGACAGCAACCCCAGGAGCAAACGGGGCTCAGCCAGCTGGATCAATGATAGAGCCCAGGGCCAGGCCTCATGTTCGCAGATGTAATCTGCAGTTCTCAGAGGATGCAAAATGGACAATGTTTGCAGCAGTGCCAACCACACCAGGGTCATCCAGCCCCTCCAGATGAGGGATTTACGAACCACCCACACCTCACTCCTCAGGATGCCACAGATCATTGCAGGGACAGCTCTGCCAGTGCTTTCTGGGCTTTTTTTATTATAAGCATCTGATAATGGCCAGTTCCAGAAGCAAGATACAAACTCTGAAGATCAATGCTTTATTACAGCAGCAGTGCTTTTGCTACCCAGATGAGAACACAGGCCACGTCAATGCGTGCAGCACAAACCCATGTTTGAAGAGCAGCATTCCCTGAGCTGTACTTCCCCTAGAGCAGAAGGGATCAGGTCACGCTATGAGCCAGCTGCCTTTGCAATTTTGTTTCTGTAAAACTAAATCTACTTGAAGTTGCAGAAACACAAGACAATCGCCATCTGCAGCAAAAGCAGCACTGCTTTTTCCCCCCACTTTGCACAGCCAATATTCTGTTTAGCTGGTTTTTAAATCTACAAAGCTCTTCTACGCTGAAACGCTGTCTAAGTTTCAACCCAGGGCAAAAATATTAAGGGTTGGTTTTTATCAAGGGACTACAATAGGTAATATAATATTAATATATAATATGACTATTATGAGCTGATATTAACTCTGGAAAAGAGTCATTTTGGAAAGTATCACATCATCACAGGACAATGACATTAAAAGCCAGGGATATTAAACAAGAGATTATACTTTCAGGAGTGTCAAAGGGACTTAAGTCCAATTTCAAATGTGACAGACACTTTTAAAAGTATTACCCCAGATGCCTACCCAATTCCCTGCACCTGCAGACACATACATATAAGCAACTCCACCAAGACTACTCACAAGGTGTCGGATTCCATTCCAGGTGTGGTAGGTAAGGGGAAAAGTCAAAGCAAACTTAGCCGAGTAGATAAGAGCAGGCCCCAGGCTGAGTGACTTCACAAATTCCAGGTAATAGGGGAACTGTTCTGGGAGAATTAAGGCAGCCATGCCAAAGAGAGAGACTCCTGGAAAAGAAAGAACCCATAAATTTAACCAGCTGCCAATGTTAGCCAGCAGCTCACTCACCATGAAAGAGAAAGCCTGGCAAGAGATTCGGCATTCCCCAGCTGGGAGCCAGGGGCTCCTATTCCCAGGGCCTGAAAAGCCAATGCTAACTCTCCACAAAATGAACCAACCTCTTCTCCCTCTCTCCTGGTTCCTCTGAACTAGTACAACACCAGGGATGTGAAAGGTTAACTGTTAACTGGTGGGTGCTTGAGCAGCTCTCTGCCTGCTGAAAGAAGGGGGCTGCTCCAGCCCTGCAGGGGGCCCACCCCCCTTTAATCCATTAACCAATTAAATGGGATTTTACATCCCTGGCTCCCACTAGGGAGCGGCCTTCAGATTTGCATGTCATCGTGAGGAGATGGAGTTACTTTGCTCCAGGAAAAGTCACTTTTTGCTCTGACACATTTGCACCTATGAGAACAATTCCAGTCACAAACTCAACTTGCTAAACAAATAGCAAGAGAATGTACGGTGTGAGGTCAGCTTGTCATGTCAGACTGTTACCACCTGAAGTCAACAAGGCTATTAAGTACCTTACTATTGGCCCCAGTCTTGCCAACACTGATACATGTCAGTAACCAGACTCATGTGAGTGACTCCCAGTGACTATTCCTGAGACTGCACTGACACACTCAAGCATTTGCAGAGTCAGGGCCTTAGAGCACAAGCTAAAATACTTGGGAATGCAGGTTTCAGAGGACCCCCTCAAGGTGTGAAATTTTAAGCGGGGAGCTTCTCCAGAGAGTCCTTGAGTCCGAAACAGCAAGACAAAAATATCCACCCACCAACCAAATGGACAGTTTATAAGGAGCCGAGCTAAGCCCAGCCCAATGGCATGTCCAGAGCTCTTCTGACATCAATGAAGAGGCTGGTGCACAAAGCCGGCTTGACAGGAGTACACTAGCATGAAAAGCAGTGGGAGTTTCTCTGTCACTTCTAGGCCAAAAGGCTTTTTAACAGATGGTGCTGCCAAAATGGGAGCGATCAATGAGAGAAGAGCTAGCCAAGCTGTGATTAATCCTCCATTCTGAAGAACTTGATTGCTCGCCTCTGGTACGCTGGCTTAAGCAGCTCTATCAGCAGCAGTGCCAGCACCATCCAAGCCAACTAGCTGCTTCCCCACTCAGCCACTTGTGGTTTCAATGACCTCTGTGTTTGCCTTGTGAAGTGCAGGAATTGAGGGCTCGTGTAATTGCTGGCCTGGGTGGTGAAAGCCTAGCTCCCAGCTCTGTTCCATTTTCTGGGCTGCACATCTGTCTGGCAAGACAGTACAGCCAGTATGGGGTTATCCTTTGGATTGTAAAGCCTGGGGAGGAGGCCTCTTGCTGTTCCAATAGCAGAGATTAACTGAGGGCTCATTCGGGCAGTGAGAAATAAAGCCTGTTTTATAGACAATGGCAATTCTGTGAACTTGAACAACTCCTTGCAGGTTATTAGCAAGCTGGCTGCTGGCCAAGCCCCCACCCCAGAAAGACAAGCATTTCCCAGCCCTCTGGGGAGTGGGCTAATTTTGGGCTGGTGATGACGACCAACAGGACCACAAGGCTTGGACCATGTTGGCAAACCACCTCTCTACCTAGTACGGTGTCATTCCTCTACTTTAGTATTACAGAGAAGGGCACATGGGCTAACTCAAAGGGCATCAGGAATGAACCTGCTGGGCTCAAAAGATATATTGCACTGCTGTAATTGAAATCCATCTGGGGTGATCTTCAGCAAGCACTCAAACACTGCTGTGCTCAATGTAGCTCACTTCAGTAACTGAAATCAGGCTGTGCAGCTCATGCTACTGACATCTGGCACCTGGCTGGACCTTTAGCCTTTCTGCTGTGTGACAATAATGCTTAGCTGCACAGGTTACCAATTCTGGAATTTAATCATGTGAAGGCCCAAGAGGGAGGCAGGAAGCAGAGGAAGATGCCATGGTCAGTTTCAAGCCTTGAGGACCAACCTACACTAGACCCACTTCAAACAAGCAACTGTTTTAGGGAATCCGCCTGGAAGCAGCACCAAAGTTTCTAGTGCCTCTTTTAGCCAACCTTTAGTTAAACTCCTGCAATGGCAGAAACAGTGTTCTGGTTCTGACACACAAGCTTTGCTGTGGACTTCATTTCAGATTCCACCTACCTTATGGAAAGAGTGTGTGTGTGTATATATGTATTTGCGGGACTCAGCAGGTTGTCTCCCCACAAAGATATGCCCAGGCCAGCCTTGGGGGTTGATTGAGAGGGAGGACTGGTGAAGTTATTCATAATAACCCCTCAGTCTCTCCCTTTCCTCCCTGATCATTTAGTTCTAAGAGCAGCAGTCCAAAACCACTAGAATTAAATCTGATACTGAGTCACCAGTAGGGAGTGAGGGGCACGGACTCATGCAAACTCATTAGTCATGGGTTTTCCTACAACCTGCAGCCGTATGCTGCTGCTTATTGCGGAAGATGCGTTTCTGCTCTGAAAATACCCTGCAAGTCAGCAACACCCCCAAACACCTTGGCTTAACAGAGCACATCTACGCTGTGAGCAGCTGAGAGTCTCAGAGCTCGGGTCGACAGATTGGGGCTACAGTACTGAACACATCTGTGTAGAGCTTGCAGCCCACCCTGGTCCCTAGGCATCAGAGTCTGAGCTGCAGCATCTACATAGCTCTTTTTAGCATGGCAGCCTGAGACTGTCGACCTGGGCTCCTAGACTGTGCTACAAGGGGGCCACTTTACACTGCCAGAAAAGAGGGAAGGGCAATAGGATAATGAGGGTCAGAGAAACTGCTAAGGTTTCAACATTAGGGTTTTGGTTAAATGGTACAAGGTCAAATTATCTGTCTGGACATGGTTCAGCAGCCCCAGTCTTGGTGCCACCTACTCCCCCACCCAGGGTGCACTATCAGTGTCTTGGTAAGGGGCCCTAATTGGGAGGCAGCAGCTGTATCTCTCTAGGGCCTACACCAGTGAAATTCTGATCCACAACTAAGGCTCTTAGGCACTACAGTGATACAAATAAGAAGTACCTAAAAAAAGCTTAGAAAACCCATTTGAATTTTGGAAAGTATATTCTGAACTTGCTCATTCATCTCATACCTGACAAGTGGCTTTCCCATGAGGGGCTCCCGCGTGGGGCCATTAATGGGAAGCCATGGCAAAGCAAAAGCCAACACCACTTCGCACTTATATACTACCACACCCCATCTGAGAGCAACAAGAGTGAGACATCCCCAACACACAAAACAAAGCCCTGGAAGGGGAAGTGACTTGCAGTGCAAATTCAGGCAAGGAAGTGACAGATTTCAGACCCACGGGCAGGTTTTCTGACTCCCAGTCTCCCATGCGCTAACCAATAGAAAATGCTGCCTCCTTGACTTTCCCAGAAAGGGGGCACATGTACGGGGTACCAGGTCTGACAACCAATAGGGGTCTGGACACTAGTCTATAGAGCCTCATACATAATCTCAGATGCATAATTTATATTGACAAATATAAAGCAGATATCCGCAGAGCTCTATGATGAGTCAAACCAGCAGGGCCATGGTCAGCAATCAGGCCAGGAACTGCAGCAGTGATAGCAAATGCATGTCAGGCCATTGCTCATAGCAACCCGCGCCCAGCCCAGGCAGCTCCTCTGGCGCGGCTCTGCCCTGCCCCAGCAGTGTGCATCTCCTGTCCAGGAACATGCCCTCACACACACTAGCACAACAGCTATTAGTGAGCTTGGTGCCCCCCAAATGAGAGGTGGGTGCGCGCGATACAGCTATGCCAGAGAAGCTGAGTGGTGGTCACATATGCTGCTACTTTTCCCGCTGCAATTCCTGATCCAGTCTCTGGCCCCAGCCCTGCTGGCCTCACCCATTGTTGCCAGAGCTTGGCAGTTCTGTGGATACAAATGGTGTATCAGCTCAGGGCTCTACTAGTGTACGTGGCAAGACACAGCTTGCAGAAGGAAAAGAAGGAGATTAGAAGCTCTGGAGAACTTCCCTACCAATTGCAATGGGTACTTATTTGCGCAGTCAGTGCAACCCACTACAAATCCCAGCTGTGGCAACTACAGCCGAAACACTGCAGCTGCTTGCCTTGAGGACAAAGAGAGAGGAGGTAATCAACTCAATAAAAGTCAAGTTGTCTCAGGAGTAGTGGCTGCAAATGAAAGCTCTCTGTGCTGATGCTGACCACAGCCCATCTACTACCAAAGGTACCTGAGGCAGAGAATCACACACCTGCACTCATTGCAACGCCAGTGCCACGGTGGGCAATAGACATCATCATGGGCAGAGACCACCTGCAAAACAACACACCATGTCAGAAAGATGAGCCACCAACGGTGCGTGGGTGATATGCAAACAGCACGCCCGAGGTGTCTGAAATATGCTACAAGTGAGACAGTCTGGGGAGAAGCCTGATGTAATGCGAGGGTGAAGGGCATGCTAGAAGCCTTCCAGACACACTGGAAACTCACGTAAACCTGCCGAGAAGGGGCTCAGAGGCAGAGACATAACCGATCTGTTCCCAGACAGTTCTGTGCTGCTGGCTGTATACATCTGCACTCAGAATTATTCAAGGAATCTAGCCAGAAGGAAAGGAAAATGGATGGGGAATTTGCAGAGGTGTCTCAGGAATGACAAACCCCACTGGCAGGAATCCTGGGAGGGAGAAAGCCTGTGTTCCCTGGGAGGGCATTAAGGGAGCAAGGATGGGGCAGAGCGCAAGGCTGTCACCAATTCAGAGGGGCAGGATAGGTTCAGGCTTCCCAACACATGGAGAGAAATGAGAATAATCCCAACACAACAGGAAATTCAGCACAAGAGAATCAGATCATGGGAACAGCCCAAAGCAGAGACACTGGGCACTGAGAAGGAACCGTCTGGTGGCCTCACATGATTCCCCTCCTCCACCTCATGTCACCCTAACACCTTTCGACTCAGGTTTTTGGGGGAAATAATCCTTAGGCTTGATGTAGTGCCTTCCATCAGGGAGGTCAGAGGGCTCTGAAGACATTAACTAGAGCTCCCAACCCCTTGAAGTAGGTCAATCTTCATCTGTGCACTGGCAATAATGAAAAACTGTCACAAGTGGGAAAAGTAACAACCGTGCCCCCCACCCCCAAAATCGTACTGTCCACAGGAAAGCTAGAAATACAACCCCATTTCCCACTTCCCTGCTCTAGCCACAGGGTAGGTGCTTCATGATGTCTAAGGGGGAGGAAGTGAAAGGAAAGACATGGAGGGTTAAGCCCCAAGCCCTCTGCCAGACCCTGGAGTTTTACTTGTAGATGGTGATATGAGGCGACATGGGACGGTTCGACTGGACGTTTTTATCCCAAAATTGAGCCATCTCCTCCTTTGCTGCCGTTCCCATGGGGACCACACTAGAACAAAAGGAGATGCATGAAGTGAGAGGAGCAAAAGGAAGAGCAACAGAATTAAATGTTCTACCCTGTACCCACGGAACATCACTGTCTGAGCAGGGCTGTACCAGATCACCAGGGCAACATGAGGGGCATTTCACCTTGCAGAACTGCTACATCCCACGGGAGACACCTCACCCATCTCCACACCAGCACACATCAAACGCTGTCCACACATAATGCTGCTCCCACTGAGCACCTTTGTGCTCTTTGCAGTTTTATCCCAAAGCAGGAAAACTACCTGAATCATGGGCATAGTTCTGACTATGGGGCCAGCTCATAGCTGCCCTGCAAGTCAGCACCTAGAAAAAAAGAACTCAAGGGCAGAATAAAAATGACACCAGGTTTGCATGAGCCCAAGGAAGATGTAGTGAGACCACGAGTAAGACTGGAGATTATGCCAGAGAAGCAGGCTATTGACATGAATTCATCTCTTCCATTCCCAGCTCATCTACAAGTGCCATCAGCGGTCAGCACCAAGCACACAACTTAAACATTATAGCTTTAAAAAGGACTGCCCATAAATACACCCGTGGTCAGCCCACCCACAGCCTTAACCAAAAAGGGAAAGAAAGGCTTTGTATAACATGTTTGGAAGGGTAACAAAATGGGGCCCTGGTGCACTTATGGGGTGGAAAGAGAGTTTCAAACTCTCAAAGGCTGCCACCTCAAGCACTTCTGCTAGTCTCAACTGCAGTAATGCAGCATGGATCACTCAAAAAACAGGAGACAAAAGAGGCAGGCACAGCTCTCAACATTTCATAAATGGAGAGAGTGTGTTATGCTCAGTTCCATACTGATATCCCCAACGCCCCCAACCTGAGAAGCACCATCCGCAGCCAAGTCGGACTATTAGTGATCTGATAACACGTTATATAATGCTGATACCATGCAACCTGCTCTTCACTGCCATGGTAATTGCACGCTGTACCAAAGAAAGACCTTGTAATTTTATGTTCCCGAGATAACTCGGCAATTACACTTACAGCCTGATTTAGCAAAAACACAAAATAACAGCTTCCCCCACCCCCTAAGCCTGGTGATGGCAGCTGGGAGGGTTTCTGTTGACCATACCTTTGTTAAGTATAAAGTTACTGTGTACGCTGCATTACACAGAATGACACTGAAATGGAGCAGTGATGGGCAAAGCACAGGGATGCAACACAGTCACTGATGTACCTGTACAGCATGCAAATCTCAGTCAATGCTGCCCCCAGAACACACTATGCCAAAGGCCCTTCCAGACTCCTCTAAAGTGAGCCTGCTTTTATTCCAACTACACTATTGTAATCCAACTGTGTCTGTACATGTTCATCACTGACCCATTCAGTAACTGCCAGTTTCAGGACTAACACACTCCCGGGCCTCCAGCCAGGAATTTATTTTATCCGTGGACATAATTAGTACCTCACAAGGGAAACACCTGCAGGTTATTTAACTAGCCATATATTTATCATGCAATGACACAGTAAATACCCTGCCAACACACGGCACCTGCCAGGTATTTGAATGGTTAGAATTGGTAAGCAAGTAGAATACATATACACAGTGTAGTCTTAGAAGGGATCCCTTAGGGAGAAAAATTAAATGAATTAATTCCTATAAAATCTCAGAAACTCACTGTCGCACAGAAAGGCTGGGGCCAAGCCGAGTCCACAGGCAACGCTGACTCACGTGTCTGCAAAAGAAAAGAACAGACGAGCTCTGTCAATGTTGGATAGACAAAGCAAGGGGTAAATGCACACAACATTGGAGCATTTTTACAACCAGGAGTGGAAGAAACTGTAATTCCTGATGTTTTAAGAGTGAATTGTGGGGGATGAGGAATTATTTTTAACATCACTTGTAACACCGACCCTCGCTATTAGCTAGACTCTCCAGTCTGTGCCCAAGGGTTCACTCTTTATGATACCCTGTAATTACCATACTGAGCTGTAATACCTTGCTAATAAGACAGGCATAAACAGCACTCTGCACTAACAGCGAGGCTGATGCAGGCCATTCTTCACTCTTAGGAGAAGCAATTATGAGGGCCGGGAAGGAAATGTCCCCGAAAGACATGCCTGCCAAGCAGTATGAAAAGAACGGTTCAGACTACAGCTCTTCAAGCATCTGTAATAAAGAGATCACCAGCTTTCCTCCTAAAAGCTCTTTTTCATTATATTGTTTCACTCTCGCTATTCGTTATTCTCTGAATGTTAGTAAGATGGCAGGTCAATGCCACAGCCCAATGCACACAGTATTTCAAGCACATGAACACTGGAGGTGGGAGGTAAATAAGGTTTTTATGGTCTCCAAAGCAGTGGGAGCCATTCTCTACAGATCAATTGTAGTAATTGTGACTCTGACATTCAAGGGCATTTCTTCAGCAAGAAGGGCAGACTCTGATCCAGCCACAGCTGAAGAGTTTGCAGATGTGGGTTGGAATCTACAGCACCCGCTCTCTCTCCCTCTCCAGAGAGACTGTCAAGGACAAGGCATAAAAGACAGCACTGCATTTCCTGGTGACATGATTAGAATTAAGTGTATAACAACACTCCCCACTTTCATCTACAGCACACTGACAAACACTAATTAACCCTCAGATGCATGCAAACTGCGTCTGCTCCAGCATCTCAAGAAATCTTTTACTGTTTCATTAACACCAGTCAGTAAACACAGCACCAGCATTTAACTATCCCCCAGCAGATCTGGAGGACACAGTGGTAAAAACACCTGGGCACCAGACCCCCAATAGGATGTCATAGGTCCATTGACCAACTATGCTATACAAATTTGCATAAATCAAGACTCTGGCTCCTGGACACCATTTACAGTAGAGACGGGCAAAATATGGTCCATCAAACCTTTGGATATGAACTGCCATGATACTCTGGGCTGCCAATATATCAAGGCCCAGTGGGATCCTCGGGCAGGCTCCCTGCCTGCTATGCCCCCACATGCCACTCAAAGCAGCCAGCTGCTGGAGTCATCTGAGTCTCTGCACAGTACACACCTCTTGGGGAAAGGAGGAAATGGGAGCTGCCCAGACTGTGCTTGAGGCACAGGTAGCACACGGAGAATCCACCCTTCAAGGGGTGTGCAACCCAGAGATATACGGGAACACACCTCCCAGCCAGAGATTGCACCTGGCACCCCACTCCCTTGTTCCACCCAACTTCCTGCCCCAGGTCACAACCAAAACTCTCTGCACCCTCTCCTGCACGCCTGTTCCAGATCACAACCCCCTCCCAGACCCTGCACCCCCCTCCTACATCCACCCACCAGGTCAGAATCCTATCCTGCATCCATACCCCCTCCCCATGCTCCCTTCTGCACCCAAATTCCATCCAAGACCCCATATCTCCTCCATTAATATCATAGGAAAGTGCAGCCCTTGATCACTTACCAAATTCTTGGGAGTGGCCTCTCTATCAAAAATTATTGCCCACCCCGATCTACACAAATATCAGAACAAGAAAGGTTAAAAAAAAACACACACACACACACACACACAGAGAGAAGTGACAGCGAACACAAAACGATAGCACTGATGGCTCTGCACTCTCAGGATCAGCCTCATTTTACAATTTAGTCTTTAGTGCAAGGGCCCTCTTTTTACTATGTTTATAGAGTGCCTAGTTCAACAGCACCATAGCCTATGCTTGGGGTCCCTAGACACTACTGCAATTAAAAATAAAACAAAGGGAAACATTACACAGTCTTACAATGACCTGACCGTGGTCACACCGTGAGTTAGTTGGCATTAGAAATTCAGAACCTCTGTCTCCTGAGATCAATTCATTATCCCCTATTAATATACATGCTGTCTGGGATAATCTAGTTTATGGCTGCTCCGTGCTCGGTTCCCAATACAGTTCTCTGGAGTCTCTTTCATTATGAAGCTATGGTAATGACAAAGAGAATTACTATGACAACAGACTTTTAAGGATGAGAGCTCCCAACGTGGCCAGATTCCTCCCATCATCCCACTCCAACTTTTCAGTGGAAGATTTTTCTGGAAGCTGGAGGAAAACTGAACAAGGAACACAGTCAAACAAATCTAGCATTTCTGCTGTCAGGAGAGGAAAGAGGATCTAGAGCAGCCATGGGCAGCCTAGGTTCATGAGTGGGCTGCATGAGTGACCTTCCTTCATCTCAGTAGGCCACAAGATTGTTGTAACCAACACGGTCTCCCAAGATAGGGTAGTTTTGCTAACTGTGCTTGCATACCTAGAATTTGCAAGGTGCGCTGACTGAACCTTAGCAGCACTTTCGGTGACTGAGAGCCATGTGCTTGCTCTGCATCCAATGTTGTGTGCAATCAGCATGCACCTCACTTCACGTGCCTTTACTAAAGTGACATACATGTAAAGAAATACCAGCAGGAAAAAGCTATGCAGACTGAAACCAGTGGAATCTAGCTACCCTGCCACAGACAACAGTAAACAAAATATCTTGTGGGCCACACACAGAACCCTGTTCCCCGAATCAGTGTGACTGGAGACCATCCCAAAGCACAACCAACACAACCTTTGTGGTACAATTCAGAAGTGCTGAGAGCAACAGAAGGAACTGCTCATGGCATTCGTCAACCTAATCAAGGCCTTTCACTCTATTAATCACGATACGCTATGGAAGGTACTATGTAGATCTCATTGTCCACAGACATTTATTTCCATCATCAGACCATTCTATGATGGAATGGCTGCCACCATTCTGTGCAACAGCTCAGAGACCAAACCATTCATCACTTGCACTGTTGTCAAGCAAGACCATGTCATTGCTCCAACATTCTTCACCATTTATCTTGCCATGATCTTGATTCTCATCCATGACCACACTTTCCTGATGGAATCTGGATTAAACATGTCAATGTGTAGCCGAGTACACAATTAACTGATACACTTGGATTTATCAGTTAATCTTATCAACTACTTGCACTTCCCCACCCCCCCTTGCTGCCTGTGTATCAGATAATATTTTGTGTGGTTACACGACTATTCAATTAATGACTATCTAACATCCCTAATCTGGATTAAATATCCTATGGATGGACAACTCCTCAAAGAAAATTTAAGATCACTAGAACTGGCATCACTGACAGCCTGCAGATAATTGTGTCATCCTTGCACACATAGATGCCAACTTGCAAAGCACCCTACATCTTTTTTGCAGAAGCCTATTACAGCTGAGGTCTCTCTCAATATCAGGAAAAACCATGGTTTTCTACCAGCTCTTACCTGCACAAACTACTCTTCTTACTCCACAAATCACCACTGGTGGAAAATCATTAGAAAATGTGGACCATTTTCCATACCTTGGCAGCCACCTCTCCCACACAGCCAGCACTGACACAGAAATCAAATACAGGATCTGCTGTACCAGCACATCTCTAAACACATTTTCAATTACAGGGATCTGCAAACAGGCACCAAGATCTTAGTTTACAAGGCAGTTGTCATCCCCACCCTTCTCTACATGGCTTAAAAGACATCTCAATCTAAAGACATCATCTCAGTCAGCTGGAGTGTTTCCAGTAGCAATGCCTCAGGAGGATTCTTGGGATCACCTGGAAAGACCACATCAGCAATTTAGGAGGACAAATCATGAAACATCAACTCTGCGGGTTTGGGAACTGTGTGCCTGACACTTGCCTCCCGAAGCAAGTACTCGTCTTGGTTAAGTCAAGGAAGACAGGATCATAGAGGGCAGGGGAAGCACTTCAAGTACTCACCACGCCAACTGGGAGGACTTGAACACAGCGGTGCCATACTATACATCAAGCCACACCCATTTTTTGGAGAACAGGCTGCTCTGAAAACAGAAAAGCAACAGAGGAGGAAAGAAAGGTACAATACTCCAGCAAACAACTTTGCCTCCTCCAAGAATACCCCTGTCACTTCTGTGGGAAAATCTGCAGGGCACAAACTGGGCTCCTCAGCAGCCTAAAAAGCCTCAATAAACCCTTGTGGCAGACATCATCCTTGTATTGAGGGATAGCCAAAGAAGAAGAGTTATAGACCATGCTCAAGTCACCTCTTAACCGTCTCTTCAATAAACTAAATAATTAAAAATCCTTTTGTCTTCCACTGTAAGGCAAAGCTTTCTAGCACTCAAATCACTCTTATGGCTCTTCTTGAACTTCTTCCAATTTTTCAACAACCTTTCTAAAGCAGGACACCAAAACTGGACACTATTCCTTTACTGGTCTCACTAGCACCACAGACTACAGTGAGATCTACTCTTCTCATCTGCTAGAGAAAACTAGATCTCATATGAACACTGAAAGCACATTCCTAGGGCACTGACAAATTCACAGCCAAGAAAAACATCACAGACCACAAAATATTGTCTTTTGTGTACTTTTATTTTTATTCTATACTGTACAGATTTCATAGGGAAGACCAGCATTTCTCAAACAGAGTCTCTAGCCAAAGGAAGTTTCCAGGGGGAGGAGGGATCACAAGGTTATTTTAAAGGGGGCACCTGCAGTATTGCCACCCTTACTTCTGGCCCAGGACCCAGCTCTGAAGGCAGAACTAAATGTGGCAATACCACAGTAGGGATAGTAGTAAAAACCAGTTTTACTGTTTAAACATTAATTATAATCAGTTAACTGCTTAAACTGGAATGGGGGAGGGGGAGAGGCACTCCAGCCGGGCTGGAGCACCTCTCCACCCCGTCCTCCAGACTGACCCGGCCTGCCACACCACAGGCTGCTCCAGTCAGGCTGAGCCGGTGGAGCCTCACCCACAGCACGATGAGGGCTGCTCAGGCCAGACCAGATCCACCGCACTGCAACACGGGTGGGTGCTGGGAGTTGCTCCAGCCCGGCTGCCCATGGCATGGCAGACCCAGCCAAGATGGAGCAGCCCCCTGCCCATGGTGCGGTGGACCATACCCATTTCATAGGACATGTGACAAAGATATTTCATTATTTTGCCACATAGTGACTGCAGCAGTGGCAATAAATGAAAACAGTCAGAGATATACCTGGTGCTTAGCTATCTATCCTGTGCTGTTTAATACTATGTTGTGATACCTTTAGAGGTGATCTGAATGTGGAGAAGTGCGTGGTTTTGCAGGAGTTGTGGGAGATTTTTTTTTCCTCTAATTTATGACCTATGAAAAGGCCAAAATAATTACACTTGTCAAACCTTAGTAGGGATAGAGTTATACCAATATAAAAGTGTCTTATACTGGGTTATTGTAGCTGCAATGCCTAATAACCTGGGACTAAGGCATATGAGGTAATATCTTTTACATGAGCAAGTCTGAAAAATAACTCTCTATAAGCTCTGAAGCAAGGGTAGGCAAAGGGCCCTCTACAGGCCAAAAGCCAGTGGATCCAGCCTGCAGCTGCCCTGCGACTGCCCCACCCCCAGGCCAATCAGGGCCTGGGGACAGGTAAGTGTGCTAAGGCTATGTCTACACTAGCAGCTTCTTGCACAAATTGAGCTGTTCTTGCGCAAGAATCCGCAGAGCATCCACACTACCCGCCCGCTCTTGCACAAGGAAATTTACAGTACGGCGTGGTAAGAGGGCTTCTTGCACAAGAGCTAAGCTCTTTTTTATCAGGTGTAAGCCCTCTTGCGCAGGAGCTCTTGTGCAAGAGGGCACTGTGGACGCTCGGCAGGGATTTCTTGCACAAGAAACCCCTATGGCTAAAATGGCCATCAGAGCTTTCTTGCACAAGAGAGCATCCACACGGCCATGTGCACTCTTGCGCAAAAGCACATCTTGCACGTGGCAGTGTGCACGTGTTCTTGCGCAAGACTTCTTGCACAAGAAGCCACCAGTGTAGACATAGCCAAAGTCTCCTTGCTCCTGCAAAAGCACATGGCGGCTAGAGAAACACAACGGCTGTTTTAAAACAGCGGGCGTTTCTCTAAGGGTTGGGGAGGGAAAGACTTCTTGCGCTTCCCCACCCCAGGCCAATCCGGGGGAAGCACAAGAAGTCTCCTGGCCCCACCTCTTCTGCCCAAGGCCCCACCCCTTCTGGGGTAGCCCAGGACCACTTCAGAAATTTCTGAAAAAAAATATTTTTTCAAAACAAAATTAAAAATTTTAAAAATTATTGCCCATCCCTGCTCCAAAGAGTCTCTCTCTCTCTCACCCACCAGCAGAGCAGGTCCAGGAAATGTTAATCATCTGGCCCACCCGACCTCTCTTATACCAGGATAAATTATTCCCCTTCCCATATGAGGATAAGTTGCACCAGTAGAACTCTGTTCACACTAGTATGATTTACACCACAACCTAAACTAGCAAAAACAAACAAACAAAAAACAAAAAACACACCTCTCAGAGGAGTAGCTGTGTTCATTGTTTTTAAAGTTACAAGCTAGTAGTCCTATGGCACCTTAGAGACTAATAAAAATGTGTCTACCTATAGTGTCATGAGCTTTCATGGGCAAAACCCACTTCTTCAGATAAGCTTAAGTGGAGGAGGGAAAGAAGCTCATCTGAAGCAGCTGAGACCTCCTGAGGTCTCTTTCAGCCCTATGAGTCTATGAAGAAGTGTGTTTTGCTCATGACACAATGTATATTTGTTAGTCTCTAAGCCGCCACAGGGCCACTAGTTTCTAAACTAGTACAGTTATAACTGTACAAGGCCCGTGTGTGTGTCTGTACCGCCCTTACTCACAGTTATAAGAGGCGGGGCCAGGCGACCCAGGCCGCTAAGATGCGCCGGGCAGTGTAACTGGACCAGCAATGCCCAGCTCGCTTAACCCCCCCCCCCCCCCCCCCCGCAAGAGCCTGAGGGGCGCAGATGACGCCGTTCGACTCTCCCTTGCACAACGGGCTGCCCTGGCGCGTATCGAAAGGCAGGACGGCCACGGTCCCTGGCGCCCCTCGCCCCCCTGCAGCGGGACTCAGGGAGCCTCGCAGCAGCGGCGTGAGGTGGCTGCTGTGGGTTCGCTGGGTCCCCGGGAGGCAGGACCAGCGGCAGGGCAGGGGGAGGCTCCCGGGGCGCAGCCACAGTACAGTCGCCAGCCCCTCCCAGCCTCGCCCCGCCGCCCCCGGGTCTCCCCCAGCCCCGCCACCGAGCGCACC
>JANRFK010004824.1:10041797-10060483 GCA_030068395.1 Apalone spinifera
GGGTAAAACCCACTTCATCAGATGAATTGGAGTGGAAATAACAGAAAGCAAGATACAGCAGAAGAAGTACCAATCTATCAATTGTAGGACCCATGTTAATGAGGCTAATTAAGTGGGCTGGATGTGTCCCATAGAAAGCTTTTAATGTGGAAATGCAGATGTTAATGGCAGGAGAAATTGGCTTTGTAATGCACCAATCAGTTAATGTCTTTGCTCAAGCCCTGGTAATAGTGTCAAATCTGTAGATGAATTCTAGTTCTGCAGACTCTCTCTGCAATTGGTTAGTGAAACTCCTTTGTAGAAGAATGGCTACTTTTAAATCCACAACTGAGTGACCAGGCAAGTTAAAATGTTCCCCTACAGATTTACGTGTGTTACTATTTCTGATAACCACCCGCTACCCCTTTAATCAGTTAACTGGTTAAACATTATGTTTAACCAGTTAACCAATTAAACGGGATTTGACATTGCTACTTCAATTAGATCATTTTTAATCCATTTAATGTTTGCCATGGTGATTTTGTTTTATTCGGTTTTCTTAATCAAAATGTCAGGCCGTACTGACTCAAGCACCTTACATCAATCTAAGTGTATGACATTAACTCTCATATTGTTATCAACCAAACATCTAATCGCATCAAGGAAGAGAGCAGGTTAGTCTGACAGTAGCTATTTCCTATAACCCAAAGTTCATTGGCATTATATTACCCTACGTTAATTCGGTAATTACTGAATCCTGTTTCAGCTGTTCTCTTATTTTACCTGGGATTGATTTTAAGCTGACAGGCCTATAATTATGTGTGTCATCTTCCTTACCCATTTTAATTAATGTCACAGCATTAATTTTCTTTTAGTCTTCTGGAAGTTCCCTACTTTTCCAAGAGTTATTGAAAATCAACATTAATGGTCCAATGAGCACCACCAGCAGCTCTTTTAAAACTCTTGGATGCAAGTGGTCTGTACTGAGTGGTTTAGTAGTGAGCAGGGGGCAGGGTCTCGGGGGGAAGAAGCAGCATGGAAATGGTGCCCCTGGGGAAGGGCAGCACAGGGAACAGGGCCACAGTTTGGGTACCAGTGCCCTCCCCCCACTTTTGGGGAGTTTCTGCCACTCCTGGTCTGGTTTGGAGGAGGGGTAGACCTTTTTTCTGGGGCATAGCTGAGTTATGGTGGGCTCTCATCCATGGAGCACCCCTTGGTGGCCTGGTGCAGAACCACAGCTACATCCCCTCCCTCAGTTTCCCCAAAGGGATTTCAATGAGGCCTTTGCACCACACACAATGTCATAACTGAAACCTCTCACCCCGTCTCTTCCCACCCCCACTCTGCCTCCTCCCCCAAGTGTGCTCCATCCCCAGGGAGATTCCTGAACCCCATAAATCAGCTGTATGTGGGAGGGCCAGGGAGGAGTAGATCAGTGGGGCCACCAGCCAGCAAGAGGCATGGGGTGGGGAAGCAGACGGGGAGCTTGGTTTTCCCTGCAGGTATTCCAGCCCTGCAGCACCCACGGAGTCAGCTCATATGGTCTAAGAAGGGATTTAACCAAAGGCCAAAATGTGGCTTGCAAGCAAGTCTTCACCTCAGCAGGGGGCTAATCGTAGTCCCTCTGTCTCCTCCATCCAGCTTTCCTGGAGCTGGGCCTTTTGCCATGCCCTGGTCAGGGCTCTCTCTGGACTCCGGGCCCCCCGGAGGTCAGACCATTGCAGCTTTTCCCCAGAGCAGCATTCAGTGCTTCTGCGACCCTCTGGCTATTGTCTGGCAAGATCCTTTAGTTGGGAGCAGGTCTATGCAGAGGCCCCTGTACGCTGTGTGCCCTGCTCCAGCTGCCAGCTCCATGCCCCCTGCTCTGCCCTAGCTAGCACCTATGCCAGTACACTGCCTGCGGCTCAGCCCAGCTGGGGACATTGAAACTGCACATCCGTCTGCTTGTGTAACGCTTCCCTTTGCCCCACAGGCAGGGGCAGGCATGGCTCAGTGTAGGGCAGACGGAGTGCTGAAGACACCCTCGTTCACGCAAGGGGCTTGCCAGCCACCCGTAACAAGGAGTCCACAAATAATCCCTTGGTCTGCCTCTCCTCATGCATTCAGCTGCCCTTATGCACACCCAGGTCTCTGCCTGCCCGCGAGGTCGGGCTCCTTGCCCTGCCTTGTCTCAGGTAGCAAGCGAACAAGCAGCCTGTAGGGCCACTCGCAGAGCTAGGCAACCCTGGGAATGAGATCCTAATGCGTCTGCAGTGGCTTCTTGCGGAGCGGCTCAGAATGCAGCTTGGCCAGGAGGGGGCAGCTGGACAGGTGGCTCCGAAGATGTTGCCTGCTGCGTAACTTTGAGTTTCACACTGATTGGGGGGGGGTCACCCCGGAGATTGAGAGACCGTGATTTGCACACGTGGGAGCCCGGCAGTGGACTCCCTGAGTCCATGCCCAGGCACTGCAGTGAGAAGCTGGCTGAAGGGTTTGAGCCAGGCACCTGAGAGCCTCCTGGGGTCTCACCCCAACCAGTAGAGCACTGGACCAGTGGGAGCAGCTGCACTGAATTCAGTAGCTCTGGTGCTCCACACTCAGTCCAGGTTTTGCTGGGACGGGACCAAGCCTGCTGTCTGGCCAGGGACCAAGGGGTTCACTTATTCTTAGCCCACTCACTCTCAGTATTCAACTAAGGGTGACCGGCTGCTCCTGCTGTGTGGAGCCCACTGCTAGCAGTATCCTGTGGCTGCTCCCGCAGACCCCAGTCCTGGAGCATGGTGGCGCTGGCGGCACCCCCCATCCCGTTTCCGAAGGGCTGGCAGGCACAGGGGCTGCAGCTGCTGTTGAACTTGTCATGGCCTTCGCCTCTGAGTCAGAGGCTGGTTCTGGGCCAGCGGCTCCTAGTCCCAGTGCAATCCTTGTGTGAGGGAGCCAATGGGAGGGGAGAAGGGGCCGAGGGAAGTACCAGCCTGAGCCCAAACTGGGCGAGGGGCCAGTCACAAACCCAGCGATGGCAGGCGAGACCGAGCGCTTGAACCCCCTGATAACTTCCCAGATCTGGCGGGAGGAGATTCCAGCTCTGGATCCCATTTCCCGGCTGCCCAGCCAGGGTGTCGGGATCAGTGGCTGGCACAGACTGGGGACAAGACAGTCTGTCAGATCCCAACGGAGGCACTGGAGGGTCCGTTGTGGGAGAAAAGGCCCTGCTCCTGCTATATGATCAATGCCCCGTCCAGCTCTGCAATGAAATCAATGGGGCTGTTGCGGGGCTGCCTGCCCGGGTCAGGAGCTATTTCCACCTGGCTTGTCTAAGGGGGCCCTGTTCCCTGGTGAGTGTGAAGGTATAAACACCAAGGGAGCGGGCATAGGGCAGGGGTGGGAACAGGTGCTGCATCAGGGACCTTCTCATAGCAGTAAAATGCCCCAGGTGGGGAACTGCCCCCCAAGTCCTGTCACTGCAGACACTAACCCTGGCCTAGGCACAGCAGAACCCACCCTCCTAGCTCTTCTCCCGCTTTTGCCTGGGACCGGGGGATGTTCCAAAAATACCAAGGTTGCCCCCAGTTTTGTGTAGGTAACAAAGCACTGCCGAAAATCTGCCTTTGGCAACGAATGCGCCATAAGTAGCAGCTTCGCGGCATCCCCTCAGCTGACCTCGTGGACCAAGGCTCAGAATCCTGGCAACGGCTCCAGGAAGACATGGCTGCGGTAGCCTTTATTAGGCAGGGGTCAGATCCCTGGAGCCTCCTGGCAAATCACATCTGGGCTCCAGTTACTCTATGAAATCCATCAGCATCATTTACCTCATTATGGAGATGGGGAAACTGAGGCACATAGAGGGGCGCTAGCCCACAGTCACTTAGGAAGCCAGTGTCATGGCTTGGAATCCACACACACAGAGCTTTGCTCAGACCAGGCCTGTCTACTACAGATCTGTCCATGGCTTCTTGGCCACTGCTCTTCTTCCCTCCTCTCCGATCCCCGAGCCGAATGCTTCCTAGTTCCAGCTTCCATCTGCCAATCACAGAATCACAGAACACTAGGACTGGAAGGGACCTCGAGAGGTCATCGAATCCAGTCCCCTGCCCTCACGGCAGGACCAAGCACCATGATCAGGGGCGGCCTGAGGCAGGCTGCCGGCAGCTGGCGCCCAGGCAGAATGCGCAATCAGTGCCCTGCATGCACAGCCCTCAATGGCGTGACATCATCATTGGGTGCCCTGTTGAAGGCAGAGCCCTTGGCGACAGCCGAGTTGGACTATACGCACGGGCCACCCCGACCATGATTATCCCTGCTAGATGCCTATCCAACCTGCTCTTAATTATCTCTAGTGATGGAAATTCCACAACCCTCCCCCCTGCCCGCCTAGGCAATTTATTCCAGGGTTTAACCACTTTGACAATTAGGAAGTTTTTCCCAATGTCCAACCTAAACCTCCCTTGCTGCAATTTAAGCCCATTGCTTCTTGTTCTATCACCAGAGGTTAAGGAGAATAATTTTTCTCCCTCCTCCTTGTAATACCCTTGTAGGTACTTGAAAAAGACTTGAACCTGCAATCTCTGGTTTAGAAGGCTAATGCCCTATCCATTAGGCCACAAAACAAAGCCTCACTGAGAGTTGAACTCAGATACTGGAATCCAAGTCCAGAGTGCCAACCATTACACCACAGCACCTGACCAATAAGCTGTTCCTCAGACAGGCCTTTCCTCCTGGATAAGGACAAGCATTGACATGCGACAGATGCAAGGTAAGGTCTCCTTACAGCAGCCCAGTGTGTGTGTGTCTCTTCTATGACCTGCTGCAGCCAAACAGGACACAAAATGGCAGCTTTGCAGCAGAAACCAGAGCTCACACTCCCAGCTCCACTGACTCCCACTGCAGCATCATACACTCTGCCCTGACTTGGACAGCTTTTCAGGCTCTGCTACCATGGGTCTGTCCCTGCCAGACTGAGCCCTGCCTGTGCTGAAGAGTCATTCTTGGCTAGGTGGAATGGGCTTGGACTGGGACGGGCCATTCTCACCTGCTGTATTAGGGCTCTGCTGCATCCACAGAGCACTGGGGGGCAGAGTGGCTAGTGGATGGGGAGCCAGGAAACTCCCCACTCTGCCACTGCCCTGCTGTGGGACGTTGGCCAAGTCACCACCCTTCTCTGAGCCTCAGTTTCCCCTCCCTTCTGTGGCTAACTGCACTGAGCTCTGGGCAAGGGACTGCCTCTCAGGCATGTTTGTACAGGTCCTAGCACAGTGGGGCCCTCAGCTGGGATGGGGTTTCTCAGAGGCACTGGGATGTAAACAATGACAAGAAATTTGGCTGCCAGGGAGTTTTCTTGGCAACATTTGCCTCAATTTGGTTTTGGTCCCTTTGGGGGCTGGTTGGGTTTGGGATTGGGGGATTCCAGTCTAGTTACCACATTGTCCTCCCATGTCAGAATGGCATGGCCAAAGCATCCCTCTACTGCCACTAGCTCCCTGCCACTGACTCCTGGCTCCTATCCAGTTTTTATAATTAGAAGATTTACCCAGCATTGCTAGGGTCCTTAACTCAATTAATTTTTGTTTTTCTTCATTTAAAATATTGCTGTGGGGTGGGGCTGGGGGTGAGAGTGAGGGGTTCAGTACGCAGGCTGCCCTGGGGAGAAAGGACAAACCCAGTCCGCTTTCATGGCAGCAGCTTGGGGCCAGGTGATAAGTGCCTCCATGCCTTCTGCAGCTCCAGTGGGCACAGCTGGGGGAGGGGTGCATGTCCCCCGGCTGGGGCAGATCCAAGTTAATCTGCCCCCTGTACTCCCCAGCCAGAGTGAAGAATGCAGCAAACTGAGCACTTTCCCCTCACTCTGTGACAAAAGGAAACAGCCAGCAGTGTTCCCTTCTGAATCGGGGGGGAGCTTCATTCCTCCCACACACACCCTTCCTATAGTGTGTCAGGGGGCGGGAGGCTCAGAGCTGGGGCAGTCCTGAACAGGGGGAAAAGTGTGCCCTCAGCCAGCTCTGGGGATTCTGTCTCTTTTCAGTATGGTTTTATGAGAAACAATCCCATTCTGGGCACATCCCATTTTCCTGGCACAACCAACCTCTGACCTTTAAGTTAGGATAAGCTGCTTTCCGAATTTGGTGGCCCTAGCTCTTACCATTTAGGAGGAGTTCTCGAACAAACAGACAGACTCACACACAGATGCACAGACAAACTCTCTCAAATAAATAGCACTTGGTTCACTTGGCTCCTCCTGGGACTGAGCCAGGTGATTTTCAGCTCCCACCCTGCTGAGGAGCCTCACAGTGAAATGGGAGGGAACCCAACTACCCACGGTAACAAAACGCCTTCTCCCAGCCCACGGTCCTGCCCCTCCTTCAGAGATGGGCGCTGGCTGCCCCAGGGGGTTTGCCAGGAGGCAATGGCTTTTCCCCCACCTCTTCCCACCCACACAACTGGCACACAATTGTCCCCTTGCACACAGTGAGCTGTGAGGTCCCTGTTTGGCATGAGGGAATCAGGGGCCAGCTTTGGGGCGTGCAGCACTGGCCCCAGAGGATCGGGCCTGATTGCTCAGCTGGAGGAAAGTTTCCTTCCACTCTGTGGAGCAAAGCCCCATGCACAGAGCCGGGTGGCAGGGCGCTGCCCTTGGTGTGTGTGTGTGAGATTTAGGAGCCTGGTGTCTGCCCCTCTGCAGGGCGATAGCAAGGCTCTTGCACCAACCGTGGGACCGTCATCCACACTGGGACCCTGTAGCAGTAGGGGCCTGGAGGACGTGCCAGGGGCAGGGTGCCAGAGCATGAACTCCCAGGCAGTGTGACCAGGACCTGCCTTCCCTGCTAGCTCAGGGCTCATGCCCAGTGTAAAGTCTGTAAAGGGAAGGTCTGAGTGGCTGCTAGTTTGTCTTTTCAGCACTTTGTAGTGGGGGGGGGCTTGTCACTGGCCCACGAGAGGGGAAGCCCCCTGGAAAGGCTGGGGGGGGGCGTACCATGTGTGTGCTGCATGCCAGCCTTGCATGGGTGCAGTGGTGATGAGGAGTGGAGCAGCGCAAGGCTGACAATAGAGCCAAGCAGGTGATTCACCCCAGGGCTCCTCGCTTCGGGCCCGGCTGTGTCCGGGACTGAGCTCTGTCTGTCCGACGGCTCAGCTCCTGCCCTCTGGCTCACAGCGCATTCCTCGCGGGGGCCCCTACGTGGCCACAGAGAATGCTGCCAGACAAAGGTGGCTGTGTGCCCGCGGCGTGTTTACCACTCGCGCGCAAACACCAAACAAAATGCCCCCTTTCAGTGTTGTTCCTCTCGCTCTCCCTTTCCCCCACCGCCCTGGATGCCAGGCTCCCATTGGCCCGGCCGTTTGGCAGACCCTGCCTCACAGAAGCACGGGCTGTTCTTAAGCCCCGGGGCCGCTCGCCAGCCATCCTTCAGCAAGGAACTTTCCGCCCCACCGCTGGCTCGCCCATGCCTCTAGGAGTCGTACGGTAACTGGAAGCCATGTGGTCCCAGGGCGCTTCAGGGAGCGGGAGCCTCCTGCTGGTTGCTGCCCTGTTCTCTGCACTGGGTAAGAGGCTTCTCCTGGGGTGTGGGAAGGGGGGCAGCACATGGTGGGAGCAGGGCTGTGAAGTGTGCGTCCTGGGGGGCTGGGAGAGGGAAGCAGAGGAGGAGAGGCTGTGGTGGAGCAGCTCCACCTGCAGCGTCCCAGGGCCAGGTGCTCGGCTGCAGGAGAGCTGAGTTTGCTCTGTCAGGCTGGCAGTGGCTGCCCCTGCTCCCCCTGCCCCCTCCCCAGGCAGGTTCCTGCTGCTCCAGGAGCATGTTTCCCCGGCACTTTCTGTCAACATTTTCCCCAGGCCACAGGAATGGAACCCGGGAGCATGCAGCTCTGGGTCTCTCCTCGGCGGTGCCAGGGACCCGGCCGCCCTGGAAGGAGGGTGCGGGCGGGGGAGCTGGAGAGAGGGGGTGATGCTAGTGGGGAAGGTCTGGCTGGGCAGAGACATTTCGCAGGTCTCTGCTGTCACACGAGCCAGAGTTGGGGCTGGGGCAGGACGATGTCAGGGATTGTTTGAAGCCCTAGGGCTGCGCCTCTGTGCTTGAGCTGCCTCGGACCCACTGGCACGTAGGGTTCCCTTCCATCTGGAGAGCCCTGCAGTCCTTGGGCACAGACAGGAGGGAAGGATCCTACGCCGCCCCCAGGAAATGTCTCTCCCATCCCCAGCTGGGGGCTGGGGCAAGAATCCGGCTCTGGCTGGGGTATCAGCACCCACTGGCATGGGTGGATCCTGTGGTCTGTTTCATGCCATGCGATCCCTGGGGAGAGAGCTTTTGACTCCTGTCCCTGCATTTCCCACCAACCTCCCTTCTATCCTATGGGGCAGAGACAGGATCCAGCTACTCAGAGCGTTGGCTGCTGGGGGCAGCTGCTTCCCTGTCCTTCTCCTAGAGCCCCCGGGCTGGGGCTGGGTGGAGCCATTGTCCCATCCAGGCATGTTTCTCTTCATTGGAAGCTGGTAACAGATGCTGTGTCTCTCTGGGGGGGATGACACATCCCGGCTGTAACAAGCTCTTAGGACCGGGCTGGCAAAGGCATTTAGGTGCCTAGTGGGCACCGAGGTGCTTTAAAAATCCCAGGAGGCTCCTAAATCCCAGTAACAATCTGGCTGTAGCCCCAGTGGTGACATAGCCCAGAATTAGCCTAGAGTTATCAGAGCGTAGGAGCTGCTGACTCTTCTGCAATATCAAGTCAGGCCATTGGTGCATCTAGCCCAAGGGAGAGCAAATACCATCCCGCAGGCTGTATCCCATCCACCAGGGTTAGCCCCTCATGGCCCCCCACAGCCCATATGCACCTTCTCAGGTACAGGGGCTTGCAACTCCCATTGGCCGCTGATCGCTCTTCCCGCCCAATGGGAGCTGCGATCGTCTGTACCTGCAGAGGTAAATATAGAGTCAGCAACCCACCAAGGACTAACCCTAGTGAACTGCCACCGTTCTATTACGCACTCCTGCCTCCTGCTATATGGCTGCAGCTCCTTAGTTTCGTCGGATATTACAAATAATACATGAATCTACAGCCAGTTCTTCCACTGGGAATCAATGAAGCTCTAAAATGTTACTGGGTGGAGCCAGGTTTCTATCCGCTCCTGTCCTGCCTTCCATGGAACCAGAGCCAGGGTCCAGCTAGCCCTTGATCCAGCTGCTGCCCGAATCCAACCACTGATTCATCCACACACATAGCTCGCTTCTGGCAGGAGCCCAGTGCTGGATGCTTTAAAGCTGGAACAGCCCATAATGTCCCGGGGCCTTTGGGCCGTCTTGCACTCGGTGAACGGAAAACCCCTTCCTGACCCCAGAGTGATCAGCCACACCCTGGAGCATGACGTTTGCTCTCTGATTAGCCCAACGGCCCATCAGCCCTAGTCAAGGCAGTGCCTGGTGTGGTTCTAGCAGCAGAGCACGTCTTGCTAGCCAGTTCATGGAGCAGTGAGTTCCACAGGTCAATTTCAGACCCTATGAGCCCATTTCTTTCACCATCATTAGCTGCCCAGGTCCCATCTTCCTCTCAGCAGGGTGAGGGGAGGACAAGGAAGAGGCAGGGGCCTGGCTCAGAGAATGCCCCAGAGGGCAGAGCCATAGTGCACTCCTGCCAGTCCCCCACTAGCTGCCTACCATGTCCCTGAAGCGGCAAGAGACAGCTCCTCAGGACACACCCACCACTAATTCCTGCCTTTACCCCAGCGCAGAGTTTGCCTTTGGGTTTCTTCCTGGAGCCAGGTGGGGATATTTGGTTCTGTCTCTAAAGGCAGCACCAGGCTACAGCCCAGTGGCCAGGGCGAGAGCCGGGCAGGACACCACCAGCCTCAGTGGTTCCTTGCCCCCGAGTTCCTCCCCCAGCCTAGGCTCCACGGCTGCCGTCCTCGAGGCCCTTTATCTAAGACGGCAGCCTGGCTCCCTCGTGAACAAACCTGTGCTCCTCACTCTCCCACCGGTGCGCACCTGGGCAGACGGTCATGGAGGCAAGGGATGGCACAGCCTTCCCCAAATTTCCTACACGCCCCAGCCACCAGGGAGGGCTGAGGCCTCGGAGCAGCAACTCAGCTCCCCTGGCCACTTGGGAGGGCTGGGGCAGGGGCACAACATAGCAGTCCTGGCTCTCCAGGTGGCCAGGAAGCATCGGGGTGTGGAGGGTGGGTCTTGGCTCCAGACAGAAGGGGCGGGTCTAGGACTTGCCTTCCCCAGTTGACCTTCACTTGTGCCCATGGGCTGTGTGCAGGTTGGAGAGACCCATGAGGGAGGATTCCCATCCTCCCTCCCCCACTTTCCTCCTGTCCCAAGGGCTCAGTGCTGGCCTCACCGTGGTGCCAGGAGCTCCCAGCCATTCTGGCCAGGACTGTTCAGCACAAGGCCCTGCAGAGCAGAAGAGAGCTTGCCCGTGTCCAGCGTCTGGGTCGAAGAATAATGGAGAATAATGAGAATAATTGATCACCAGCGGGTGTGAGTCACTCTGTGGGCTGGCACTGGGCTCAGTTACCCCTGCTGAGAGTCGTTGGGTGCTAAGTCACCATCGTGCTGCTGTTTGCACCAGTGCCCAGTGACACCATGCTGGTGTGGCAGCAGTTACAGCAGTTTGCAGTGGTGAAAATGCCCAGCCAATGAGTAAAGGAGGCAGCTGCCCCCAGGACTCCCAGGTTCCATTCCTGGCTTTGCTTCTGATGTATTGTCGACTTTGGCATGCACCCATCACAGCCTCCTGGCCCAGGTGACACTATTCCTTGGAGCAGGGGGTGGGCACTGAAAAACAGCCCAGGAATGGCAAAGGTCAGGGAGGACACCCCCTCCCTCCTGACACCAGCATTCAGCTTCACATAAACCCTGCAGTCTAATCCATGGCTCGGCCAGCAGTACCAGGTGCACCTGGGAGAAACATGCCTGTCGTGCTGCACAGGACACTAGTGCACCCAGGCAGAGCACGCCTATCGTGCTGCACAGGATACTAGTGCACCCAAGCAGAGCACGCCTGTCGTGCTGCACGGGGTACTAGTGCACCCAAGCAGAGCACACCTATCGTGCTGCACGGGGTACTAGTGCACCCAAGCAGAGCCTGCCTGACATGCTGCACGGGGTACTAGTACACCCAAGCAGAGCCTGCCTGTCATGCTGCACGGGGTACTAGTACACCCAAGCAGAGCACACCATTTTGCAGCCTAGACCAGGCAGGGATTTGCATCAGATAAGACACTTTCAGGCTGGCCTCAGCCATCTGGGCTCCGAGCTGCACTGAGTGCATCTCGGGGAAGGCCTCTTCACATCCCAGTCACTAATGTATT
Source organism: Apalone spinifera (assembly GCA_030068395.1). Lineage (NCBI taxonomy): Eukaryota > Metazoa > Chordata > Testudines > Trionychidae > Apalone > Apalone spinifera. The sequence continues at coordinate 10,053,049 of JANRFK010004824.1, forward strand.
TCTCCTCACCGCATCCTGAGAGGTAGGGTGGGGCTCACGTCCCTAGAGCCAGGAGAGGGTGGGGTATGCCCCCTGAAGCTAAGTGACTGGCCCATGGTTATGCAGGGAGCCTGTGGAAGGGAAGCGAATCAAAGGCAGGTTTCCTGTGATAGTGCCCTGCTCATAGGGCCACCCTTCCACCCCACCCAGTCCCTTTGGGAGGGAAGGGAGATGTAGGTCTGGTGCTCCCCTCTGCACAGGGAGATTTCCCCACATCCCTGACCTGCCTGGCTGGTGTAAGCAGGGGTGGGGGGAGCAGGATCTCACCCAGGCTTAGAGTGGGGGAGGGGTACCCCCCCTTTATCCCTGGTGATTTGAGGGTGGCTGCAGTGTCTGTGTTCCTGGAGCCTAGCCCAGCCCTCAGCCTCAGACACCCAGAGCAATAGCAGCACCTCTCTGCCCACAGCCAGCCCTAGGGGCCCAGCCTGGCTCCCGGACCCAGTCGCCCATGGCACTGTCCTCAGAGCAATTGTGTGTTCTTTGGTTTCACAGAGTCTTTCCTGCCTTGGCCTTGGCCCATTGAGTGCCACAGCCCCTGCCTGGCTGTAACCAGGTGCCACCTCACACCGGCTCCATTGGATGGGGGCTGCGGGCAGGGCCCAGCCCAGGGAGAGGCAGGGCGAGTGCGTCTCGCTGGGGGAGGAGGTCCCGGGGGGAGTCAAAGCTAAGACGAGTGACAAAGGGCACTCGGCATCTGCAGTGCTGAGAGTGGGAGCTTAGCCAGCCCAGGTCTGTGAACCTCGGCTCCTTTGCTAGCCAGGACGACCCTCGACCCAGGCGATGGCAGGGCCTGGGCCTCCAGCTAGTGGCTCTGACAGTCCCTGCCCCACCCTCATCGCTCATGGGGAGGAGGGGGGGTGTTTGCTGCCATCAGGAATGCCAACCCGGGAGTGGGCTAAAGGCCTGGGCGAGCGCTTCTCAGGAGCATAATGCCCCCTTTGACTGAGCTGCTGGCTCATCCTCACCCAAGTGGCTCCAGCAGGCCCAGCAATGTTCTGGCCCCCAACCCGGAGTCCGCCAGAACCCCTCCAGCAGAGCGGGGCTGGGCGGAGGGGAGGGGCCCAGAACAAAGCCATTCATAGCGGGGACAATGGGCCAGTGTCAGGGCCCAACCCTTGTGTATTCTCCGAAATGGAACAAAGGAGCCTTTGCCCCCAGCCGGCAGCATAGGCCTGGGGCTCGGGCATATTTCCAGCACCAAGGGGGGCATGCAGACTCTTGAGGGAGCCGTGTGCCTACTGCCCAGGGAGTCTGGGCTGGCTGCACCCATCCAGAGAAGTCAGACTGATCGCGCTGCCTGGGGGCTCCTGCCAACGCCCCCAGCTGGCACCGCAGATGGAAACCCCTTTAGGTTCTCTGTGCTCAGTGCAGCACCAGACAGGCCCGGGGGGCAGATGCCCTTGTGGGTAATGCTCCAGCCTGGCTGCAGGAAATCTAGGCTCCGGTTGCACCTCTGCCATTACCTGGCACTACCGGGCAAGCCACTGCACTGACTGTGTGAAGCAAAAAACCCAAGCCCCCAGCTATGGTCAGCGTTTCGCTAGGCTGGGAGGGAGAGAGAATTGTCCTTACTAGATAGGAGTCTCCATTGTTGGGCGTTTTTCCCCTTCCCCTCCCACGCAGATGTGGGCAGGGTGCCTAGGGGCCTCGCATGCCATGCAGAGGTGTGTGGAGCTGGCCCTGAACAGCTTCTGAGGCGGTACCGGGGTGGAATAACTCTCCAGCTTCCTCTCCCTGCAGTGCTGTCTCCAACCCTGGCCATCCATGTTTACACACACCGAGAGGTCCATGGCACGGTGGGATCCCCGGTCACCCTCTCCTGCAGCTTCTGGTCCAGCGAGTGGATCTCCGAAGAAGTCTCGATCACGTGGCTGTTCCAGCCAGAAAGCGGCAAGGACACCACCTCAGTAAGCGGCCGTCAGCTGAGGCAGGGCCCCTCTGTCCTTCCGGCCCATCCCCTCGGCTTGGCTCGCACCCTCATGGCGGTCTCGTCTCTCTCCTCAGATATTCCACTTTGCGAAGGGGCAGCCCTACGTCGATGAAGTGGGCACCTTCAAGAATCGCATGGAGTGGGTGGGGGACCCCCACCGCAAGGACGGCTCCATCGTCATCCACAACCTGGAGTACACCGACAACGGCACCTTCACCTGTGACGTCAAGAACCCGCCCGACATTGCTGGCAAGTCGTCTCAGGTCACCCTCTACGTCTTCGAGAAAGGTACGGCGGGGACGGGCTGGGCCCATCGCCCTGCCCCACTGAGATGTGGGAGCCTGCCGACTTCCAGTCACACCATCAACACCCTCCTTGCCTGCTCCTCATTGTGTGGGGTGCCCAGTGTCCACCCCCAGTCAGACCCACACCTGATCCAGCCCTCAGACCCGCATGTGGATCCATACATGGCCCCGTCCTGCCCCGAGACATCAACCCACCCTGGGTCATGATGTCATGGTGATGGGCTTGGGGTCAGGCCCCACCAATGTGGGGGGATGGGAATGGTAGGCTGTGGCAGAAGAATGGAAATTCTGGAACATGAAGCCTCATGTTTAGCCCGTGCCAAGAACAGCCGCAGGCCGCGCCCCAATTCCTCACCCCTCCGCCAGCACTGCGGTTGCCTCAACACACCCTGGCAAGGAGTCCTGCGGCCACTGGCCAATGCCAGTACCTGCTTGTCCACTGCCACCACTAGGGGCAGCACTGAGACCCCCACATCACTCACCTGACACAGCCATGACATGGGAACCCCCCCCCAGCATTAAAATGTGGGGCTGAACTGGAGCTGTCTGGCCTCCTCAGGTCTGAGTGTGAGCGTTCCAATCCCAGCTGTGGCACTGGCCTTGGGCATGCCCCCAGCCCTTCTCCGTGCCTCAGTTTCCCCTCCCACCCATTGTCCATTCCGACTGCGAGTTGCCTGGAGGAGCCACCTACTCTGGCTGTGTGTCCATGCAGCACCTGACCCAACATGGGTCTGGTCTCAGCTGGGTCATGCAGTGCTGTTGTAATACAGATGAGGAATGCTGCTAAGGAACCCACCAGACCCTTATGGGTTTCACAGTTTTTAAGGCCCGAGGGCGCTATCTGAAGGCTGAGCCCAAGTGGGGCATGTCCGTGGTTTGCGACAGAGTCCTAGGGCATACGCCTGGGTAACAGGGCCCTCTCCTCCTCAGTGCCCACCCAGTACGGTGTGGTCTTGGGGTCCATCATCGGAGGTGTGCTGGGACTGGTCATCCTCGTGGTGGTGCTAGCCTACCTCATCAGGTATTGCTGGCTAAGGAGGCAGGCAACGCTTCAGAGACAACTCAGGTAGGGCTGGCTCCAAGGGTGTGGGAGGGAGGGCATTGGGCTGGGTGCAGAAATCCCCGTGCTGGGGCGGGGTGGGGCTAGGGTGGAGAAGTACCGCGGTGGGAGATGCATGTTGGGCTGGCATCCCTGAGGGACAGGGGGATGGCTCAGGTAGATGGTTGGCTCCCCAGCACCTGCTACCTGGAGATGAGTAATGGCAGGGGCAGGCCAGTGGATGGATCAGGACCAGTGTTCCCTGTAAGCTGAGAGCTTGGGTGACTGCCCAGGAGAGATTCAAATGCTGCCTAGCTGATTAGCAGAGTACCCACACCTGGCAGCAAGTGTTTATATTGGTGGTACACATCTGCACATGCCTGGGTGCTCATGACAAAATGTATTCCACACATAGATGGGGAAAAATTAGAGGAAACATTGGTCAGGACAATGCTCGTTCTGCTGTTTGTACTGGCTCCGGCTGCCCTCTGCCCATACCGATCTTGCAGAAAAAGGGTTTTTTTCACAAAAAGAAAACGTCCACACTGCTTCTTTTTGCGCAAAAACACCTAGCACAAAAACAGATCAGCAGAAAATATGCAAATGAGATCACGACTCATGCAAATGAGTCCCTCATTAGCATAGTTTTTGCAGAGAAAACTCATAGTGTAGACAATATGGGTTAGAAAATCTGCCTCTTAGCAAGACTCTCAAGGAGCACAACCTATTTAGCTTAACAAAGAGAAGCTGAAGGGGTGATTTGATCACAGTCCATACACACGGTCCACGGTGTACCTACATGGGGGACACATATTTAATAACAGGCCCTTTACTCTAGCAAAGGTCGAACACAGTCTTATGGCTGGAAGTTGAAGCTGGACAGTCAGACTAGAAACAAGGTGCAATTTTTTCACACTGAGGGTAATTAACCCTTGGAAGAACTTAGCTAAGGCCGTGGGGAGGTTTCTCTGTCACTGGCCATTTTAAAAGCAAGACTGGATGTTTTTCTAAAAGCTCTGCTCTGGCCCGAGCAGGGATTAATGCGGAGAAGCCATGTGGTCTGTGTTATCACGGGGGTCAGACTAGACGGCCACAGTGGTTCCCCCAGGGCTTGGCCTGTTAATCAGGTGTTTTACAGGCAGAGCTGACCAATTTCTGTTCTAATTTTAGTGCTATGGAGAAAGGCAAACTGCAGCGGTCAGCCAAGGATTCGTCAAAACGAGGCCGCCAGGTGAGAATATGACCACAGTGCTGTGGGGGGAGGGACACTCCGAGGCCAGCACTAACGGAGCCATTGCCAGCTCTCAAGGGGAAAAAACACCTAGGTCCCCCTTTGCAGTTGGGGAAGAACAGTGGGGTGCACTTGGGCAGTAGGAAGCAGGACTAGAACCCAGGTATCCCAGCCCCAGCATCACACTCCAGCCCCACAAATGGGGGAGGGAGGGGAGGTAACTGAACCATTGGAAACCAATGGGAGCATGCCTTGGGAAGGAGAGCAGGAAGTAACCTGTTCTCCTTCATGTCAGTGGCAAATCTCCCCCCGTCTCCTGTGGGACCCGCAGAAAGCTCTCAAGTTAGGATCTGGCCCTGTGAGTTGCCCGTAGGTGCCAGAGACAATTGAGGGCTCACCGTGCCCTGTGGGATCAGGGCCCGAGTGCCAGCAGAGCTGGTAGGAGCGTTTACAGACCTGGGAAATGGGCCAGCACCCGAAGGCCCTGCTCACTGCCCCGAGCCAACCCTGGCGTCGCTCGCTGCTGGCATCTCCCCACACACTCAAAGGTGACTCATCAGCCATGGCCTCCCTGCCCTGCTGTGGCTGCCTCCTCACCACTCTCCTTCCCTCCGCAGCCCCCCGTCCTGTACGCCATGCTGGACCATAGCCGGAGCACCAAGTCGGCCAGCGAGAAGAAATCCAAGGGCCTCCTGGGCGAGTCCCGCAAAGACAAGAAATAGCGGTTAGCAGGCAGGGAAGGTACCCCCAAGGCGGGCGCCGAGTCCCCCCGCAGTTCAAAGGTCGTCATGACCATCGAGATGGAACTGAGGGGGGACGAGGCTGAGGCCGCAGGCCTCAAACCTGCTGTCAAGTCCCCCAGCAAGAACAGCCTCAAAAACGCCCTGATGAACATCATCAAGATGGACTCAGAAAAGTGATGGATGCCCCCAAAACTGAGGACGGGGGTGTCCTGCCCCTCCCCCTCAGCGCCTTGAGGGAGGGGGCCAGGATGCCTGCCCCACTGTCCCCTCCTCCTGGCTTCACCTCTCCATGCTACTCCATGGAGAGTCAGCTCTCTGGCCCGTCCCGTGGAGAGTCTGTCCTCTGGGTGGGCTGAGGGGCAGGGCTAGGCCATGGCCTACCAGTCCAGGCTTCCTTTCTCTTGGTTCGGCTGTACTATGAACCCCAGTGCAGGGCAGCTGCATGTAGGGGCTCTGGGGAGACTAGAGGCAAGTTGGGAGGGCGGGATTAGCCCCTCCCGGCATTGCAGGGGAGATGCTGCCAGGCGGCATCATGCGTCCCTTATGCTGCTAGTGTGAGGGCAGCGCCAGCCCCCTCAGCAGGTGTCTGGCTGGCGAGAGCCACTCACCACGGCAGAATGGAGCTGCCAGGTGTACCTGCCTGGAACTGTGAGGGTGGGTCTGCATGTACCACACGTGGCCCCAGGGGCCGGCCAGCTGACACGAAGGCCTGGACAGAGCAGAGGAGACAGCCCCAGGGGAGAAGGATGATGCCAGCGAGGCATCTCTCACCCTGGCCCCGACTCCTCCGGGGCCTGCCCCTGCCCGCAGGCTGGGGGACCCTACAAGGATTTGGGTGTGGTCTTTGGACAGGGTCCCCACAGAAACAGCCGCCCCATGCCCTGGCCTGAGAGACCAGACTCCCAGCAGCCGCTGAGCCTGACGAGACACAGAAGCCACGAGGACGGGACAGCCGGGGCCCCTCGCCCCTGCCCCAAACCCTCTGCCTACGGTACCTTCCGCTGCGTGAAAGTCAGTTAAAAAAACCCTCCCCCGCCCAGCGCCCCGGGTACAGGTGTAATTTTTTTATTTGAAGACACAATCAGTGACTCTGGGACTCTGCAGGATGGTTTAACCCCCCAGGCTGGGGCAGCTAGGGGCACCAGCCAGTCTCATGCCAATACCTGCCTCTCCCACTCCCCAGCCCTGCCACATCTGCCCCGTGGGCCCTGCCCTAGAGCCCCTGTGGGAGTTATACCATCCTGCAAACCCCTTCCCTCCCCCAGCTCTAAGCCCTTGGTCAAGAGGGGTTTTCATCCTCCCGGAGGGTTTTTACCTTTCATCCCTTCTTACCATTTTCTCGTCTGTTCCTGTGACTGAGCACAAATGATGTCACACGGTGGCCCCTGTTGCCCCCTCCAGCTCGCCTGCCCTGCCCCTCCTGCCCCCTGCCCCTGGGGCCCCTTGCCAGCAGCTAAAGTCCCTTGGAGGAGGGGAGACTGCCTCAGGGCCAGGAGGTGCCACAACACTGAGGACCCCCTGCCAGGCCTCACCCCGCTGCTGGGCTCCCCATCTCTCGTGGCCTCCTCTCTCCCCGCCCCCCAGCGGACCTGCCCCTTGCTAAGGACAAGCAGGGCTGGCCGCACTCTTGGGGCAGGCCGGTGGGTCGTTCTGTGTGGCTATCGCAGTGTCTGTGGCAGGCTGTGTGCACACGCCGTGCTGCTAACGTCCGTTCCTGAGGAGCTGTTCTAAACCACTAAACTGCAGCTGTGTGTGTCCAGTGAAGCGCGGTGTATTTTCTACATTCTGTACATTCCCCCGAGCCACAAAGACACCATTAAACCCTTAATAAAAACTGACATTTCTAGGAACAAACAAACAAACAGGCTGGGCTTGTTACTCCGCAGCCCCTGCTGTGGGTCGAGTGGGCAAAAGCCTGCCACACTGCCTCAGCCCAGCCCAGGCGGGGCCCCATGGAGAGGCAAGCAGGCCCCTCAGTCCGTGGCCTCTGGAAGGAGCCCTTTAGGGCCTGACACTATGCTGGCAATCTTGCCTTTGACCCACCAGGAGCCAGACATACAGGTTTCAACCAAACACTGGGTGGAAAAGGAGAAGTGGAGGGAGGGCAGAGCGAGCAACAGAAAGGGGTGGAGTGAGCCAGACGGGGCC
>JANRFK010004824.1:10072480-10085672 GCA_030068395.1 Apalone spinifera
ACACCATTTCTATCCCCTGGCTAATAGCCTTTTATACCATACCTACCTTAGCCGTAGATGCTTTACAGGATTAAATAATACAAGACAGGAGGTGAGAGCCCGGGCAGTTACTTAAAATAGGGGTGTTTGCGTGACTGAAAGCCCCCTGCAGAATTTCCTGGGGAGAAAGGAAAAGGCACAGCTCTAAAGGGAGAGGTCATAATTTGAGGAAATACATAAAAAAGGGGGAGATGAGTGGTTCAGAGCTGTGTGGTGGCCCAGGAGCCCTGCTCGCTGTACTCTAGCATACAGGACGTCTGTCAGAGGAACAGATTGCACATACCCCTCTTACTGAGAGATAGTAGCCAAACAACAAATGTGAGATACGCAAACCTTAAGTGGCAACCTACTTCCCTTTTAATAACAACTGCCTCTCCCCTCCTACCATGATGCCGCCAGAAATCGCTCTTATGTGGGGCAGGAGGCCAATGAACTCTTGTACTGTTGGCTAACCAACTATTGCAGGAAAGCGGATGAGCCATTCAGACATATTGATTAAAAATGGAAGTGCCCAATTTCAGCCCTCAAGGAGAGGAAGAGGTTGGCTCTTTGATAGTGCTACATTATAATTACACAGGAAAACTTATTTCTAGGAGAAAAGGCAACTGATTGCAGAGACTTAACAAATGTTGCATTTCCCCAAGATCTAAATAGTGTTGGTTGCCCTCTGGCAAAGTAACAGATTTTGCAACTGTAAGTCCATTGTGGTTGGCAGCCTAACTCTCTGTGATCTGCTAATGGGAACAGTTTACTAAGTAACATTCTCATGTCTGGAAGTAAAACTCTGGGACTGTCTTACACAATCTGGTTTATTAGGAAAGGCTGCATGCTTGTGGCTCAAGGAGCTTCCACTTTTAGTTCTGTGGCAATGGAGAGACATTTGACTATGTTTAAAAAGGAAGCCTTGTGAGGCAAATAAAGTTCAGAGTTATCTTACCAGACTGTTGGCTTAGCTCGGTTTCCCTGATACCTTAGTATTCCCTGATAGGAAATGTACTGATGACTTGCCAGCCTGCTCAACAGTTTTGCCTCTTTATTCCATCCGTGCCCTTATGATCATTTGGTTGACCCGTGTTAGGCTTTTTGTGCATGTTTGCATGCGAATAACGCAGAGATCTCTGGCACTGCATAGGACATTTGTGGTGGTTGGTGTATTCGTTGCCTGTTGGACTTCAGTCTTTGCTCTGGTGCTCACGGATGTAGTGAGCAAAGTCAGGGTGCTGTTTTATACAAGACTGGTTCGTTGCCTGAGCCCTCGTTCCTTCTGCACTGAATCTTGGCGATTATATTACGGCCAGCGAGGAAACTTGGCGGGTTTTCTTTCAGTCTTGTTTGTGGCTGCCCAGGGAAGACCAGCATGGCAGATCTATGATCTGTGTTGGGGGAGCAGGAACACAGGCAGAGGGCTGCTCAGGCTCCCTGCTCAGGGCAATTATGAGCTGTGGTAGACCCTCTATCATGCTGGGGTGTGGCTCTGGGTCCAGGAGAGCTGCATTGGCAGCTGTGGATAGGCTAGCCGGGGAGAGAAGGGTATGGAGCCCAGCCAGGGAGCTTCAGTGATGCCTCTCTGGAGGAGAGAGGGCTGAAAGCAGCCTCCAGCTGTGCCCCTCCATGCTGGGCTCCCCTTCTGGCCGAGGGCAGGTGGGAGGCCCCTGACTCCACACAGGCTGCCCACATGGCTCTCCCCAACTGGGCTCCTGCAGGGAGGATGCTTTGAAGCCTCAGCCCAGCCTTAGGTATCTGCCGATAATTGTCGCTGAAGGCAGACTCGCTGTGGATACACGTTTGCGTCGAGTAGTGAGGGCTCGATATGGTGGGTCTGAACTAGCCTGGCACAGAGCAATCTGAAAGGAGCCACTCAGGAATTGTGGCCGGCAGCTGCTGCCCTTTGCTTTGTGCCTAGGAACCCAGCCGGGGGCCAGCACCGCCTTGCCCCAGGCACTGCGCGCAAACAGACCAGAGAGCACCCTCCCTCCTAAGAGCTTGTTAATTCATTGCTGATCCCACCCTGAGCAGACAGTGACTTGTGCTGGGAAGCAGCTTGATTATATTAGCAGCCGTGCACTCACGAGAGGGTAATTTGCAGAGCCCGGGGCCAGCCTGGCCCCAAAGGCAATGAGGACTCCGTCTCTGTTTCTTGCACTGGTGACAGCTTTCGCACTTGGCTGCTCTATCTTGGCTGAGGCGGTGACCCGAGGAGGGTCACACCCCCTGGTTGTGTGGTGGCAGCTGTCACAGCCCTGGGTGCAGTGGGGACTGGGGCCTGCAGTGGGCAGTAGGATGGAATGTTGTCTCTGTTTCATAGGGACTCTGCTCCTGATCCATTTTCAATCTGTGCCAGTGGCTGTGAAATTCTCTGTTGTGCCCCACGAGCTGGCATGGGGGGGTCAAGCTGCTGCTGATTGTTTCCCACAGGACTCCCCTCTTCCACCACCACCCCCCAATCCTGCCACTGCCTGTGAGCATGCGGCAAGAGCCTGTCACCAAACCCAGCACTCAGGCTACTGTCCCGTCTGCTGGGCAAAGCAGAACAGCCACCTGCTCCCGCAGGTAGGAGAATCCCTCCTGTTAGAAGTGATCCATAACCTCTTCCCCTCCTCTGCAGGAGCCCCAGAAGATGGGGATGGGCTCCCCTAAAAACCCTTCTTTGTATATGAGTGAACCCCAAGGCTGCCCAAAGAGGTGGGGGGGGGCGATATTGCAGGACTGACCCATTGCTGATCCTGCTGTTCAAATGCTTTGTTGCATTTTTCTCTGTGTCAGCAGTTAGTGTCTCCTTGCTGGCTCCCATGCAGCAGCCCAAAGGCTCACTGTTTATGGCTTATTTGTAGAATGGGCGAGCTTAGAGACCTCACCAGAGATCCGGCCGCATTCTGCTAGGTGCTGTTTGTACTTGGCACACGAGAGCAGTCCCTACCCCGAGTAGCTCACACTTGAAGGCGAGACTCAGGTGGAGAGGAGCAGATGGGGCGGGGAGGAGGGGGAATGCTTGGGAGCTCATTACCGTCCATGGCACATCTGGGAATAGAACCCAAGTCCTCATCTGCGTTGGGCTGCAAACCCTGCGTGGGAAGGGGAGGAGAGTTGAAATCCAAACAACACAACTGTGTGAGTGTGGCCCAAGAATCTGAGCTGGCGAGTCTAGTACAGGGCTATCCGCTGGGCTGTAGGAGCTTAATAGCTCCAGGAAGGAGCTGATGGGGGTGCGGGTGCTGCAATTAAACACCCTTCTGTGTTGGCTTTGCTGTGTGTCCGCGCTCCGGCCGCTTACCAGCCAGCCCCATGTGGCACAAGTGTGGCCAAAGCTCAAGCAGGGGATGTACCTTGGAGCAGGTTTCCTGGGCCTAGCTGAGGTCCATGCAGTGTGACTCTTTCCTTGTCCTCCTCTGCATGCTGAGCTGTTGCCTCTGCCTCCCCATGCTATCTGCTACGTTTGCTCTGCTTTTTCCTGTGTCTGTATGGATTCTGGTGTAAGAACTGGGCTTGCCCTGAGAATTTTTGGATTCTCTCCCCATTGATTTAGCACCTTGGTGGTTCAGCGCTGGAATAAATTGCCTGGGGGGTTGTGGAATCTTCATCCCTGGGTATATTTAAGCTTAGGTTAGACAGGCATCTGTCAGGGGTGATCGAAATGGTGCTTGGCCCTGCCACGAGGGCAGGGGACTGGACCCGCTGACTTCTCGAGGCCCCTTCCAGTCCTAGTGTTCTATGATTCCATGGGAGTCCTAGCACAGTGCATCCCTGTTGCCTTCATGGAACCTAGAGTCCTGTGAAAAGTACCCCCGGCTCTTCAATGCGCGCAAGTGCCCAGGAAGTAGCTCTGATGTCTGGACAGCACCTCCAGAAACATCGTGCCTCCTCCAGCTGTTGTGCCTGCACATGGGTGCCAGAGCCCCTATGAAGGCCTGGTCCAAAGGGTAGCCATAACCATGCTGGGACTGCACCCCTCACCCTTACTGCAGGTCGCAGTGGGTGCTGCCCTCAGTCTGGCATTCCAACTTGTTTAAGAGGACGTGCCAAGGTCTCCCCTCCACACCATGCTTTAGGTGGGGCCCTTGCCCACGTGAAGCACAGGGTGGGCCTCACTTGCTTGTCTAAGCCCTGAACTGGCTTGACCCTGCGTAACAGGAGCGGATGAGATCCCTGCAGGCTATTGGGGAGCAGGGCAGCGTAGGGACACTGAATTGCAGCCCTACAACCAAGGCTCTGGTCTGGGGAGGGAAGGGGTGGGCAGAGAGATGCTAGTAAGCATGGCTGAGCAGGCCCCGTGTTCAGAGGAGGCATGTCTTTCAGCAGCTGTTGGCCCGAAATGCAGCTCTTGGTTCGAGAGAGGTGGCGGTGCAGGGGGGAGTTCAGGCCTTGGTCACGCTTCTCTTCCTGAGTGAAATGTCTGGTGGCTTCTGTGCAAACTGCCCCCTTCCCCTCTACCCTAGGCTTATGATCTTCCCCAGGGGAATGGGAGGATTTGAAAGGCCTGGGAGGGGGGAGCTGGCCTGGCAGCCGGGGAATCGGGTTGGGTGAGCGGGTGTTTGAGACCGTGCGTGTCCTTCATGGAGCAAAGATGCTTTGGGGGGAACGTCCTGGGGAAGGTGCTTTAGAGCAGGGCTACTCAACACATGGCCCATGGGCCACATGCGGCCCGCAGCCCGTTTGTTTGCGACCCATGGTGCAGTTGGGGTTTACTGTGCGGTTTGGGTTGAGATGTGTTTTAGTAGTTAAATTCCTGGACTCTTATTGCTCATTAAAAGTGCTGTCATATGGGTGGAAATTGGATAAATACTGCGTTTTATTAACATCAGCAGAACTGACTTAAATGGGGCCTACGTGTTGTCTTTGTATTCATGCCCATCAGTGTGAAAGAAGCTATTTGCATATATTTGCGCATATATTTGCATGTATATGCAACCACACTTAAGTTGCAGCCCTCAGCATGTGTATCATTGTGTCCCCTGGGCTTCCAAAGTTGAGTAGCCCTGCTTTAGAGAGAGAGCTCCCTGGAGCCGGGCAGAGGCATCCTTGCTATTCACCATAGCATTAAAAATTGGTTCTGCAGCGGGCGTGTGGCGCCCATGCCAAAGACCTGTGAACTCCCCTGCGGGGAGCTGGAGAGGCAGATACACCTGTGGAAATGCCCTGAAGGGGCAGAGTGAAGAATGGTTGCTTGAAAAATAGGCTCAGACCCGAAGTGGGGACAGTTTGCACCTACAGGGCCGTGATCGGGGCGGGGGGTGTGGGAGCCAGGACTCCTGGGTTCTATTTGTAGCTTGGACACTGGCTCTCTGGGTGGCCTAGGGTGAGTCGCTGCCCGTCTCGGTGCCTCAGTTTGTCAGGCGTGTCCAAGGATGAGGGACAGGTGGTGACCTTCCCCTGCCTTCCTGGGGCTGAGGCTGGATCAGTGGTCGTGGCCAGACCATGATGTGGAAGGTGTTTGGTGACATATTAGCTCACGTCTGCCGTGTCCTCATTTGGACGAGGCCCGAGATGAAAGATGCTGGGGAGGGGAGAAGCCCTTTCTCCTTCTCCCCCACGCTGGGCCCTGCCCCCAACATGTCTTGTGTCTCATACAGAACCGGACTTGACTCTGGCTCAGCCAGGGATGTTGCTTGCTGGGCTCCTCCAGCAGGGGACAGGTCCCCAGCCGTGGCCCTCACATGGCAGCTCCGGCCCTGGGAAGATATTTCAGTGGGGCCTGCTCAGTCCAGCCCCAGCCATCCTTTGTGCTGGCCATCCAGAGGGTCTGTGGTGGTGGGGGGGGGAGGGGAAGACCTCGTCTCTGCATAAGGAGCCATGGAGGGAATAATCTAGACATGGGCTGGCAGAGGGGACCAGGCCTCCAACCCCATCGCCATCTGAGCCCAAGCAGAGATGGGGCTGAGCTTCAGTGCTGGGATCTAGGCTACCTGATGTGTGGGGCCAAGTCCCATCTAGCACCCAGTTGAGCTGCTACCCCTTACCCCACTGTTCTGTGTGGGGGTCGAGGAGGGGGGTTGGGAAGGCTCTGCTTTTTTCTGGCATACAGGGGGGTCCTTGGTCCCATTTCTTACGCCTTGGCTTGGATGTGACTCAGGCCCTATCAAATTTGCAGACATGAAAATTGTGTGAAATCTGTTTGTGGTTGGTGTGCTTTTTACCCTCTCCTGTACAGGTTTCATGGGGGAGACCAGCCTTTCTCAAATTGGGGGTCCTGATCCAAAAGTAGCTGCATGGGGTGGGGTCACAGCCTTGCCGCCCCTACATTTGTGTTGCCTTCAGAGCCAGGCAGCCAGACAGCAGCAGCTGCTGGTCAGGTGCCCAGCTCTGAGGGCAGCACCCTGGTGGCAGCAGCAGCTCAGAAAGTAAGGGCGGCAATACCATGCCATGCCCACCTTCCTTCTGCACCGCTTCTGAAAATAACAGCCCTCAAGTAGCGTCATTGTCTGCGCCTCTGGGCGGCAGCAGAGCAGAATTTTTCCTGGTTCTGTTCAGGGGAAGGTCTTGTCAGCCTGAGATTGGTATCCGCACAGCCAGCCTTCTGCATCCCAGGATCGGTGTCGTGGGGCAAGCTGTTTCACATGTTCAGTGCGAGCTCCCGGCCAAGTTTCATCACCGTAGGGACGTGCATCTAGTTAATTCTCATAAACCTTTATCCACCCAGAGCCCTTCTGCTGTGAAAAGTCAGGCACTTTCGGCTCAAAGGGGATTAAACTGTCTTGCAGTTAGGGATTTAAGGGCTCGATCCTGATTTCATTGAAGTCAGGAGGAGCAAAATCCGTCTCTTGAGCAGTGCTGGAAGGGAAATGGCCTGGGAACTTGAAAGTTTATTCAGGGTATTCTAGTGGGCCCAGAGGCCTCAGCCAAGATCAAGGCTCTGTTGATTTTTGAACTGCGTGACAATGTCATGCATATTAAACAGATGAAAAACTGGTTAAGGATAGATGTTAAAGGGGAATCCTCCTCCCTCTCTTTTAGTGGCTCCCAGAGGAATTGGCCTGGGGCCAAAGCTGTTCAGTATCTTGAACAACGATCTGCAAGAAAGCCTAAGATCTTAGCTGCAAAATGTGTGAATGCCACCAGGCTGCTAATTCACTGCAGCTAATGACGAGTCAGTTACACAGAGCAATCTGGGCCCATTGGTAAGGGGGCAAGGGGCTTGTGTTTTGACACGGCCACATGCAAGGCCCGGCAGAGTATGGGTCCCATGTATGAAATGGGGAGCTGTGTGCTGAAAGGTGAGATGCTAGGAAAGACTGAGGGGTAGTAAGGTGCTCCCAGGGCCATGCTCTAGCTCAGAGGGAAAACAGCCCTTGGGGACGTACTGGGGATGTCGTGTGGGAATCGAGAGATGCTATTGTCTCTGTACAGGTAACACGTTAGCAAGGCCATGGTTGCTGGGTTTAGTTTAGGGACGTGAATGGTTAACCGGTAAGCCTCACCCTTATCGGCTAACCATTTGTAGTTAACCTGTGGGGGCTGGAGCAGCTCCCCACTCGCCTCTAGCCCTGCGGGGCCCACCATGGACAGGGGCTGCTCCCACAGTCCGGGCTCCCTGCCAGTAGCGGGCGGGGTGGGAGCTGCAGCCCCCTCCTCCCCTTAGTCAGTTAAACATAAAGTTTAACCAGGTAACCAATTAAATGGGATTTTGCATTTCTAGTTTAGTTCGGGTGTCACAAGATTGCGAAGAGATGAAAGGGGGTTCAGGAAAGTGCTACAACCTGCCTGGGGGAGAAAGGAAACTGGATCCATTTAATTTATCAAAGAGAAAGCCAAGAAGAAGCTGGATCGTGGCTCCCCAGAACTGGAAGTGGGGAACAGGGTGCTGCTCGGGGGAGGGGGGAGTCTTTAACATAGCAGCCAAAGGCCGAATAAGCTTCAGCTCGCTAAATCTGGACTAGAAGTAAGGGGCAGACGGGTAATCACTGGAACAGTTGACTTGCGGGGGGGAAGGGAGGGGTGATGCAGGACATCAGACTAGGTGATTCTCATGTACCCGCCTGGCCTTTGACTCTGCAAACTGTGCTCAGGGCTCTGTGTCCCCTGTAGCCAGACTGGCCCTAGGATTCCTCCCACCTGACTAGACAGGACAGAGGGCTGAGCGGTCCTCTGAATTAGACCATGGGTCCCTGACCCATCAGACCACACCGCTTTTGCTGTTCTTCGGGTGACCTTCTGGCCTCCCGCTCCACGGTGGCTGACCACCTCTGAGGTGGCCCTGGAGGGGGAAGGGCTCTCAGCTCTGACAGATTAAGATGTGGAGGGTTTTGTTAAACCATCCAGTTGAATGCCAGAGGGAAACCGGTTCCAATGTAACAAACAGCGGGGAGCCACAGGTGCCTGGTGCCTGCGTGGGGAGGGGGTGCAGGGAGGGCCACCAAGAACAACAGGCAGGGGGCATAAGGAGGCACCCCATTTAGCAAATGAAATGGTGGCTGGGGCACTAGGGGGCGGTGCACCTCCCTTGTGCTACTGCAAGTCACCCAGGCAGTGAGCTGTTCTCTTGCTAGCCCTGGGCAGAGGCAGGCTGCGAGAACCGCCTTACCCTGCCAAACCTGGGAACGGAGACTTCCTGAGTGGCCCTATGCAACATGTGGTGCTGGCGGGTGTGGGGGATGGGATGAGTGAGCAGGGCCACTGCAAACCCCAGCGTGCCCCGTTTAAACGCACTAGTTGTGTTCCCTTAAGGAAGGGAATTTTCCCAGCTCTCTACCCTGAAGGCTGCTGCTTTGCTGGGGCTTGTCATGGCAGCTCAGGCTTTGCTTTTCCTCTGCATCATCAGGCATGGCCTCACGGTCTGGGGCATGGGGCAGCAGCCTTGAAATAGCTTCTCCCAAGAGAGACAGTCATGAAGCTCCCAACAAGCCGCCTCTCCCCCCTCTCCTAGCTGGGATTTGTCCTCCCCAGCGCGGGTGGCTGGACAAGGCCTTGTGCACCTCTCACCCTTTCTGTGGAGTCGAGGTGGGCCCCCTCCCTCACCGACACTCCCTACTCCCCCTTACTACATGGGGAGAGCCAATAATCCAGTGATCAGAGGGGAGCAGCATCCCTGACGTCCGCTTCTGCCCAGAGCCTGGGGCTAGAGTGGGGAGGTAAAAGGCAGGCAGATCCCCATAAGGCTGAGCAAAGCAACCCCTGCCCATCTCCGTCTAACCCTCTCCTTCCTGCAGCTCTGCACCAGGCCTCCCATGCGGCCCAGGGTTCGTCTCCCCATGCAGCTCTGGAGCTCCGGGGTGGCGCGAGCAGCTTAGAGGAGCAGGCCCGGCATCTGGATGCAGAGATCAACGCACTGATCCGCTAGTGGGAGCTCTGGCTCGAGGACGAGGAGTCGGAGGACGTGGCCTCTGCCGTGCTGCTGGAGAGTAGGTGCCCGTGGAGCGTGTTGCCTGTAGCCCTGTGGGCCGGAAGAGCCCTGTCAGACCCCCTGCAGCTGCAGCAGGCTGGCTCCCGACAGACCATCCTGGCTCTGTCCTGTCTGGATTTTGATGGTGCCTGGAGCAGTTACTTCCCAGGAGCCAGTTCCTAGCACAACAGGGAACAGTTCTGCTTTATGCAGACGCCCCCATGGCTCTTTGCCCCGCTGTAGGCCCTCTCCCAGCCTTGCCTGCTCGCACAGAGCCTGGCAGAGCAAAGGTGGAACCCAGGCCAGGACTGAAGAGAGGAACCAGGCACTGAAAGCTCCAGCGATGGGCCCTTTTCCCAGAAACCCGCCTGGGTGCAGTTTGTTCTCTCCCCTGCCTCTCCCTGCCCTGTGGCTCTGGCAGGGTGAGTTGCCCCTTGCCCTGGGGCCAGGTGTCACTCTGAACTCCTGCCCTGACCAGGCGTGTGCTTTCTGTCAGGGCAGTGGTGCTGGGGTGACCCCAGCGACCTGGACGATGAGTTCATCCGGGAGGACCCAGCCTACGACATGGCCCAGGTGGAGAGGGAGGCTCTGGAAGCAGGTGAGGAGGGAGAGGGCTCTGTCTGCCTTGAGTCCTGCCCAGCCCACCTCCCAGTGCCCAGCTCTCTGAGAAGGGCCCTGAGTATAGCTGGGCACCGGGGGGTGGGGTCTCTCGAAGAGGGTGGCGGCTGGGCAAAGGCTCGGGGGACTACAGAGTATGGCTGGCTCCCTGCTGGCGCTCTGCAGCGGACACATGCTCACTGGGCTCCTGTCAGAGCCTGAGGCGGCACCATCCTGCAGGGGTGGGGGCAGTGGCCTGCCATGCATGGGCCCAGAAGCAATCTGGGCTGGGGGCTCAGCGTGGGAGGCCTAGGCGGGACGGAAAGCAACCTGGGGGCTAAGGTGCTCTGCCTGGCACTCTCCGTGCTTTGCACCCTCTCGGGCCTGGGCCTGAGGTCAGGGGCGTTGGGCTCAGCAGCGTGTGGGTTCGTACTCAGCAGCTCGGCCCTGCGTCTCAGGGAGCGTTTGCCCAGTCCTGCTCGCGGGAGATGCTGACGTTTCCCTGACCACAGAGCTCATGAGTGTAAGAGTGACCGAGCTTGGTGTCCCATGCCAGATGCAGTGTTTAGTCGCTGCTTTCGGCCCCAGCGCTGCTGGGTAGGCACAGAGACCGCTGGGCGGGAACCGGGGAGCTCCCGCTGACGCCTGTCAGGGTAACGCAGGCAGCACGCCCGCAGCTCTGCCCTTTGGGGCTCAAGGCGCAGCGTCTCCTGGAGGGTGGAGGACTTGTCCAATTGGCTCCTGGGGTGGGGCCAGGAGCACTGGGAGCTCTGCACGAATGGTGCCAGCCACGGCTGTCCATGGGCAAGGCCTCTTCGTCCGTCTGGGGAGGCTGCCCTGGAGCCGGCGGCTGTTCCGTGAGCCAGGCGACGGGGCTCGTGGGGGGGACTCTGCCCCATAGATCTCGCCACAGGGAATTGCTCCCTGGTGTTAAGTGGGAGCTGCGTCTGGCCCTGGCATCCTGCCTCATTCCTGCCTGCCCCCTCCCTCAGCATGACCTCTGCCTGGACCCCAAACACTCCTCCCCAGCCTGCCATGGACTCCGCACACCCCTCTGTCTGCAGCCTCCACTCTCCTCTGCTGAAATCCTGCTCCAGCCTTTGCCCCTCATGTGGGACCTGCTGCACACCTCAGCCCTCGCCTCCCTGTGTGCCCCCCCCCCCCTCCGTCCCAGGAGCAAAGCAGCCCCCTTCCCATCTAACACCGGCCTCCCGTGGCTTACCCAGGGAACTGGCAGCTGAGGGTATAAGCGCGGTCTCCTCTGCATAGCAGTTGCAGGAGCTGGTCCCACCCAGCACACTGGAGCCTTTTTCTGAGACGTAGCCTGTGTCAATGAGTCCTTGTTCTGCCAGTGTTCCCAGCATGTCCCCTATGCTGTAGCTAGTGCGATGCCTCCTTTGCCCAGCCCAAGAAGTTCTAGGCCCACCAGCTCAGCCACAGTGCGGAGCTCAAGACAGGGCCCCAGTCCCGGCTTGCACCAGGATCAGCCTCATGGGAGGCAGAACAACCGGCTTGTTTCCCATCCCAGGCCCACGTCGGCCAGTATCCTGAGAGCGGGGCTGTCCTGGCACTCGCTTGGTGAGGACTCTGGCCCTGCTTGCTTGTTCGCTGGGTGCCTGGCCCGCGCAGTGTGTTTGACCAGAAGATCTTTTGGGGGTTCCCCTGCACCATATTGTTAGTGTCTAGTTGAATGAATTGCAGCCCCTACCGGCCCTGAATGGGCACACTGGGACGCCTGCCCCCCGCTGATCTCCCCCAGCGCCTGGCACTCGGACAGTGGGTCATTTGCCTTCTATTGGAGCCTGTCTGCCACGGAGCGAGGTGTAGTGGTGCTTTCTCGTGTGTGGTTGGACACGCAGTCACGGAGCTAGCACGAACTGGGCATTAAAAGGGGATGAGGAAGCCGAAGGTCCCTGAATGATCCAGACCCAAAAAGCCCAGGGCATTTCGGGTAATTGGAGCAACAGCAGGAGACTGTGCTGGGGTTTGCGCATGTCCCCGGTGGAGAACTGAGTGTCTCTCCAGAGTCCTCATGGCTTTGTTGTTTCTCGCTCTCCTGATTTTGGGAGTCTTTGGAGCTAGCTGGTGCTGCTGGTTCTCAGTGACAGAAGAGCCCATTATTTCGGAGCCCTGCTGAGTGTGGTGGGGAAGCGGCTCGGAATGAAATTCTTTGAACAAGAAAAAGCTTCCACCACTGAGGCAGCTGTGGAGCTGAGTTGGGCGGGGGGGGAGAGAGGGAAGGGAAGCGAAGCTGCTGTAGGTTGGTAGGATCCTTTCTTTTTCTTTTTTCTTTTTTTTTAATAGCCAGTAAGTGTTAAAGGAAAAGTCCCCTCCCCATAACAGCGAGGCCGTGTTGGCCCCAGTGTCAGCTCCCTGGAGAGTCGCTGAATGGAGTGTAGCAAGAAGGCCCGATTTCCAGCAGCGTATGCCTGGAAATGCACGTCTGTACTAGGGATGTTAAATATTGGTTCATTGAATAGTTGATTAACCTCATGACTACTTCTCGGTTACTCATCTAGTCTATAGTCCTGGGGGTGGAGCCGGCAGCCAGTGCGCTCCAGCCCCACTCTCAAGAAGCCCCCTGCCACTCCTATGCTGCTGCCTCTGTATCAGAGGCGGGATCTGGTCCACGAGGGGAGCCAGTTTAAAAACCAGCTCCCTTTGTGGACCGGCTGCCTGTCACCCCACACTGCTACCTCTGATACAGAGGCAGCAATGTGGAGTGGCAGCAGTCCCTGTCCAGGGGGAGTCTGAGCTCCCAGACCTGGTGCAACCTGGAACTGAGCCAGGCTGCCTGCCCGCCTGGCTCCTAATACACTTTAAATGCAGAGCTGCAGCAGGGGTAGATCTTGTACCCAGCACGAGCTGGGACTGAGCCGGGCTGCTGGCCAGCCTGCTAAAAAAAATTTACTCGGGGGTGGGGGGAATGCATGTAGTCTATAGCATTAACTATAAGCTGTTACACTAGTATATCCCTAGTCTGCATGGTGCATGCAAATGCCAGAATCAGGCCGTCAATTGCCACCGTCGTGCCAGTTATGCCTCTGCCAGACATGCAGCTGGGGTGACTGCCCAGCATGCATTGCGCTCCCCAGGCTGGCATTTCCCAGCACCCCCAGCTTCCAACAGGAGTAGAGTCATATGAGCACTGAGCACTCCTGCCAACCCCACCTGGAAGCTAGTGACCAGGCAGTCCAGCCTGGCATGAGCCTGATAGCACGCATGTCCCTGCTCAGCTTGCAG
>JANRFK010004824.1:10085682-10107346 GCA_030068395.1 Apalone spinifera
TGGGGGGGGGGGGACCTTGTTCTAAGCCTGGATTTGTGAATAACTCTGCCGTGACACCTCTTAACTTCCCACCTCCTGGGATGAACTGGTGAGAGCTTTGACAGCCCCCGTGTGCCAGTTCAGTCAGGTGGCAAACTTCTCTGTCACACTCGATACCATCAGCTGCTGGCTTTCCTGGTGTGGTTCTCCCTTCTCACTGCGTTTCCACATAAGGTTCAGTGACATCTCTCTCCTGGGCCCCTGCCCGGGCCGGTTGCATGTTGCTCAGCTTGCGTGAGACCCGTGTTGAAGGAAATAGCTGTCAAGAGAGCTCCTGTCTGAGCTCCAACCAGCTGGAAGGTGTCTGGCTGCTGCAACTCTGCTCGGCAGGTGGGCAGCCAGGCACCGGAGCTCTTTGCAAATCTGCTTTCAAGTTAGCTCTTCTCAGGGTTAGGCATGGGTGGCTGGTGAAGGTCCAGCTGGGGAAAGCATTTGAAGCCACGCCCCCTTCCCAAAGCCACGCCCCTTCCCCTGAGATCATGTCCTTTCAGCAATCTCTGCCCCCTCCACCAAACCCCACCCATCCCCAGCTGAGGGCCGTGGCTGCCACCCAGTGCTTCCCTAGCCGCTGGGGAGCAACACAGTGGCTGGACAGTGTAGGCTACGTCTAGACTGGCATGATTTTCCGCAAATGCTTTTAACGGAAAAGCATCCGTGCCAATCTAGACGCGGTTTTGCGCGAGAGAGCCCCGATCGCCATTTTAGCCATTGGGGCTTTTTTGCGCAAAACGGTTCTGGGTTGTCTACACTGGCCCTCTTGCACAAAAGTATTTGTGCAAGAGGGCTTTTGCCCGAGCGGGAGCGTCATTGTATTTGCGCAAGAAGCACTGATTTTGTACATTACAAAGTCAGTGCTCTTGCGCAAATTCAAGCGGCCAGTGTAGACAGCTGGCAAGTTTTTGCACAAAAGCGGCAGCTTTTGCGCAAAATCTTGCCAGTCTAGACGCAGCCTGTAGAGTTTGGGAAGGCAATGCCTTCCCTTGCCTATATTACTCACCGCCCATGGAGTCAGGCCCAGTGTGTGAAGAGCTATCCCCTCATCTGTCCCAAACTCCAGCACAGGAGCAGCCCGTTGGTGTTGCTCTCTGCAGCAAAACTGAAACCTGTGTGGTGTGACCTGCTCTGCCTGTTAAGAGCGTGGCGGGGAAAGTTCCCACGTGGTCTCCAGTTGCAGTGCTGTGACACTCCGGGCCCGTGTGGGACTGCTTTGCTCCTACCGAAGTGTGCTGATGTTACGGGAAGCTAGTGTAGCTTCTTTTTGTTTTAAAGTCTGTCACAGCCTCCCCCCAGCGCTAGTCGGCTCAGCAAAGGTCCCATCACGAATGCGCGAGACGTGTACCAAGCCTAGGGACTCTCTCGTTCCGTTGCGCTCGGGAGTGTAAAATGTGGCTGTTTGGAGCGGCTCATGTTTCACCCGCTTTGCACTGCTGCGAATGACGACCCCTGGGATGGCTCTGGTCTAGTCGCTGGCGCACAGAAATCGTGTGCTGCATCCGTAGGTCTCAGCCCAGGTGAGGAGAAGGAGCAGCTCATATTGCGGCCCTGCTCTCTCGGGCGGGCCTTGGACAAACCTGTCCATGGTGCCCTTCCTTGCTGAGCCCCCTTTCCTATCTCTCCCAGTGCCTGTGGCCTCCTGTTACCCATAGCGGAGGGCAGATCCCAAAGGGGCGATCTTTCCACTGCTGGACACTGTGCTGCCCACTCAGTTCACATGCAGGAACCTGCGAATGCTGAGGCCACACGCACAGGAGTCTGTTTGTCTTTTCACAGCTGGTACAGGCGTGCCTGCTTCCTGGCTGTGACCCTGTCGGAAAAGCCCGACCAGCTAAGCCCCCAGTTCTGCAAGGCAGCTAAGGACATGATTGTCTTGGAGGTTGTCAGGACTCCTCTGGGCTCAAAGTTAGGCCTGGGTTGAAGGAATCTATTCCCAGGGCTTAAGGAGGCAGGAGCTGGTGTTTATTTCCCTGAGTCTTTGTTGCCTTCCCAGCCTTGACAGGGAGCTCCCATGCTGCTGTGGGATTGAGCGGGACTTGAGTCTAGTCTGAGCTCCCCTGGAGCCCACCACAAAGCTTCCCTGCTGTGGTTAAACGAAAACGGCTAGATTGGTACAAACCCCCCTTGCGGGCCCTTTCCAATGAAAAGGTAACCACAGCAGGAGGGAGGCTAGCTAAGCTCCTTCCCAAGCAAGCGGAAAACCTCCTCCCTTATTCCAGGATGAGGGGTTTTGGGGAGTACGTGTCATTCATGGGGGGGGCAGTTCGTATGGTGCAGGGGCGGGTGCATCTGACATGCTGGTGCAGAGGGATGGGGCATGGGGGAGGGCCCATATTGTATGCAGTGCATCTGTTGCTTTAAATTCACACCTGACTTAGGCTGATTTCGCATTCCCTTATGGACTTGGGCATGGAGCCGGGACTGTGGCTTAGCGCTGGCACAGAGCCGGGATTCTGAGCTGCGTGAGCTGGGGCAGCCCCGGCAGAGCTAGGACAGGCCTTACTGCAGAGCTGGGGTATAAGGCTCCCATCCCCCCTTCCCGATCAATGTGGGTTGGTTTTGAGGACTCCCCCCCTCCCCCCAATCCCCTTGAGTGAGGCTGGGCATATGCAGCCACAGCTGTGGCGAGGGGCTGGGGAGAAACGTGCTCTCTGCACAGGGAGATCAGGTAGGTTCTGTTCACAAAGTGCGGGGAGAGTTTGTAGGTCCCTTCCTGTCTGGCTGTGTCTGGAGTGATTCAAACTCCATGTGTTCGGCCTGATTTTTTTTTTTAAGCCCGTGGCTGAGACTGTCCTCAGACCACCAGAGGTGGGGGCTTTGCTCTAGGGGCCCCCAGCTGAGACCCTCAGTGCTGCAGCAGGATGGAGTCTCGGACGGGGCCTCGGCAGTGGCGCCTCCGTGACCCATGTGCAGTCTCCATGCTCCAGGTCATCTTGGGCAGCAACAGTGTCTAGCTCCAGGTGCTGTCCTCATCCCCACTGTGCGCCTGAGCACCCTGCCAGCCCAGCTGGCAGGAGCGGGGTGGAAGGGGAAACTCTCATTCTCTCCCCGGATGACCTTGTTGGCCATTGCCAAGGTTTGTCAGGCTCAAGGCCTGTGTTTAACTCCTCCACTTCAGGGATAGCCAAGCTCAGAGCTGGGTGCTGGTGCCCATGTGAGCTCCCCTCTGAGGCACTGAGAGCAGCTGTGGGGAACAGGCGCAGGGCTGAAGAGTGTAAGGGGTGGGAGAGGGCTGAGGTGCCAGCTCAGCTGCTCCGCCACATACAACCCAACCAGGCTGGGTGTCTCTCTCCTTGCAGATGATGCAGAGGGCCAGCCCAGAAATGCCACCTTCATCGCCCTCCTCCCCTGCCCAGTGCTGCTTGGAGGGTGCCCTAGAGAGCCGGGAGAGATATTCTCTGAGACCCAGGGCCCCTGCTGAGAAGTGCTCGGAGGAGGAGAAGGGAGATGCCCCCAGTGGCTCCACAGAGGAGAGCTCAGCTGAAGAAGAGGAGGAAGAGGAAGACGACGATGACGAGGAAGACATCGAGGACGAGCCCTCTCCCCAGCGGCCGAGGAAGTGGCGGTCCCAGGCAGGGGCGGCCCCACGTGTCTGCCCATGCCCCGCCTGCGGCCAGAAGTTGGCCAACAGCAGCAACATGCGGAAGCACACGAGGGAGGCGCTGTACTCGTGCCACGCCTGCGGCAAGTCCTTCACCGACTCCTCCAACCTCACCAAGCACCAGCGCACCCACAGTGGGGGCCGAGAACGCCGCTTCCACTGCTCCAGGTGCCCCAAGGGTCTTCACCTCCGCCCCCGAGCTGCAGGGCCACTTACGGCGCCACGAGGGCATCCGGCCCTTCCCCTGCATGGACGGCAAGCGCATCTTTGTGTCGCAGGCGGAGCTGGTGGCGCACGTCCGCAGACGCGTGGGGCAGCGCCCGGCACCTGCCCCCAAGCCGGTGCGCTGCGAGGACTGCGACGAGCTTCGCCGGCCCCTCGCTGCTGCGCCTGCACCAGCGCCGCCACAAGGCCTTTGTGTGCGACGAGTGCGGCGCCGTCTTCACCCTCTACTTCAAGTTGCTCTTCCACAAGAGCCTGCACAAGGGGCCGCAGACCTGTGTGCGCTGTGGGGTGCAGTACACGGGGGGGCACTTCTGCCGGGCCCAGTCCCAGACCTCCCGGACAGGACAGAGCAGTGCCAGGGCTCCAGTGCCAATGTCACTTGTGGCTAGAGTCCCTGACTCTGTGCCAGCAGCAGGCTCTGCCCCAGCTGGACCCCCAACCCCGCTGGCAGCTCTGGACCTGGTTAGGTCCCCAGCTCCGGCCCCGGCCGGACCCCCAGCCCCACCGGCAGCTCCAGCCCCTGTCAGGCCCCCAACTCCCGCCCTGGCCAGGCCCCCAGCCCCACTGGCAGCTTCAGACCTGGTCAGGCCTCCAGCTCTGCCCCCAGTCCCATAAACAGCTCCGACCTCAGTCAGGCCCCTAGCTTCAGCCCCGGCCAGGCCCTTAGCTCGAGCACCACAAGTAGCTGGGCCCCCACTCCTCACCATAGCTAGATCCAGAGCCCCAGCCCCACTAGCAGACTCCACTCCAGCCTGGCCTGCAGCCCTGGCCTCAGTAGTGGCTGGACCCTCAGCCCAAGTAGCAGTGAGGCCCTATGGTTTAATCCCATCGACAGCTCTGGCTCCATTGACTATTGCAGCCCCTGTCTCAGCCCCTTGTCCATCCCTTCCTCAGACCAAGTGACAGGAGTGATCAATAACAGCCTGATCCTACTGAACCCGGCAACCTTGCCCCAGGGCACCAAGGTCATCCTCCAGATCCCACCCCGGGTGGTTGTGCCCTTTAAGGACACAGACAGGAGAGCCGGGAGCACCAATCCGCCTACTCTGCAAGGACCAGTGCTCGGAAGGATGCCAGTGCCGCACCCAGTCCCAGGTACATATCCTAACACTGGGGTCCCATGCTTAGCCGGACAGGTTGGCTCCTGCTTCCTAACCTCTGCTCTCTGCCTCCCTGCAGTAGCTGAGCCCTGAGTGTCTCCCATGTGGCTCCATTTGTTATAAAATCTCAGTGTGGCTTCTGCTGACAAGATGGCCGCCAGGGGCAAGATGGTTGCCCTGCCTCCAGGCTAGGGCTAGGCCATGCACTGTGCTGGGCATGGGAAGGGGGCTGTGTTGAACACACAACAAGTGGTTTGTCTCCCTGGCTGGTGGGGGAGGGGGCTGGGTTTTTGTGTTGGGGGTCCTGGACCCAGGAGAAGCACAGGAAATATGGGGGATCGGCACATGCTTGCGACCCCCTGCTTGGGCCATTCTAGCACTGGAGCCCTCACGGTAGCACTGAGTTGAGGGGAGGGCAGTGTGAGTCATTTCAGGAGTGCCTTGCAAGGTTTAGGGGTGTGCACAGACTAAATCCTCTGTCTAACTCCTCTCCCCTGGTAGAACATGCCCCCTGCTTGATGGCCGGGGCCTCTCCTGTCTACTCCAAAGGGTTATTTGGGCCATGAGGGGTCCCCCTCTACCACCTCCCTGACCTGTCTCCTCTTCTCTCTGCAGCTAAAGCTCAGCAGCCAGTAGGGAGGCAGCAGGGTGAGCTCAACAGCAGCAGGGCTCCAGCAGAGAAGGGCAATGGCTTGCTCCCCCTGCCAGCCCCACATCAGCCCTTGCCACCATTAGCCCCCCTGCAGCCCTTACCTCCCTCAGGCCCAGCACTGCTAGCCCCAGCTCTCTCAGCCCCTCCACAGCTGCCAGCCCCCTCAGAGGAGCCCAGGGCTGGGCAGGGAGGGCGGCACAAACCCTACAGCTTCCGGCAGGCCCTGTCTCAAGTGAGATATGCTGAGGCGGGCGAAGGGGAAGACAGAGACCTGGAGGGCAGCTCTGGGGAGGACTGGGCTGGGGAGAGTGGAGCCGAAGAGGAAGAGGACAAGGAGCTGGAGCCTGTCCCCCAGGTGAAGACGTGGCAGCGGGGCAGGCCCCCCAAGAACCGAGGCCGTCATCGGCCCCCTCTGGGCCGCTACGTCTGTGTGGTCTGTGCCAAGCGCTTTGTGCACCACAGGTCGCTGAAGCAGCATATGTGGCTGCGCAGGCACCATGCCAGGCCCCCTTCAGCGATCTCCGCAAGCTGAGGTGCCATATGCTGGACCACAGTGGGGAGGCCACAGTGTAAGCATGCGGGGGGCGCTCTGAGGGACTCTTCATGTCCTGCCTGGCACTGTAGTGCCCAGCCCCCTCCCCTGGTCCTGCCCCTTTGGGGGGGGGGGGGGTATCAGTGCAAACACCTCCTTGGTCTGCCCCTGGGCCCCAACCCCCATGTGGAGAAGCAGCTGCCTCGGGCTATTTGGACTGACCTGTTACTCCATCCTGGGAGATCCTGCCTCTGGACGGTTCTGGCCTGGCCTTCCATGTGCCATTCTGCCAGGCATGGGGCTATTTTCCATTGGCATCGTGTATCATTGCAGGTGGGATCTCTTGTCACCTGGAACATTGCTGCCTCAATGACTCTGCTGCGTAAAAAGCTGCCCTGGGGCTGGGGGCTGCATGTCCTTTGTGCATTAGTGGTTGGGTGCAGGGCTGGCATCAGACCCTCTGGCCCCTTGGGTCTCTTGGTTTTTTGGCTCAGAGTCCCCCCTTCAGGACCTGGGCTGAGACCAGTGCCTTGTTTCGTGTCCCCCTGTCTGGCAGAACTTGGCTTAAGGGGTCAGGTGGTGCTAGAGACTCATACAACTTTTGATTTTATTTTTGATTATTAAAAGTGTTTTCAAGTGAATTGTTTTATTTGTAAACCTTCCCTCGCCCCTCTCGGCACACCAGGGCCTGCTGCTCTCCACGGATGCTTACAACCTGCCTTTCTTCTGGCTGTTGAAGGCAGGTGCCCTGGCTCTGGGGAGCCTGGCAGAGCTGAGAAACTGCAGAGGTGGCTAAGCCCCTGCTGCAGTCAGCATAAGATCCCCAGCTGGGCTCCCCCAACCAGTGGCTGCATGTGTGAATTGAGCTTTGTGGGGGGGCTCCTGGTTCCTGCTGTGCCCTGCTGCCCACAGTGCAAAGCCCCTGCCAGTGGATGAGCAGAAATTGTTCTGCTGGGTTCTCTGCTAGCTTGCAAGGGCAGTCATTTGAGGGGGTTAGCTCTCCATGTCAAGACGTCAAAGCGTGGCCGCTGGATACAGCGAGAGCTGCCCAAGCTCCCAGGCTGGGCTGGCAAACAGAGCCCCATCCTAGTGTGAATTTTGGGGGCTTTGCTCTGAGTGAGAAACCAGCCCCTGCCTCAAAGCTCTCGTGGTGTCCAGCACGATAGCCACATGTGACTATTTGGCCGGTTGAGTGTGGCTAGTCCACCACAGCGGTAGCCACTATAGCAGCTACTGCTTCAGAATGGGTTAGACACCACGGGACAAGACAGGTATCAGCAGGGGAGCCGTGTCAGTCTGTATCTGCAAAAACGAGGATTCCTGTGGCACCTTAACAACTAACAGATTTATTTGGGAATCAGTTTGTGTGGACAAAAACCCCACAAAAGTTGATGGCCGCTGGTGAAGTGGGTCTCTGCACATGAAAGCTTATCCCCAGATCAGTCTGCTGGGTTTTTTTTTTAAGGTGCCCCAGGACTCCCTTGTTTTTAGAGACAAGATGGGAGGTGGAAGAGGACACTGGTGCTGACAGAGGTGAAGTGAAATGTCTGGTCACACAAGTCGATGGCAGAGCTGCTTGGGGGTTGTCCATAATGTGTCTGGGAGGCTGGTGGGGGCTTGTTTGATGCCGCGGGACTGAGGCAGAAGCTTTTTGTAGGAATGTGTCTGTACCATCACATACACCTGGTAGGTCGGTGGTCAGAACAAGAGCTGTCCCTACCTCTACCCCTCCCCCCCAAATAGCTGGGTGGCAAAGCACCCAACTGAGATGTACCCAATTCGAAGCAGGGACTTGTGTGGCTCTCCCATATCCCAGGGAGGGCCCCAGCCGTGGGACTGTTGGCTGGAACATGCTGCTGTGGGAAGGCATGGAAACGCAGGGACCTCCCTGCTTGATATTGCATGTTGTTGATGTGGGAACTTTGTTATTGATGTATGTCGGAATGTGGCCAAACGCTACCTCCTGTCGGTTCTGCTGCTCCCAGCCTGCATTTGTCAAGATAGTGCTGTCCTGCGGGAGTGTGAGAGAGATTTAAGCCCCTGGTGATTCCCTGGTGGTTCTACCACTTGAAGGTGTAATGGTTGGACTCTTCTGTGATGCAGCACATGGCCCTTCAGCTACCACTGCACGTGAGGTGCAGAAGGGCAGAACTGGGGCTTGGGCTATTTTATAGAATCATCAAATACTAGAACTGGAGGGGACCTTGAGAAATCGAGTCCAGTTGCCTGGACTCATGGCAGAACCAAGCCGCTTCCATCCCTGACAGGTGTCTACCCAACCTGCTCTTAATATCTCCAATGATGGAGATTCCACAGCTTCCCTAGGCACTTTATTCCACTGCTTAAGCACCCCACCAGTTAAGAAGCTTCTTCCTAATATCCAAACTAAGCCTCTTGCTGCAATTTAAGTCCATTGCTTCTTGTTCTATCTTCAGAGGCCAAGGAGAACAATTGTTCTCCCTCCTCCTTGTGACACCCTTTCAGATACTTGAAAACTGCTATCATGTCCCCTCTGTCTTTTTTCCAAACTAAACAAGCCCAGTTCTTTCAGTCTTCCCTCATAGGTCATAGATCTTTAATCTTTTTTTTGGTCTCGGATTTCCACTGATCATCTACCCGAGCGCTGAATTGATTATTTGTATTTGTCACACCTACGAGTCCCGATTTATAGCCCAGACCCAAATCTCTCCAGCTACTGCTAGCCAGATAGGCATGTCCAGCCCTCCTCTCCTGGTCCAGGATAGTCTCATCTCTCCATCTGCTCTGGGCGACCACTGCAGGCTACTACAGAGCCAAGGGAGACCAGAAATGCCTCCTATGCTGGCTCAAAATTCACATCACGTGACTCAGCAGCTGGGTTCTAAGCCTGACTGTGCTTATCAGGGCCTGATCACTGATGTTTGCTCCTCTGTTACACAGCGCAGCAGTCGCAGTCAGGCCTAGACCCCCCAGCTGCTGCATCCTGTGATTTTGTATAACCCCATTTCTGGCAGGCAGCTCCCATGGCACGTTTTAGGGAGTAAGGAAGTAGGAGATTGGATGTTAATCCTGGAAGGGGCAGGAGCATGGGCCAGGAGTTGCATGGCCCAGGGAGGCCTCTGTGAGTGGCCCTGTCTGTACCTCAGTTTCCCCTTTGGTGCAGAGAGGGTGGCTGTGACATCTAGCACAACTGGTTCAAACCACTTGGCCACCAGAGGTGTCTCCCTAGCGGGGCACCCTGACTCCTCCTTCCCCCCCCCCCCCAGGCTTCGTGTCATCCTTGTGCTATGAGGCACATTAGTCGTGGTGTGGTGACTGCGCCTGTCACAACAGCATGGCTACTTGTCCCAGCCCAGAGTGCCCATAGCCGCTATCCATAGGGAGGGCACGAGGGATGATAAGCCCCATTCCATAGCCTGCCTCTCAGGCAGCCACCTCCCCCAGTGCCCAGGGGCTGTGGAGTTCTTAGGTCTGCAGGCCAAAGAAAACCTCCTCGTATGTAGCCTCCCCGACCATGAAGGGTCTTGGGCCACCCACTGGCTATAGCTCTGGAATTGGTCAAGGTAGCACCAAGGGGTTCTGCTTAGCCCTGGGGTGTGTGGCATTTCGGGTCTTCCAAGGTTGGATGGTTGTGAGGACACGGTGCCCCTTGGGTGGTAGAGGAACATCTGCACCAAAAAACCCTGCCCTGCAGTGAGCGCTCTGAGCACCTGGCTCTGGAGTGGGACTCATGGCAGTGCCATTGTGCTTGGGCTCTCCTCCCCCAGATAGAGGGTTCAGGCTCCAACCGGAACAGGAACGTCTAAACTAGTGCCAGCAGCATAGCGTGAGCCCAAGGCAGGGCTCTGACCCACTGCCACAGGGGTTTTGCAATGTATCTGCCCCCTCCGGGCCTAGGCCCCTTCCCTGGCCCGGCAGAACCGCCCACGGCCCCAACACACAGCAGGCTGGCCACTGTTCCCAGATGTTTTATTACGTAAACATGCTAAAAGAGCCAGTCCTCGCAGCAGCTGTGTCCGCAGGGCGGGGGCATCGTCTCCTGGGGCCCGTGCCCAGGCCCTGCTGTGGCCTGGCCCCTCGGATTGCTCACAGCTGCACAGTGGTCCCTGGTGCTGCAGCTCCTGGTGGGCAGGAGTGGAGGTGGGAGGCTGGTTGACTCCAAGGCTGGGGAATGCCGAAGCCTGACGGTGCTGGGCGCAGGGGTGGCTGGACGGCATGAAGGGCAGCCCTGGGCCGGGGTGGGATGGCGGTGTCAGCCCAGAGCTTGAGCAGGGCATGGGTGGGTGGGGGCAGGCGGCTGAGGGGAACTCAGACGGAGGGGGAGCCCCTGGCGTTCCTTCCTCAGGTGGGTGGGACTTCCTGTCTGTCCCACTTGGAAGGGAGAGCCCCATGGGCTCCCACCCCCCTTTGGCTCTGAACCCTTGTTCCCTAGTCTCTGATCCGTGCCCTACCCTAGCTACCTTCTGCACCTTCCTCCTGCTTGTAGTGCCCTGCTTGTGGCCTCTGAATCTCTAGCACCCCCAGGGCCTGGACCCACCCCCACACCTTGGCACCCAGCCACTCCCCTTTGTTCCCAGGAGAGGAGAGGGGGGAAAAAGGTCACCACTGTTCCCAGTGGAGGATGGGAAAGGGAATCCCCGGTGGAGGAAGGGAGCCCACCCGAGGCAGCAGGGGTCTTCAGGGTGCTATGTGAGGCTCAGGGCAGTAGCTCTGTGCCTGGCCCGGAGTAGATCAAAACCTGGACATTCCCCCCTCCCCTCCCCTGCCCTGTCTCGTCCCACCACTGGCCATAGCACCAGGCATCACCAGCCTGGGGGGAGGATCACCTGCTGCCCCTAGCCCCCATGTTACCTAAGAAAAGCTGGGGGGAGAAAGGTGGCCTTGCCCCTCCCTCTAGTCCTGGGCCCCAGGAAGCCTGGAGATTCAGTGGGTCCTGCCTTGGTTAGCTGCAATTCAGGGCTGGTCCTATGGGTGCTGACCAGGCACTGCAGCTATCCTGTAGCACCCACACACACCTGGCCTGGCCATAGGCTCTGCTGACCCCCTCTGGGGTGCATATGGGGAGTTGCTCAGGATGGGGAGTGCAGGAGCAGGGCCCCCTTAGGACAGGGTGAGGGTGGCTCAGAGGTGTCCACTCAGCATGGGGCTGCTCAGCAGCAAACCCTTTGTGGCTGGAGTCTATTTGGCCCACATCGATGGGCAGCTACATCTGGCTGGCTCTGAATTCCTGCAAACGGGGTAGGCGGCCTTGGAGCAGACTTCTCCCTGGGCTGCCTCCACCCTGGCCGCCTGCATGAGGCCCCAGGGGGCACTGTGCATCCTGGGCCCCCGGCCCCTTCATGGCTTTGTGAGGGTGGCACCAGAACCCTGCCGTGCCATCACCATGGCTATATGCAAAGGAGGTGCCGCTTTCCCAGGCAGGAGCTCGGCATGTGGATGCAGCTGGGGCCGGGGCGCCCCACGTCCCCCGAAACCAGGTACATAGAACGTGCAAAATACCAGCAGCCCAGCTGGGCTGGGGCAGGAGCGAGCAAACAGAGGGTAATCCGGGCTGTGCTGGAAGAAGGGAGCACGGGGGGAGGGGACTGTGGGGAGGGGGCAGGGGAGCCGCTCAGGGGCTGGGGTCCTTTTTCCGTTTCTGGAAGCGGCGGAACTTGCCCTGGATGGCGAGCGCAGCCTTCTCGGTCTCAGGCGCGTTCAGATCAATGTCGATCTCCTCTTCCTCCTCCACCTTCTTGGTGTTCCCAGCTTTGGCTGCAGGGAGAACCGGCTGGTCACCCCTGCTGCTCCCCTGTGTGGGGGGCATGCAGCTCGGGGCAGCAGGGGGGTGCTGTCCTGCACCTCCTGCCAGCATCCTGCTGCCCACCCTCAGGGTCCCCCCCCCAAATCTCTGGCTGCAGTAGGCCATCCCCACCTGAATTCCCAGAGGCCTTGCCTCCTCTCTGAGGCCTTGTACTTGCTAAATCAATGCTGATGAATGCCAAGTAAGGCACAATGGGAAAAATATCCCCAAGTAGCCACACACACTGGTGGGGGCTACCATAGCTGTTTCCACCCACCACAGAGGTCTCGATGTGTCCAGCTCTTTGAAAACACCCACTCCATGTACAGCAGCGCTCTGGCGGTAACGGTCCAGTGGGAGCTACCATAGGCAGGCTGCTCCCAGGCTAGTAGAGAGGCAGCAGGACAAGGGGATATTTTTTCTTGCACCCACTTCTCTTGGCCCAGAAAATATCCTCATGCAGAAAGCCAGGTGCCCCCCCTCCCCATCTTGAACACTGAATCCATTTCCAGTCACCCCCTCTCAGTAAGGGAAACTGGGAAAAGTTCAGAGAAGGGCAGCAAAGGCGATCAAGGGTCTAGAATGGCTTCTATCCAAGGAGAGACTACATAGACTAGGGCTGCTCAGCTTAGTAAAGAGAAGGCTAACAGGGGACCAGAGGCCTATAAAAGCATCACCGGTGTCTAGGGAAGTGTTATTTTACTCTCCTCACACAGTAGAAAAACCAGAGGCCACCTGATGAAATGAAGAGGCAGAAGATTGACTACAAGGAAGAGGAACAATGCACAACTAGCCTGTGGAACTCCTTGCTGGGGGCTGTTGATATGGTCAAAAGTGCAGCTGGACTTTAAAAAGAACTAAGTAAGTTCTTGGAGGATGGGTCCATCAGTGGCTATAAGCCAAGACAGGAAGGGATGTAGCCCTGTGGTAGGGGCAACCCAAACCCCTGAGTGCCAGAAGGGGAAGATGGTGTCGCTCACTCAATTGCCTCATTCCATTGTCATGAATAGGGGCTGCAAGGGAGATTAACTTACCTGGAGAGCCAGGAAAGGGTTGGTCCTGCTTTGGGCAGGGGCTGGACTCGTTGACCTCCTGAGGGAGGGGGCTTTGGACATTCAGCCAATGAAGTGCAGATAAGGAATTTCAAACAAGATGGATTTTTTTCCCCCTTTGTTTTGGAGTCAAGCAGAAGGGTTTTCCTGGCAGGTTGGGAGCAAGAGAGAGGAACTCTCCCAGGAACAGACTCCTTAATTCATTAAAATGTGTGAGTTTCAAAGCTTAAATAAAACCTGATGGACTATTGTTTTCCTTGTTTGGGGATTTGGAAATCATGTCTGAGCTAGTTAATCGTTTTTTCTCTTTTGTAACTAAGGATTACAGCCCAGGGAGAATCCCTGAATCTATTTTAATCCATGGCTTTTAACACCTAGTCATTTACTATGCTTGCCCTGCCCTGGGCTCCCCCGTCACTGTAGCTCCCTCTGCACTGGGAGCCAGTGCACAGGTGGCGCCAGCCTCGCTGGCTTAGACATAACAGTGGAAAGACTGGCTGATCCCTGTCACACTGCTGCATTCTGGGGAGCTGCTCTCTCAGCCCCTGGCCACAGGCTGGGAAAGCCAGGGGCAGCTCTGTCTCCTCCAAGGGAGCCAGAGTTTGTGCAGAACTACAGTGGGAATTAGCTTCCTCTTTCAAGCCAACTGTGCCCCCAACCAATTGGAGGAGAGTCCTGGGGTGTTTGCGGGGGAGGGAGGAGGTGAGTTGAGTCCCTCTTTCTGGTGTATTGGATCTCATGAGTCCTGTCCCTGGAAACACCCCACAGTGCAGGGCTTGAGAGACAGGAGCAGCCAGAGGAGCCAAAAGCTCCTCTGGGGTTTGGTGCAGTTGGTTGCATGTGTCATGGGGTAGGGACTTCACATCCTCTGGCCATGCGGTAGCGCTGAGTTGTGCCAAGGGATGCAGGGCAGGGCAACTCCCACAAGGACAGGTCCAAGCACAGCTCCCAAGTTGCCACTCTGGGAATTGCTGTAGTCTTGGAGACAGTGTTTGACAGAGCCTTGCGCTGGGGGAAGCCACCAGCTTGTGACATCCATTTATGGGGCTCTGTGCCATGGCAGTGTCCTACCAGGAAGCCCTGCACTTTGCAAGGAAGGGATCACCTCATCCCAAAGGTAACCTGCTGCCCAGCGCTTCTCAGCCCCCAGAAGACTACAGGGCTGAGGAGGTTTAGAGGCCTGACCTTGGACAGCTGCTCCCCTGTAACAAAGCCAGTTGCGTCCCCATCTGGGTACGCTGGGAAAGTCCCCTCCCATGGACACGCTGGCATAGAGCAGCCAAGATGATGACCAGCCAGGGTGCCACCAACACGGACTCAGGATTGGGTGAGGGCTCATAACCAGCAACAGATGGGAGTTCTTCCTACATCATCCTCCCTCCCGCCCAGGAGCTGGGCACAGCCGCCAGCACAATGCCAGCCCTCTATGAGCCACAGCAATGCCAGCCTCTTCACTCACCTTTCTCTTGACTGCCGGGAGCCTGGCTGGGGGCCGGGGATTCATTGGAGCTGAGCTGCAAGAGGAGAGAAAGGGCCTGTTAGCCTACGCTGTGCGCAGCAGAGCTTTCCAGCACCCTGGTGCTACCCACCACTGCACACAGCTGCCGTAGCTGCCTGCCAGCAGCACCCCAGGGGATTTGGGGGAACAGCTGCTGGGGGGGGGCATGGATTACACAGCCAATAGAGAGTGATTGGCACAGGCAGGGAGGAGCCCCATGGATCACAGCCTATGGGGATTACCCTGTTTGTGTTTTCTAACCAGAACCCGAGAACTGCCTGCCTCTGCTGGGACCATCGAGCAGCCCAGCAGCCTGGTCGATGAGGGCCTCACCACAAGCAGGCCTGGAGGAGTCTGCTGTTTTCCCAAGCCGGCTGGGGCTACACACACCCACATGCAGCAGCCACATGTGCTGTGCACTGTCCTGCAGAAGAGACCTGCGCCATCAGCTCTCCCTACGCAGCAGCTCGAATCACAGGCCCAAAAGGCACCAGCCTCCAGGCTGTGCAGGGAGATGGTCTTAAAGGGGAGTGCCCCCTGGCCGTGCCAGCAGGGGGCACAAAACTCATCCAAGCTGGGTGCATTCCCTGCTATGCTGGTAGGGACACACTAAGGCAGCATGAAGCTCTGTTATACCATGCACTCCTCTCTACTGATGAGTGACAAATATGGTTCCCCCCCCCTCCCCAAAAGTGCTCCTTCTGGCACAAAGTTGGGATCACAGGGGCTCAGCCAGGGAAAAGCTCCAACAGCAACCGCCAGGAATCCTGCAGAGACCTGTCACGTATTCCAGAAGGGACCACGGTGCTCATCTTGTCTCAGCCCTGGATACCCCAGCCCAGAGACCTGCCCCAGATAATTCCTAGCCTGGAGCCACGGGAGGAACAGCCCAGCTCCCTTTATTTGAAACTAGCCAGTGACAGAGAATCAACAACAACCCTCAGTCACTTGTTCCAATGGTTCATTTCTCTCATTGTTACTTCCGGTCTGGACTCGTCTCACTTCCGGCCATGGGATCATGTTTTACCTTCCTCTGCTAGACTAAAGACCCTTTTGTCAATTATTTGTTCCCCTGGCAGGTACTAACAGAGTGTGACCAAGTTAGCTCTTCCCCGCCTTTGTCAAGCTCACTAGATAGAGCTCCTAGGGACTCCTTATCTGGCGGGTGTCCTATTCCTTTCATCACTACTGTGTCTCTGACCCCTCTCCAACGTCCTTCTTGAATTAGGGTCACTAGAGCTGGACGTGGGGTTCCCACAGCAATTGCACCAGTGCCCAGTTGAGGCTCCCATTATTCACCCCAGAATTGCTTGAACTCTTTTAGCCAGAGTGTCCCACAGGGAGTGCAAACTCCACTGGTTATCCACCATGACCCCCACAATTGAGGGGTCCCTGCTTCCCAGGATCCCCCATTCTGTAAGTACGGCAACATTCCCGCTCCTCCATGTGGCCACATTAAAACACTCACTGTTTGCTTGTGCCCAGTTTACCGACCAACTCATAGCAGGGACCATCATCAGGTATTTGTGTATCCTTTGCAAATTGTATCTGGTGATTTTATGTTTTGTTCCAGCTGTTAAATAGTCCCTGGCCAAGTACCAATCCTCGGGGGACCTTCTTGGAAACACACCTGCCTCACAACAATTCCCCTTTTACAGTTGCACTTGGAGACCTATTAGTGAATTTTTAATCCATTTATGGTGTGCCCAGTTACTGTTATAGCCACCTCATTTTTTAGTCAAAATCCTTTCCGACGTCTGTTACATCACCACTGTTACCTTTATCAGTCAAACGCAGTTTCATTAAGTTAATTTAATGGGGGTCTATTTTTCATAACTCCATGTTTCCATGCTGATTTGCACTCATTATATTACATTCCTTCAGTTCTTTATTAACTGAGTTTGGGTGTCAGCCACTCCATCATTTTGCTCAGGCTCCATGTCAGGTTGACAGGCCTATAGTTACTTGGGTCAACCTCTTTCTTAAATTTAAAAAAAAAAAAAAAAAGCACAACATTAGCTTTCTTCCTGTTGCCTGGAATTTGTCCATTGCTCCAAGATTTACTGAAAATCAGTGTTAATGGGCCAGCGAACTCCTCAGCCAGCTCTTTGATAACTCTTGGATGCAAGTCATCAGGCCTGCCGACTTAAAACCAACTTCAATGGCTGCTGTCCAGGCCTTGTTCTGGGTTACACACTGACAGGGATGTGACCTGTGCCAAGATGCTGCTGAACTCAGGCAGACCCCCTACTCAGTGCTTGATTTGGGCCAGAGATAAGACCTGGCAACTCTGGGCTTGGCACTTCTCAGCCCTGGCCCCCCTGGATTTGCTGTGTCAGGTACGAATGCAACCAATTGTCTGAGACCCGGGACCTCTTTCATTACAAATTAAGCACAGCCTGTGCTCCTCTGGCTCCCAGCCCCTGTCACCACACAGCAGCTCCCTAGGGCCTGGCCTGGAGGGAGCAGCCCCAGCCCTGCCCTTCTCTGCGCCCCACACAATGCCCCTTGCGATCGGCCAGTTTTAAGGCCCTGCCGGAGCCAGAGCTGGATCTGACTTGCACTCTGTGGATCTAACGGAGAGCGGGTCTTTTCTCCTTCCCTGGGCTTCTGCTGAATCTTGGGCCCCACTGCAGCCAGCATGGGGCCCAGAACAGCCTAGTGACCTGCTGCTGGGCTGTCTCTACCCAAGTGCTGCACTGCCAGTCCAGCACCTAGTCCATGCCAACGGCCACACCTGGATCCCACCAGCTCCTGGCTCCCACGACACAGAGCCCCAGCAGCACAATGTACGGGAGGGATCTGGAGCTAGGAACCCTCCCACCATAAGCCCCGGTCAGGGAGACACAATCCATCATGCAGCCTGGGCGGCAGCAGGAGACAACAGGCCCAGATCCCATGGGAACTCAAATAGGGCTGGGTGGGGGGCTGCAAGCCTTGATCCATGACCCCTCCTGCCTGCAGCACTGGAGCTGGGCGCCCTGCTTTGTCCCTAGGACAGGCAGCTGATCAGCCTTTCCCCTCACCCTACTCTCTACCAGCCTGCTAGGAAGGGATCCAGTCTCCCCAGGCTTCGCCAGTTGGGAGGGTGGGAACCTAGGCCCATGACTGAGCTCTCCTCAGACTATGCAAGTAGATAAAATTAGTTTTCAAATGGGGAGGCCTACAGGGGGCCACACTCCGGACACAGGTTGAAAAACCACAGCTCTAGACAAGGGCAGGGGTGTTGCCTGGGGAGGGCAGGGAAGCACAGTTACTGGAAAGGCAGCTGTTTAGCCACACATCTTGGATGGTTAAGGCCAGCTGTTTCAAGCTGCGAGTCCACAGACCACTGGCAGGGGAGAAGGAGGGTGCTACAGACCAGGCCTGAGACTTCCAAAGGGGCGTGCACATCCAATCAAAACCTTTAAGGGGTTCCCACCAATGAAACGAGGTTGAAAACCACTGCCCGACTTGGGGAGGTTAAGGAGGGAGTAAATAGCTAATCGTGTTGTTGATAAAGGAGGAAGCGTCTGGGAACCACCTAGCATTAGGGGAAGGTGAGCAAGGCAGTTGCGTTGGTCCCCCACGCTGCCAGGCGCCCGCCGCCCGGCTGCTCGCTCGCTGCCCTGGCTGGGAGCTGCTTGGCCACCTGGTGCAGCCAACCACAACATGTCGCCTTGGGCCCCACAAACTCTTTGGCCAGGCCTGGCTGTGGCTCTGCAGTTTAAATGTAGTAAGAGATGGGTGGGCAGGCAGCCTGGCTCCTACTACATTTAGGCTGCAGAGCCGCAGTGAGGGTAGGTCCTGGACTGGCAGGAGCCAAGACTGAGCCGGGCTTGCTCAGTCCAACTTGCACCAGGTCCAGCAGCCTCTGTTCCCTGTCTGCAGGGAGCCTGGGCCCTCCTTTCCAAACTAAGCATACCCCGTTCCTCCAGCCTTTGCTCAGATGGATGCGTTCCAGCCCTTTGATAAACTTTGTCGCTCACCTCTAGGTCCTTTCCAGTTTCTTCACATCCTTTCTTTACGGTGGGGACTGAAACTACACACAGCACCCTCGCCGAGGCCAAGCCAGCGCTGACTAGAGCGGAGGCTCTCACCTCCCTGCCTCGCATGCCATGCCCCTGTGAATGCAGCCTGCAAGTCATTGTGTTCGCTTTTTGTGCAACAGCAGCATCCCCTGGCTGACTCATGTTGAGGTTTTGATCAACCACAGCTCCCAGCTCCTCTGCGGTGCTGCTGCCAAGCCAGTTCTCCCCCAGGCTGTATTTGAGCGTTTGGCTTTTCTTCCCTAAGAGTGACACCTTACATTTGTCTTTGCAGAATTTCATGTTGTTGTTCAGAACCCAGCTTGACAGTTCCCCACGAGCCCTTTGAATTTCACCGCTTGTCCCCAAAGTGTTTCACTCACGGGTGCACATTTTGGGTCACCTGCAAGATTGAGCCATGGGTGCTGGAGTCCTGCAGCCAAGTCACTAATACAGATGTTAAACACCAGCCCCAGAGCAGACCTCTGCAGACCCCATCCCCCGAACCAGACGCAGTTCTATTAATAGCTGCTCATTGTCTGAGATTCGTTAACCAATTACATATCCATGTAATGCTAGTTCTATGGAGCCCATGTGTGTCTGCTTGCTTC
This sequence comes from Apalone spinifera, assembly GCA_030068395.1. Classification (NCBI taxonomy): domain Eukaryota; kingdom Metazoa; phylum Chordata; order Testudines; family Trionychidae; genus Apalone; species Apalone spinifera. The sequence goes on from JANRFK010004824.1 coordinate 10,104,755, forward strand.
TGAGAACGGCCCATGGGAGCATGTCACAAGCCTTGCTGAAGCACAGGTATGATATGCCCACTGCTTTCTCCCATCTGCCCTATATGGAAAGCTCTAGGTGGGCTGGCCCCACTGCTGAGAGCTCCCCCACTCATTGTCATTCATGACCACACCCTCCCGAGGGGTACATAAAACCAGAGAGCTAGTAACAGTGCTCCCCCACATCTGGCCAGGATGCTGCCTGGCTGTAGCAGCTGGTTGTTTATGGCTCCGGGTACGGTAAATGAAGCTGTTAACTCCCACTGTACAAATGCCAGCAGCGCTGTGGAGAGAGAACGCAGCCCTCAGAGCAGCCTGCAGGCTCAGGGTGAAAGGAGCCACCTCTAGGGCAGGGAAGGGGGTGGAGGAGCATAGCCTGCAGGCTTGGGGCAGAGCAGGGGCTGCCCCTCCCACCCTGCCCGTCCCCTCGGGTGGTCGGGGATGCCCTCCCCTTGCTAGGGCAGAACGGCTGGCAGGGCCAGGGCCGGAAAACCAGCAGGCAGTGATCCGAGGTTAGGGATTAGCCAGAGGGAGCCGGTGGGTGAGGCTGGCAGGTGGTGTCCCCTCTCCCCCTCTGCAGTGCCTCTGACTGGAGCCCTGTGCTCCCCCTCCCCCACCCCGGCTCATTTCTAATCTGCTTAGTGATCTTGCTATCGGCTTTGATCTCGTTAGACACCCGGCTCACGCCTGCCACCGCCAGCCCACGCGGCTTTAGGCACAGGGCCACGTGGCTGGAGATCTGTCAGTCTGTCCATCCTCCCTCCCCCCACAGCCTTGCCCTTGGGGGCACTGACTAATTTCTAAGGGTGCTTAACCCTACCCGACACGCCCCTGAGAGCCTGCCCCTTCCCCTATGCCCCCCTGGAGCAACACTAGGGTCCCTACATGACCTTTGCTGAACCTCAACGTCTACACAGGCAGGCAGGGGTGCTGCTGCCCTGTCCCATGGGCTGAGGCAACAATTGGGTTCCCCTTTGTTTTCGGGTCACCGCTCTCCCTGCTCCGCACTGGAAAGAGCTCGGGGAGTTCAGATCCACTCCATTCTGAGTCTGCTGGGGCTCTTTGTTGCCTGGACGGGTTCCTGCAGCCCCTTGCTGAGATAGCTGCCAGTCTCTGCACCGCCTGGGGCCCGGCCCTGTTGGCTTGCCTGCAGCCCCATTGCCCCACCCCACGAGCTGGGCGAGGGGCAGCTACACCCCACCACTTGGCATCAGAGCCCGTAGCTGCAGGCTGGGCTGCAGTGCATCAGTGGCTCCTGGACCTGCCGAGCAACAGGGTGGGTTCAGCGGGGAAGGAACAGGGGGAAGGACTCCCACCCCTGGCCAGGGGCTCCTGGAGCAGTGCAGCCCCTGATGGGCCCCCGTTGGCAGTGACAGCTGGGCAGCTGCGGTGATCCCAGCCAGGCTCTGCTGCTACCTGGGCCAAGGCACCGTGCCTTTTAGTGCTGCCTGGAGCTACTTTCACCCCAGAGGGGCCTGAGCTCACAGGGGCTTAGTGTATTACTGTTACGCAAACCCCCCGACTGAGAGCAGTGCCCCCTTTGGCACCAGCCAGGATCCCCCTCAATTGAGATCAGGGCCCCGCTGTCCCCATGGTGCCAGACAGACCCCCGACCAAAAGCTGGACCCTTCATAGCCCTGCATAAACGCCCACTGAGAGCCAGCTGCTGCCCCAAAGTGCTCAGACCAAACAGAGCTGGAGCCTGAAGCAAGGAAAAGGGACTAGGTCTCCCCCATGTCAGTGTGGCACTGTACCCACTGGAGGACATTGCTAGCCAGAGGTTCCACCCCAGCACCCTCAAGGATGGTGCCATGTGCCACAGGATCTAGCTGGGCAGCTATCCCTCAGGGAAGCCCTGCCTGACCGCCGGCTGTTCCCCAACCCCCCTGGCACAGATGAGTCCAGTGGAGAATTCTCCCCATGTCCAGGAGCGCTCTAGCTCACCCTGTGACCCGGCCCAGTGGGCCCCAAGCAGACCCCGTGTTCAGCCTTGTTCCTAGGGGACTTGTCTCTGCAGCCCATAGGGTAAGGGCAGGAGCTCTGCATGTAAGAAAGCACCTCCAAGGCAGAGCCAGACCTGGAAGAGGGAAGCCGAGGTGGGCAAGCTGTTCCTCGTCTGCATGTCTGGGCTGCCCCACTACCAGGGGGCTCGACCCCGGCAGAAGCAGCAAAGCCCTGAGCTCCTGAGAGAGCAGTGACAACAATCCTTTGTCCGGCTATGCGCTGACACAGCCCCAGGACCCAGACACCAAAGCTGCCCTTATATGGGAAAAGGGCCCGTGAGCTGCCAGTCCCTTGGCATGGTGGATGCCGAGTCCAAGACAAACAGTCCCAGGGACGTGGAGATGCCAGAAAGGGATGGGGCAGAGGTCTACTCTGCTGACGAGTGCAGCAGAGAGCCCAGAGGTGCCAGCCCTCCTCTCCCCCTGGGCACTGTGCCCACTGCTCCCTGCAGCCAGCTCGGCCAATAAGCCGCTCAGCGCTATCAGCAAATCCCCCCTCCCAGAACAGGCTTCCTAATTACCCTTAAAAGCCAGAGCTCACCAGGCTGCCAACTGCTGTCAGATAACCTCC
>JANRFK010004824.1:10139824-10154693 GCA_030068395.1 Apalone spinifera
CCCCCTGCATTTTCTGTAGAACATTCCCTCTCCCAAGCCAATGTCCCCCCGCCCCAAGTGGCTGCAGGTCACTCTACATCCCTGGCTTTCTCGCCCTGGCCCTGGGGTCTGGGAGCCTTGCTGGGCTCTTTCCACCTCCCACTCCCTCAGCCCAGGTGCCATTGACAGCCAGCAGGACTAGGGCGAGCAGAAATCCTAATTTTATAGAGATGCTCCCGATAGTCAAGGCTTTACCCTATATAGGGGCCGATCACCCCCAACCCCCTGTCCTGATTTTTCACCTCTGCTATTTGGTCACCCTCTGCAGGACTCACTGGGGTGGTCTCATGGCTCAGAAGGGTCTATCGTAGCCATCTAGTCTGGCCTGCTGCACATTACAGGCCACAGAACCTTACCCCGCCCCTCCAGTCCTAGACCTCTAACCTCTGGCGGAGTTGCTGATGCCCTCCAACCATGAGCTAAAGACGTCAAGGAAGAAGAGAATCCATGGGCTTGGGGCTTCCCAGCGGTGGGTCCGAGCAGCTGCAGTTTCCTGCCCCGTATTTTGGGGAGCTGGGTGCTGAATTAACGAATAGATGAACTGGGGTGCAGGGGAGGTTGAAGGGTGACGTACATCAGCAAGGGAAAGGGGGGGCCTGTTTTCTATCTGCACCAGCTCTTTATTCCCCCCCTCCCGTGACCCACCGATCCCAGGGCCTAGGTGCTCCCCCTGCAGGTCCTGACCATGCATGTTACTGATTCCCTCCGCCACCCTGCCTAAAGAGGCCTGGCTGCCACCAGTGGGAGGAGCCCAGTTCCCACCCCACTGAAAGAAGAGGAGCCCTCTGCACCCTGTGACCCAGGTGGAGAGGGGCCCCCTCCTATCAGCTGCCCCCCTGCTGTCAACACAGGGCTTTCCTGGAAACAGAATAAAACAAACAGTGACCAAGTCGAGGGGGAGGGAGCCTGACAGGACCTCTGCGCTGCCCTCACATTAACTTGCTTGGGGCCAGGAGCCCAGCAGGGTCTGCCCCCTTGCCTCCTCTTAGTGCCTGTGGGCTCGTGTCCTGGGAGTGTTCCCAGCTGCGGGGAAGGAGCCTAGCAAAGGGCTGCCCCGGGGCTGCCCTTGGGGTGTAGCACCAATGTAACTGTCCTTCTGCACAAAGGAACATGGGGCCTCTCTTGACAAAGACTCCTGACAGGGAAGCAGCCAGATGAGGGAGCACCCACACAGCCCTTGGAGGGGGGTGCCACCTCACCAGGCTGGTTCGTGCTGGACTGTGGAAAATGGGGTGAACCCAAACTCAGCCTCAGACACCTCAGGGCTTTAGGAGACTCCTGTCTGGGCCATGTTTTGGTGGGCTAAGCCCGGCTATGTTGGAAGATGGCGTTGACCCAAAGGTCTGGGAGTGGGTCTGTGCCAACACAGAGCATGAACAGAGCTGTTTGCGACCACATTCTGTATGGGATGCCAAACCCGTCACCACGGCAATGCTTGGGTTAAATGCCAGGGGTTAAATCAGGGATTGCTGGCACTCGGGATCTGGGGAACTCTCACTGGGCTGACTGCACTGTCTTTCTTTGACTGGGACTCCTCTGTACACAAGGAGCGAGCTGCAGGTTTCCCCCCACCCATGATTTCCATTGGCAATGCCTTAAAACCAGAGCAAGGAAGATGCAGCTCGAAACCGAGAGCGCAGCGGAATTCCCTCCAGCAGTCTGGTCAAATGGCTGGAGGAGAGGGATGAGGAGCATGATGGTGCCCCCCACAGAGGATCCCAGGCTGCCCAGTGAGGAGCTCCAGACACTGCAGCGAAGGTCATCCAGGGGGCTGTCTACACACGTCCTCTGGGCCTCGATGGGAGCCTGGCCTGACTTCTGCTCTCAGTTACAGCTGGGGGAACCCCCAGGAGCTGGGTCAGCACCAGCAGAATGACTCCAGCTTCACACTGATGTCACCTGATCTGGGTGGGGGGCACCTCCCCTGCCAGCACCCAGTTATCCTGGCAACATTGGGCCAAACCCAGGCAGACACTCAAACACATGATCATCCCAAGCTCAAACACCTTTGGGTTGGGGGCAGTGTAGTTGTCTGCCAGTGGCATGCGGGGCTCTCCCTGCGCCCTAGTGCTGCCTGCCAAGCCAGGCCAGCAGCAGCACAGCCAGCCCTACACAGGGAGGGGCTGACAGACTAGGCCATTCCCTCCCTCCCAGGCCCCACACCAAGTGAGCCCTGCCCCAGCCCAAGACCCTCGACACTGGCCAGAGGGTCGCTCATTCCCCCTTGGGGCTGCCCTGACACATGGAAGAGTGAGAGGCGCCCTGCTCAGCGATTTGCTAGCCCCGCTGCCTGCTGCCCCAAGGCCTCATCTCCCCATGGGCCCGAGGCTGGGGAAGCCACAGGGCCCCTAGTTCTGGGCCGGCTCCAGGGACCCACCACATGACAGCAGGAGAGAGCCAGCGAGCCACTTTCTGCTGCTGCTTGCCCAAGGAGCTCTGTCGGAGAGAGGCAACCCTTACAGCTGCTCTCCCTCGCTGCCTGCTGCACGGGGGGGGGCCTCTGTGCAGTGGCCAGACACAGGAAAGGGAATGTTGCTCCTGGCTCTCTTGGGCAGGTCGCGCCTCAGCTCCGTGCCTCAGTTTCCCCAGGGAGCCTGATAACAAAATGCTGCTGAAAGGCTTTGAGCTCCTTGGAGGACAGCATGGCCCCCGCACTGCTTAGCTTAACCTGGAATGTCCCATGGGGCCATTTGCCACCCCCACCGTTGACTCATGCTGATGTTGGAGGTTAACGGTCAGAGAGTGATAAGATTAGACCACACTGGCCTTCACCCTGCAGCTCAGAACTGCCCCTGGGCACACAGGCGGTGAGGGTGGGCTGGACTAGCCCAGGCAAGACAGCTCTGGGGGAGAGGAGGGGTTGGCGGCGTGCAGGGAGCCAGGAGAGCTTTCTCCCCACCCTCAGCCTACACCTCAGCTTTTCCGTGCAGGGCTCCAGGGCAGCTAACAAAGCTCCAGCTCTCTCTACCCTCCAGCATCCATAGCCCGATAAATCAGACATGCCCTGTGGGGCTCCAGCCCTATGCCCCCCTGCCAAGCACTGGGGCCCTTTCTGATAGCAAGTGGCCAGTTGCCAGTGGGCTAAGCCCCTAGGAGCTGGCAGGCCCATGGGCTCTGGTGAGAGATGCTAGTGGGGGGCAGGGAGAGAGGTTGATTCTTGGCTCCTTCCTGGATTGAGGCCCCAGCAAGCTCTCTGGCCTGTGCACCCCCACAAGGGTTCATGCTACACCTGTGGGGCGCATGGCAGGCAAGGCTGAGTCACTTGCCCTGTCCAGGCCCACCAAGCACAGGGGAATAGGACACAGTGGCAAGTCCCATCAGTTCAGCCCAGAGCCCTGGGTCCCACCCAGCCTGTCTCTTTTGCTTCCCGGGACAGCCCATCTGCTCCAGCATGTCTGGGGCTCTTCCCCTTGATGGCTAATTCCTCCCACAGGACTGAGCACACTGGCCAAGTGTACAGTGCTGCCCCAGGGGGGCAGATTGGGGATTCCTTCCTGACCCCTGCAGAGACCTACCCAGAAGCCTGACACTGGCTCCATTTTATGGTGAGGCCAGAGCTCACTCTTGGTCAGACACGTCCAGGGCTGTGCTCAACGCTGACTCCCTGCAGTGGAACCCTTTCCTCATGTCGGAGCTTAGGGGGAAGGGACAAGGCCAGGGGGAAGGGGGCCACCCCACAGCACACCCCTTGTGGCACAGCCTGGCAAGCCCCTGCCTTGCTCCTCCCCTGCCTCTCCTTCGCAGCTCCCTTCCCTGCATATTCCCCTGCCAGCATAGGTGGTAGGTATCCTAGGCAGGGGAAGGCGTTGCCTTCCCAAACGGCTTCACTTGGCCCCGCCTGTGCTCCACCGGAGTCCCCCAGAACCACTCCCCCAGCCTGCTGTTGTGATATCAGAGGCCGGAGCAGACAATTTGGGGGTGTGCACGCTGCCTGCCTTCCCAGCACTAGGGCCACTCTGGCCATCCAGGGCTAGGGCTGGTGGCTTGAGTTCATGGAGGGCCTGGCTGGTCCAAGGTGCGGGTGGTGCAGCCCCAGCCCTGAGCTATGCCAGCTGGCCAGCTCTCTGGAGCTCCAGGGCCAGGGGAGACTGGGGCCGCACCACCCGCCAACTCTTTGGAGCTCTGGGCCTGGGGCTGTGCCGCCCACCGGCTTTCTGGAGCTCTGGGGCCGGGGGGTGGTTGGGGGCGCTACCCTGGGGCAGGGAAGGGGCAGGGGCCAGCAGCCACATGGGCAGGGGAAGCATGGGCTCTGGTGGGCAGTTGAGGGGGGGGCCTTGCCTCCCCAAGCCATAGGGTCACCACTGCCCAGGCCTGCTGGAGCCCAATTTTTCAAGTCTATAGATACCACCTCCTTTGCCCGCCCTCTCCCAGCACAAACCCTTCTGGGGTGCCAGGTTTCCACAGTCCCTCTGCTGCCCCAGTTCTGCCCACAGCCAGGCTGCAGCCATGCTTCCTGCAGGCTCCCTGCTCCTAGGGTCACTCCACAGCCAGGTTCTAACCCCCTAGGCCCCTTCCCCAGCTACTCTGCTGCTCCCCCGAACACACATTCCCCTAAAGGGGGGATTTAGTGGGACAGTGGCCACTGGCCCCAGGTGCTACTGCCCCTTAAAGGGACAGAGCACGCTGCTGCAGTGCCCATCGCAGGACCACCCAGCAGACCCTAACCACTGGTGACACTGGTGTTTATCCCAATGGCCTCGTGCACGGTGAACTGCTGTGAGCCCCAGCTCTGGCCAGCACAGCCCACGGCGTGACCTTTAGCCCCAGCCTGTTTACCAGGGATTTGCCAGGTACAGCCCCGCATCAGCACATTCCCCTCCCCAGACCAGCAGCGAGGCCCCCAGCCATAGGACCAATGGGTGGGCAGTGTGGGCTGGCCCCACAGGACAGGAGATATAAGCACCCGCAGCCCCAGTCCAGGGGCAGGACACCCTCTCTTCCTTACAAGCTTCCAGCCAGGCCTCAGGTGAGCAGCCTGCCAGGTCTATTTGCGGGCTGGGGGGGAGGGCAGGGGCAGTGCACAGAAACAATGAGCTCGTTTGAGATTTCTAATTAACACTGGATTTTTTAAAACTGAGATTTGCCCTCCCGGGGGAGTTTGAGAGCTCCCCCCCCGGCTTGTCTTGTCCTCCTGGGGACAGAGCCCAGCTGGCTCATGGGCGTGAGGGCATCTGCCCTGGGACTCGGGCTCTGATCCTGCCCCCGGATTGCATTGGATGGGCAGACGGTGCCTCGCGGTGCCACTTCTGCCCCACAACAGCAAGAGCTGCCCGTGCCCCTCTCTAGGCCTCCCGCGCAACTCTGATCCTCTGCCCCCGTCACCTGCAGCCGCACTGCTGCAGCTGCCAAGGGCTCCCCAGGCATACGCCAGGGAAACTCCCCAGCAAATTGTCGGGGGGGAACAGGGGAGCACAAGTCAGAGACATCCCCTGTGGGAGCCCTCCCTGCCCTCTGGCAGCCGAGGGGAGATGGAAACACGGGATGGGGGGGGGGGGGGGGGGGGGGAGGAGTCCAAAGGTTGGTGGAGGATGAGAGGGGGACAGCAGGGAGCTGAGAAATGGGATGCAAGTGTGGGATGCCAGAAACACGGCACAGCAGGGCTGAGCAGCACAGAGAGTGTAGGGGTGGGGTGCCTGGGGACATAGCAGGGCAGAACAGAGCAGGGAAGCAGGGGGCAGTAGGGTGGGGAGCTCTAGGAGCCCTACTCTCCACCTCACAGACCGCTGAATTATTTCCTTCCTCTTCCTAGTGTCTTTTGATCTGTTGAACCCCAAATCATTTCCCCCCCAGCTCCACGCTGTGCCCCGGGCTGCTGGCACTGACCACAGGACACGTAGCCTTTTGCCTCCCTCTCCTGAAGGCTGCTTAGCACCCCTGGGTCTAGCACCCATGTTGTGGGGACTCCCCAGCTCCATGCTGACCCCCCCTCCCACCATGGCTGGGCAGGATGGCAGTGCAGGAGAGGGAGGAGTAATTTTATAAAGAGAAATTGCCTGGAAACACCCTGTGGGGGGTGGAGGGGGAGAGGGGAGGGAATCCAGGAATGTGTCCAATCCCCCTTGGGGCATCAGTGGGGTTAGGGCTCTAGCTCAGCACCCCCATGCCACAGCTTGCCCCCCATCCTCTGGCAGGCTGCTGTCCCCCCTGGGTACAGATGGGCACTGTGCTGTGGACAGTGGCAGAGCTGGGCTACTAGGCAGCCCCTACTATGCCCATAACCATTTCCTGCCCCCAGAGGCGGATGGGCCCTTGTCTCTGGGACTGCCCCATCTTTTCTCCCCCATCTCCCTGTTGAGCCTCTGCGGAGATTCAGGGACTCAGCTTAGGCGAGTGGGGAGGTAGGGATCGGCTGTGTAGGGTTCCCCAAGGTCCGGCCGAGCTTAGTGCCACCGGGAGGGGCAGCGTCATGCACAGCAGCTTGATCCCCTGCCCCACAGCGCTTAGCAGTGCCCCTGTGACAGTAGAGTCCTCCTGTGCACAGCCTGCTCCTGCAGATACCACCCCGCTATCAGCGTACTCCGTTCCCCTCCGCCTCGCATGGCACAGCACCTGCGCTGCTAGCCCGCCTTCCTGCCCCTTCCCCAGAAGGGATGCACCTCCCCCCATGCACGGCCCTCCGGGGCTCCCTTAGCCCATCTCCTTGTCAAAGGAGTCTCTAGCCACCTCCCTGGGGGGCCTGACTGGTGAGCCCGGGACACAAGGGTGGAGGCGGTGGCTGATTCCCCCTCTGCCCTGCAGATCCCAGAGTGCAACGCTTGTCACGATGAAGGTGTTAGTCTTGGCCGTAGTGCTGCTCTGTGTGTACAACCTAGAAGGTAAGAGTCTCTCTGGGGCCAGCCACCCTCCCCCCCCAACACGATCCATTCGTGCTGGACCCAGGTTCATGGTGGGATGGCCTTCCCACCCCCATCTATTCTGTACTTGGCAGGAGCTGGATTCGCTGGTGGGAGAGGCTGTTCCCTGCGTATTCCCGATCACGCCTCCTCGCCACCCAGTGCCAGCCTCTTTTGGTTAGAGGGTAGACAGGGGAGTCCTGGGGCTCTGTTCCCAGTTGGGGGAGGGGCTGTGGCCTAGCATAGGGAGCTGAGCATACTCTATGGACCCCTTCCCCTGGGGGCTCAGGGAATACCCCCCCTCATTCCCTATGGGGGTAACAGCTCACCTCCTGGACTCCATGGGGCTGATGGATCCCCCAGCACAAGACAGCGCCCTAACTCATCTCTCCGGGTCCCCCAGGTGCTGTGGTGAAGCGCGAAGCACAAGAAGCCAGCCCCACCCTTTCCGAAGTCGTCTCCCAGTATTTCCAGTCTGCGACTGAGTACTTGAGTCAGCATCTGCCGGAGAAGGGGAAGATGGAGGAGATAAAGAACCAGGCGAAGTATGGGCTGCAGTGGGGAGCGTGTGTGTGTGGGAGGGGGCGGGGGGAGTGCATGTGGACAGGGTATTGCCACGGATGGGGGGTGAACTGGAGGGAAAGAGGGCAGTGGGGAGCGCTGAACGGACAGAGTCTGCTGGGTGCACGGGCAGTCTCAGAATATAGCTGGGGAGCCTCAGAACTTAGGTGCTGCAGTGGCGGGTGCGTGAGAGATCAGATGTGACCTCTCCAGAGCGTCTGACGTGCTCCAGAGCATCTGACGTGTGACCCCAGCCCTTAGTAGCAAGGCAGGGCAGGTGGGGCTGGAAGGAGAGAAAAGTCGCAGGAGCAGAGTCCCAGGCTGCAGGGAGGATCATTTCCAGCCCAATCCGCCACACACAGCCTGGTCTGAGCCACGGAGTCCTGTGTGAGCCTAGGCAGGACACAGGCCGGCTCTGGGCCTCAGTTGCCACATAGGGTGTAGAGTGCAGTCGCCAAGCCCAGTAGGCAGTGAGGACTCTAGCTGCTGTATCTTCCCTTCCCCAGCCAAGTCCCGCTTGTCTCTGAGGAACCGGGTGTCTTTCCTCCTAGGGCTTACTTCGATCAGGCCAACGAGAAGCTTGCCCCTATTGCCAAGCAAATACACACTGAACTTATGGAGCTCATCACCAAGCTGGTGGAGACTGGGAAAAAGGCTGAGAAGCAGTGAGTGAGTGGCCAGCTCCCAGCAGCCGAGCAGGGCTGGGAACATCCCACAACAGTGAGAAGAGGAGACGTGTTGGCTGATTGTGGCACAACCGAGCTGGTGAAATCACCAGCAATAAATCTGATGAGACTTCTCACGGTGTCCCCTGTGATGCAAAGCTCAGAGCAGAGCGTGTGTGAGAGCATGTGGCTGGTTGGGCAGGTGTGCAAGGTGTGCGCGATGCAGGTGTGTTTGGAGCTGCAAGCGTGTGGGCAGAGGTGTGTCCGGCACTGCCTTCCGCTGGTGGGGGCTGCCCTCCTCAGCTGTGTGGCTATATTGCCATCTAGTGGCAGGACCCTTGGAAAGGACCAAAGTGCTCAGCGGCCCCATGGAGAACAATGGAGAGTCTTCCCCCTCCACAGAGAACGATGGAGGCCCCCATTTCTCTTCCCCTCCCCCATACAGAACAATGGAGAGGTTCCCCACCTGCATCACAGCTGTTGCTGTGTCCCTTCTTGGCCACTCACTGGTTTACTGTGAAGGGATCCAGTCTCTGAATCTCTAAAGTTTTAGCCCCACCCTCCAGGCTGAACAAAGTCCAGGCACTGCCCGTGCCTCAGGGGTGAGCACACCCCTGGGGCACAAATCTGTCTAGCATCAGCTCCTGAGAGCTGCAACCACATGGCCCCTGTCCTCTCAGGACTGGCCCCTTATACAACACCCTGTTGCTTAAACACCTGTGATGGAGTTTGGGGGCAATTCAGACCAGTGATGGGCAGTGTCGTTACTTGTTCTGCAAGCCTAGATGCTGCATATTGCTTTGCTGCTGTAGCTCCCAACCTAGGACACACAGCCAGCCAAACTGTGTAGGCCACCCTCCAAGCATCTGTGTGCAAGGCAGCCCTGGATCAGCTACTCTGACCCCAGCAGCCTATCTACAACCCCACTCTGGCTTCCGCCAGCCTAACTACACCCAGCAAGGGGACCCCAACATCCCTGCAGTCCTGTGTGCTCTGTAATGTCCTCCCCTCTCCTGAACCATTCAGAGAAATATATGGCTCAGTTGTTCTAGTAAAGACACAAAACCCAGCTGCGTGTTAGTTTAACTGGGCTCATTACCAATGTTCCCTCTAATTTATTTTCCATCTATGTGTGGAATAAATTTTATGTGCATCAAGGCATGTGTAGATGTGCACCACTAGTAGAAACATATCTGAATTTCTCCTGGGCAGCAGCCCAAATGTTCAATGCACAGGGAATACTGGTCACTACATTTTTCTCTTTATCTTCAGTACTGCAATGACTTACAGTAAAAATAAAACAAATATATGAACAATAGGACATAGGTTACATGATGCCAAATAAAAGGAGTGAAGTTATAAGGAGTTACAAGCAAATAAAAATGAAAAAGCATCTAAAAGTCTAAAACTTGTTCTAGCAAGATAGACTTGGTTCCCAGTAGTTTCTCACCACTATTAAGATTCCAGAGACTTTAAACACTCCCCTTCATAGAAGGACCCCTCTTTCTCCACTTGTAGGAGTTCCTTGTTTGTCTTAGTCTAATGATGGATGCCAAAGATGGCTTCCACCCTTGGTTACATCTTTCTAAGATCAATGAGCTTGTTTCAAGATGCAGGCTGACCTCATGCTGGCTTCCTGTCCCCCCGTATGTTAACAAGGTGCCATTGCTTTGAGTCCACCATGTTTAATTAAAATAGGAGAGGGGTAAATAGTTGTGACATTCCCTCCTGTCTCCTCGCACCACTGTGACCGAGTGAGGTCACAGAACACCCTTGTGGGGGCTTCCTGGAGAGCTGACACAACCACTGCTACTCGCCTTTCCACTCTCTGGGGCTCCTCACCACCCTGTCCTGCTGGGCCAGCTGCCTGGTCTCCCCCAGTCAAGACACCGAGCTGAGATCAATACCACCCTGAGAAGCAGTACAGACACGGAATCTCTTCACTGTACAAGGAAAAGGCAGTTTAGGGCCCAGCTTCCCAGGATACCACTCTCCAAATGGGATCAAAACCCGCAATGAATTACTTGGATAAGCCCTCTTTAACAATGAAAGGGGGAACGTACCCACTGATTGCCACCTCAGGTAACAATTATTTACAGTGGGCTTGATAGAAAATAAAAGTGATTTTATTAAGTACAAGCAGTAGGATTTAAGTGGTAATAAGTGAGAACAGACAGAGCAAAGTAGATTACAATCAAAAGTAACAAAAAAGGCGTAGCTAATTCTGACACTAAAATCCTCAGCACAAACTTTTTATAAACTCACCCTAAAAATGTCTCTTTTCCAGCAAAGCCTTCCAAACCAGGGTTTGGCCCCAGACTTGAAAACACAGTATCATTAGGTATCCATCTTTCTTCCTATGGCATTTACTACAGATATTTCACAATGGTAGTAATTACCAGCATGTCATTGGCTTTCAGAAAAGACTTCATTATATGCACTATATGCTTCTACAACACAGTATTATTGTGTAGCCAATTGCTTATCATTTGAGATTCAACCCTCTCCCTTCATCCCCCATCTTTATAGACCCATAAACTTTTGTAATGGATCCTTTGACAAGTAAAACCTAGACAAGCATCTGTCTTCTGCTGGGTGCAGATACCATGCTTGTCTCCTCCCCCTCCACCTCTTGCCAGCTTGATGGGTCTGTTTATGTTATTCATTAATCCATTGTCATTGTCTTTGAAAGTACTTAGGAAAAACTCCCAGGTGGGCACAATACATTCCTCTGTCTCCTGCAGCCCTGATTACCAACTCCTCCTGGTTTAAACACACTTTAGCCATAATTCTAGCATATATCCATAACTCTTACTACCCACTGTGTACATACATCACACAAGAAAATTAGGCTTGCCAGATAGTTTCACAAAAAATATCAAACATGGTGGGGAAAAAAGACCAGGGGACCAAAGTTTTTTTTTATCAGACACCTGGCAACCCTAAAGAATATTGATGATCAGTGTGATAATGACTTCTCAGCCTTTTGGCTAAGATCATGTTTAGTTTTCAAATGGCACCTCACAAGGCACAGTCAGTACAAAGATCGCTACAATAGTGTGTAGCAGTGGTGGGCAACCTGCGGCCCATGGATCCCGTGGCTGCTGCCCTCCTCCACATGCCTCTCACAGACTGGGGCACGGGAGCCCCATACTTCCTATGCCTGCCCCTCCCTCCCAGCACTTTCAGAGGAGCCCCGAATCACCTAATTCACACTCTGTCCCTGCTCCTCACTCTCTCCCAGAGCCTAGAAGGGGCCATGAACAGCTGAGGTATTGGCCATGGGGCAGGTGCTGGGTCCCTGGGTACAGCTGCTGCCTTTGGAGTGCCCCTTAGTGCACAGGCCTGCTTGGGCACCGTGGGTTGGAAGGAGATGTTGATGGTTGCCAAGTGACGTGACGCTAACTCAGGAGTTTAGTGCCAGGAGGGAGGGGGCGAGGGAGGAGCAGGTAAGTGCAGGTCTCCAGTGCCCCAGTGAGAGGCACATGGGGGATGGGGACAGCTGGGGGGCACAGGTGAAGCCCCAATGGGCCCTGGGCTGCTGCAGCCCACTGAGGTAAAGGAGGGCCAGTCATGTAGCCACCCACTGTTCGTGGTTGCCCACCCCTGGGCTATGTCTACACTCGCAGCTTCTTGTGCAAGTATGGCCATTCTCGCACAAGAATCCGCAGAGCGTCCACACTGCCCGCTGGCTCTTGTGCAAGGAAATTTACAGTACGGGCGTGATAAGAGAGGGCTTCTTGCGCAAGAGCTATGCTCTTTTCTAACAGATGTAAGCTCTCTTGCGCAATAGGACAGTGTGGACGCTCGGCAGGGATTTCTTGCGCAAGAAAGCCCTATGGCTAAAATGGCCACCAGAGCTTTCTTGCACAAGAAAGCGTCCACACGGCCCTGGGTGCCCTTGCGCAAAAGCACAGCTCGCACATGGCAGGGTGGACGTTTTCTTGCACAAGACCTCTCGCACAAGAACCCTTGTGCAAGATGTTCTTGCACAAGAAGCTGCCAGTGTAGACATAGCCCTGGTATGTAGGGGGTGACACAGGGGCTGCTTTGATGCCACAACAGCGTCTCCCAAGGCCCATATGACCACGTGTCACAGGAGCCGCCTGGAGCGTGGGGACACCTGCAAGCTCAGCAGTGATTGGTCAGAACTTCCTCAGCCCCGCCCTCGCATCCTTGCCATCAACAAAGATGGCAGGTCCATCCAGCCTGTGCACGCGGTTACTTCCGGTGCCCTCCGGAAACATGGGCGTCTCTACCGAGCCTCGTTGTGACAACACTTCCGGTCTTTCCTCCCCGCCCCAGTAAAGATGGCGGACGAGGCCACCCGGCGGGTGGTGGCAGAGCTGCCGCTGCTGAAGACGAACGCGGGGCCCCGGGACCGGGAGCTGTGGGTGCAGCGGCTGAAGGAGGAATACCAGGCACTCATCAAGGTCAGGCTCTTCCGCTTCCGGAAAGTGTCACACCGCCACGGGGCCGGGTGGAAACCGCTTCCTGTGAGCGGTCTGCTGGTGGGGTCTCTGCTGGGGGACGCCCCCCCTTGGGACAGCTGGTCCCCGGGCGGGGCCTCCCCGTGGGGAGCACGCGCTCCTCTCGGGCTGATGTCGCCGTTCCCAGGTGGTGGCCAGAGTGTGTCTCACCCAAATGGGCCCCCCGGGTTGACTCGGGAGGCCATATCTGGTTCCCAGGCAAAGCATGTCCCCTGGAGGTGCATCGGGATGCCCCGGCCATTTGCCTTGCTCTTATACCCCAGTTAGTGTCGCTCAAAGGACACGACACCTGGAAACCAGCCATACACACACACACCCAGCCCCCCCACACACATACCAGCCAGGCTTGTACACTAAGGGGCATCCCATGGGCAGCAGCTGTACCCAGGGACCCTACGCCTGGCCCACAGCCGGTACCTCAGGGCTTGATGGCGTCCACTTTTGGTGGCTCTGAGCTATGCCTGTGTCAGTTTCGTGGGGCTGGTGGCATGGCTTTTGCAGCTGGCATTCGCCACAGCACCAACAGAGCTTTATGCCTCGCCAGGAAGTTAGCTGCATAGTCAGCGTGTCCCGAGAGAGCTCCATTGTCTGCATAGTTTTGGAGAACAGGCATTTCAGTTTCTGTTACCAGTTAAACACTGCTAGGGTCCCACCTGCCAGCTCCACATCAAGGCCCAGGGCTGCCCAGGGCTCTGCTGCCACTACTGCCTGGGGTATTGATGAAAGAGTCCCGCCAATCTGTATCTCAGGGGTCCTTCCAGATACTGCCCAGGCTCCAACACCGGCGCCTTCCCCACTCCTGGGAGCCGTCTGCTGCCCTATGCTGTGCACTGTGCCAGCCCCACTTCCTAGGCACTGGCCCCTCTCCTGGGGCACCAGTAGCCCCACAGTATGGGCTTTTTTGGCTCCTGGTGCACATTGGCTCCAAGTTGCTAGCCTCCTCTTTCTGAGTACTGCTGCTAGCCCTGTGCCAGGGGTTCCTCTGCTTTCGCATCTGGGGCTCTGTTGCCACAAGGCATCCTAGTACAGCTGGGTTACCTCTCCCTTTGGGCTGCTGGCCCCAAGGCCGGGATCTGTTGCCATGACACTTGGGGCTCTATGCTGCTCGGCATCCATTTCCACAGTATCCCCATCCAGCTGTCAGCCGTGTATCTTGGGTCCCTGCTGCCACTTGGCATCCTGATGTGTCTGGGTGGGGATCCCGTGCATGGGATTCTGCTGCTGCCTGGCCTGGGACACAGTTTCTGCCCAGCATCCCGTCCCAGTGCACCCGGCATTTCAGCTTGGCCCTGCGCCTATCACCTGGGGTTCCCACTAGAAATGCTAAAATATGTTTGTTTAACCTTGTACTTGATGAAAATTTCAGCAGTTACACACAGGCTCCCTATGCGTACTGGCTCCCTCCTCTCCTTCTCCCCCCGCATGTGGGGGTGGGGAGAGGTTGCTCTTTTTTTATTGCTTCATCTTCACTATGAAGCAGTAGTCACCAAACCATTTTTTAAAACCTAAAATGTTTTTTGAACTGTGAAGAATGTTGCCAAAGTGTCACAAGCAGGTGGGACACAGTATTAATCCTGTATTTTGCCCAGGTAAACGAGGACATGTGATAGCAGCTTGAAGGGTGATACCACATTATTTTCCCATGCAAAGTACTTCTCCCTCTCTCATAAAGACGTGGTAGGAGAGACCTTGAAGGACAGTATCAAAGTATGGGTCGGGGGTGATATTTTGGCAGGAAGTCTAGGGAAGTGCTGACAGTAAAGTCCCAGTAGGGTCCAGCAGCCCACATTAAGAATGCTGGGCTCCCAAGCATACCGTGAATTAATGGCGCCTAGTAACAGCAGAGCCCCAGGTCATAGCAGCAGCCAGGACATAGGGCAATCTAGGAGGCGAACTGCAGCAAAGCCGAGGTGGGTGACTGGCAGCTGAGATCCTGCAATGGGCTGGGATGCTGCTGGTGGAGTCGGCAGCTGAGAGCCGGGATGTGCCAGGAGCCTGCTGGCTGCAAAGCCTGCAGCACGGGGCAGCCAGCACCCTGGGAATGGGGCCGGCAAGGGGCATCCCAGGAGCGGTTGTGGGGGCACTCCTCCACCATCCTTAAGAACATAAGAACAGCCATATTGGATCAGACCAAAGGTCCATCTAGCTCAGTATCCTGTCTGCCAACAGTGGCCAATATCAGATGCCCCAGAAGGAGGGAACGCAACAGGTTATTCTCATATGATCCCTCTCCTGTCACCCATTTACAGACAAACAGAGGCTATGACACCATTCCAACCCA
>JANRFK010004824.1:10183753-10201246 GCA_030068395.1 Apalone spinifera
TTGGTCCCTTCTGTCAGGCTCAGTTGTGCAGGCTGCCTGGTGGCTGGCTGTGGGGCAGGTCCTGGGGCTCTTTCCCCACTTTTTGGTTCCAAGCTCTTTGGTGCTGGGGTCACCAGTAAGGCCCAGTCCAGTGCTGACTGTGGTGCTTCATGCTGGGAAATGGCCTCCATAGGCCACAGACCAGGGAGACTTGGTGACTGGACTGGGCTGTGCTGGGCTCCAGTGACGTTAGCGCCTTGGTGTGACAAGAGAGCTGGCAGAGAAATGCTGTCATGACTGCAGCTCTGCTCTGATGGGTTCCTCCCTCCCCACAGATAATCCTGCTGGAGGACAGTGGCCGCCTGGGTGGCTGGCTCCATTCCACTCGTGCTGAAGACGGGGCCATATTTGAGCATGGCCCAAGGGGGATCCGACCTGCCGGCACCGTGGGGAAGAACACTCTGCTTATGGTATGTGGGCAGAGTCTGCGGGATAGGGATGGGGGGCAAGATGCAGATGGGGGAGAGGGCATGGAGCATTGGCTCTGGGTCCAGATGAGATCTGACCAGCTGAGCTGATCTCCTAAGGAAGGGGCTGGGAGCTGCCTCCTAGTGGCTGCTGGAAACTTGCAATTGCTTGCAGGCCAGCAGGACAAGGCAGCTAGATGATCCTGATCCCAATAGCTGGGTCTGCCCCCGCTGAAGGGCTGTGCACCTGCCTTGGCAAGGAAGCAGACATGCCAGTACATTACAGGGTGGGAGAGGGCAGGTGATGCTTAGAGGGAATCTGTAGGGCATGGTCCAAGGGTGGGAACATCTGGTGGTTCTGGGGCGGTTTGGGTGGCGTAGGCAAAGTGGCTGCGTGTAGTTGGTCAGAGCCAGTCGATTTGGTCTGCCCTGCCCCATCCATCTCTGTTAGACTCTGACGTGACAAGACCCCTCCAGTCTCAGGGGCAGGGAGTCTGGGGCAGCAGGGCTCCCGATTTTGGCCATAGCCTCCTGGTGCTGTCCTAGTACCCGGTAGCATGAGGCAGTCAGCGACTCGCCGCCTTGTCTCCCCCTAGGTCTCCGAACTTGGCCTGGACGCAGATATCCTTCCGGTGCCTGGTGACCACCCAGCGTCCAAGAACCGTTACCTCTATGTGGGCGGGGCGCTGCACAAGCTGCCGTCTGGCATTGGGTACGTGTCCCTGCCCACGGGCCTACCCAGCCACTGCGCTGCCTCTGTTCACTCCGCTTCCCGCGCCCCAGCCCGGTAACCCATCTGTGTTTGTCGGCAGCGGTGTCCTGCGGACGGTGCCACCCTTCACCAAGTCCCTGCTCTGGAGCGGGCTGCGGGAGCTGACAGCCCCCCGGGGCACCCAGCCAGATGAGACTATCCACAGCTTTGTGAGCCGCCGCTTCGGAAAGGAGGTATTAGCCCAGGTTGGGAAGCCTGGTAGTGGGTGTGGCTCCGTGCTGGGCAGGGAGCCTGGGGTGGGGAGAGGAGCTGACAAGCAGGGCACTGGGGGAGGAGATAGGGCTGGGCTACAGGGTGTAGTGGCAGCAGTTCTGCCTATCTTCACCCAGCAGGGGATGGGGGAAGGGAGCCAGGCAGGGCCTCCCAGATAGATCCCAGGCTGCCTGGAGCCTGTACTGCACTGTCATGGGGTCTTGTCTCAAGCCCTTGTCACCTGGGCCCACTGGAGACCCAAGAGCCAGGCTGAGAACCCAGGTGCCCTGAGACCAGCCTGCCGAGCCTCCTAGCGCCTGACTGCTGCATGCAGGGCTCTGCCTTTCCCATCCCAGACTGCCAGGCGATGTTGCTGTGCGGTGGAGCAGCTGCCACTTCCTGCCTTGGAACGGGGGTAGCTGCATTGCCAGGATGGGTTTCTCCATTGGCCACTGGTGAAGCAGGAGAGACTGGAAATCAGGTTCTGTCCTGGCTCTGCCACAGACACACTGAAGCCAGGGCCTTTCCCCCATCTGATCATGCCTGACATCCTGATGGTGAGCAGGCCAATTCCCACCCTTAGGCCCCAGAGCATTGTGGCAAAGTGTCAGAGGAGGTGAGGGATGAACAGGCCACCAGCTGGCCAGGGCAGGGCTGGGGCATCCAAGGGGAGACCGTGGTGCTGGGAGTCCTGTGGTAGGGTGGGGTGCTCCAACCTGTATGAGCTGCAGAGTGGAGGCTCCTGCACCCGGCATGTGGAGTCGTCCTGCCCCTGCCCCTGCCCCTGCCCTTGCTCAAGTGCTGGAGAAACCGCTGGCTGGGTGCGGGTGCTAGGCACAGTCTGACTTCAGGCCTGGCACCTCTCCCCAGCAGCTGGGGGTGTGGGGAGTGGGAGCTGGGCATGGCATGGAGGACTTTGGGGATGTGGGCTGGGGCTGACTGCTGGCCTCTTTCTCCTGTCTGCACTCTGTCCTGGGCAGGAGCTTGGGGGGTTGGCTGGCAGCCTCATCTGCCCAGTCCTGGGGGTGGGAAAGGCAGGTGGACCTGGGGCTATCTCGGGTCACTCCAGGGAACCAGCTGGGGGGGATGGAAAGCAGTGCTCGGGTTCAGGGTGGTCTCTGCCCCTTCACACATCTGCCCCACGGGTGATGTGGGAGCTGTCTTCTCTGTACCTCCTGCTTGCTGGCTCTGCAGAACTCTCCTGGGAAGATCCCTTCTCTCTTGCCCGCACCCAGTGGATGGGGCTGGCACAAGCTCCCTGTGCCCAGCAGGGTGATGTCAGGGCAGGGCCTGACAGCTCCTCTCCCCTTGGCTCCCTAGCTGGCCGACATTGCCATCGACAGCCTGTGCCGGGGGGTGTTCGCTGGAGACTGCCGGGCCCTCAGCATGCGCTCCTGCTTTCCTGCGCTGTTTGAAGCGGAGCAGAGGCGGCGCTCCGTCATCCTGGGGATGGCCCTGGGCGGAGGTGAGAGCTGGCCACACAGCCCCCTGAAAGGGGCAATTGAGCTGCTGTGCGGGAGGGGCTGTGTCCGTGCACTGGGCTGGGCTACAGAAAGGCTTCCCACAGGGACAGGAGCGTGCGCCTGAGTCGGGCCCTGCTCCATCACTGACTGGTAGTGCTGCGTCCTGCCTTGGGCTCCCAGGCATCCCGGGCCAGCTCCACTCTCGGGGGGGGGGGGGGGGGCTTTCCCTTGATGCTGCCCATTTGGGTCAGGGCAGAGCCGGGGACTGAGGGTTCCTGCCATCTGGATGGGTCTCTAGCCTGCTCTCTGCTCCTAGGGAAGGGCCCTGCCCTGGACTCGGCACTGAGCCGCAGGGCCCAGCATGAGCGCTGGAGCCAGTGGTCGCTGCGTGGGGGCATGGAGACGCTGCCCGAGGCCCTGCAGGACTTCCTGAGCCGGCGTGGGGTGGAGATTCTCTGCCACGCCCGCCTGCGGCGCCTGGAGAGAACAGCACCTGAGCGCTGGCAGGTGGGGGTGGCAGCAGGATGCATACGAATTCCTGGACCCCCTGAACCCCAAGGGCACTGCTGGGGCATTGGACTTCAAAGGGTTAAACTGAAACTGAGCCTCAGCTTTGTGTTGCACTTGTCTTGTCAGACATCACCTGTGTCTCATTCGGGGTGAACAAGAGTGGCAGGAGGGTGGGAGCAGGACTCCTGGGTTCGTGTCCCAGCTCTCTGAGGCAAGTGGGTTCTCCCAGGTGGTCTAGGAGCCCGGATTCTTGGGTTCCATCCCTCCTTGGGAAGCCCCCTCTCTGCTCGGTGGGGAAGTGCTGTGGGCACAGCCTTGGTGATAGGTGGGCTTGGGGGTCTCTGCTCTGACTGCGCCTTTCCTGTCTAGATCACCCTGGAGGACGGCAGCCTGAGTGCAGACCACGTGATCAGTGCCATCCCGGCCAGAGGTAGGGGTGCAGCCTGTGCTGAGGGCAGCCCATCTGCAGTCGCTCGCTCCCAGGTGGCTGTGGAGCCATCCAAGCGCTCAAGAATGGAGGGGTTGGGACTGTCCCTTGTTCAGTTGAGACCTTGTATAGGGCCTGGGTGCTGCCTTCCCCGCTGTGCAGTAGTGTGGGCTAGTGGTGAGAGCAGAGGCCTGGGGGCCTGCGTTTTCTCCCTGGCCGTGGTCTCGAGCAGGCATTCCAGCTCCGAGCGGTGGGGGAAGGGCTGTGGAGCCCCCGGCTGTTGGGTGCTGAGGCATGTCTCTGTTTCCAGCTCTGGCAGTGCTGCTCCCCAGCTGGGCCAAGCCGCTAACCCAGGAGCTGCGCAGCATTGAGGCCGTGTCAGTGGGTGTGGTGAACCTGCAGTACGAGGGTGCCACGCTGCCCATCATGGTGAGACGGGTGCTCCTGCCTGCTGCCGTAAACCACTGCAGCCCCCAGCCCTGGCCCAGCATCACTCCCTCCCCCAGGCACCCAGCATTACTTGTGAGAGCAGGAAGGGGGAACGGTCAGTCCTGCCTCATGTCATGGGGCCCTACCCCATCCTGAGAGTCAGCGGTGGCTGAGGGGGGAGGGGCTGCCAGCAAGTACAGAGTGTCTCCCCCCAGCTGCACTCTCCCGTGGGGCAGGGGGGTTACAGGTGTCGTCCTGTCTCTGTCCTAGGGATTTGGGCATCTGGTGCCCTCGTTTGAAGATAGCTCCCTGCTGGGCATTGTCTACGACTCGGTTGCCTTCCCGGAGCAGAATGGCACCGGTGGCCCTTCCATCCGGCTCACGGTGAGCATGTCCCCCTGCTCCCACCAGGGAGGGGGCTGGATATGGACAGGCACAGGTCCAGCCCTGGGATCCTAGCCACAGGGTGCACAGGTGCTGACTTTCTGATTCCCCAGGGGAGCCTGACACCAACTCACCCATGCCCCAGCCCAGTGCCTCCTGCCTGCTGCTGAGGATGGGGGGAGGGTGAACTGATTGGTAAGGCCTGCTGGTGGGAGCTTCAGCCCCATGGCACCCATGTTGGTGCCTATGACAAGGTGTCTGGTTCCACTGCAGCACAGAGCAGAAATGGGGGAGTTGCCAAGCTGTGGGATCAGGCCCAGGAATCCTGCTGATTCCTCCCATGTGCTGAGGGATGGCCTGGCTGTGCACCAGCTCAGCCATGTCCTCAGTGTGGGGCAGGGGATTCCCTCAACATGGCTCTGGACTGGGCCCCCTCTGGCCCCATGGAGGGCAGGTAGGGGGAGAGCCTGGCTTTCTGGAGCCAACATCCCCACCCCTGTCGGGGCAGGGCAAGTGCGTCTTGTTGGCCCCCAGCCAAGATCCTGCTCCTTTCCTGAGTGGTTGGTTTGCTCCTGCAGGTGATGCTGGGTGGTGCGTGGTTTGCACAGGCCTTTGGGGACCCGGACACGGTGCCTCCAGCCATGCTGCTGAGCCGTGCCAAGGAGGCGGTGAGAGCGCACCTGGGCATAGTGACAGAGCCATCTCGCACAATCGTCAAGGTGCTCAAGGTAGGTGGGGTGGGGGTGGGGGTGGGGGTGGGCAGTACTGGGAACTGCCAGAGCCAAACCAGCTCTCACCATTCTCTGGTCCTTCCACAGGCTGCCATCCCGCAGTACGCACTCGGCCACTGGCGGAGGACAGGTAAGGGGGGCGCAGCCACTGTCTGAGCCGGGCCATGGGGCGCACGTGGCCAAAGGTGGGATTTGTTGGCACAGCCAGGGAGCAGCAGCCTCTATGCTGAGGGGAAGGGGGGTTGAGGTCCCTCTAGCCTTATTCCCTCTATTCCTCCTTGGCAGAGACCATCAACCATTACCTGGAGCAAGAGGGGCTGCCACTGAGCCTAATCGGGGCTTCCTACCAAGGCGTCTCTGTGAACGACTGTATCTACAGCGCCAAGACAGCTGTCGCCCGCCTCCTCGGCCAGGCCCACTGATCTGCCCCCAGGCACCTTCTGCTTGAACTAACTCTCGGGTTACCATATTTGAACTTTCAAAAAAGGACACTTGGTGCTGTGGCAGCTGCTCCACTTGCAGAGGAGGCTGGGCTTGGGCACTAGCAAACTTGTCCCCACACACACCAAGCTTGGGTCTCTGGCTGCTGCCTTGTTGCTGCCTCTCATGGTGCAAGGGGGACGCTGGACTCCCGCTTTCTGGTGAACCACCCCAAGACATGCAGCAGTGCAGGCTCTAGCTGCTGGGTCAGGGAGGCTGCTAGTTAGGGCCTGTCCTAGGGCATGAAGTCTAAGGCAGTGAGGGGAGGTGTGACATGGTTAGAAAAGTAACCCAGGAATCCTTCTTCCCAGAATCCCTTTTTCCAGCCTGCCCCATTGGCCTTAGAGCTGAGACTAGAAACCCCCCAGTCTACCCACCAGCCCCCCTGCTCACCTACAGAAAAGGAAAGCAGCTGGAAGTTTTAATGGCCAGTTCCCAGCTCTAACCCAGAGCCAGGTACCCTCAGCCCCCCCTGCTCTAATCTAATGCCCTTCTCCTGCAGGGCCAGGGCCTTATCCTCTGCCCTCCTAGATTAACCCCACCCCTCTGTGCACGGACCCAACCTGCCAACTCTCCCTCCCCCTTGGGTCTCACCTGGGTTCCTATCATAGCCACACTTTTCCCTTCAAGCACTGGGGCACATACACAGAGCAGCTATGAAAGGTCTGGGTGTGCAGCTCTGAACATTCAATTTGACAGGTATGCAGCCTACCCCCTCCCAAGGCAAAATCCTGGACATTTTTTGCCATTTTAAAAGGCCAGCTGGTGCTTTAACGTGAAAAGGATAAGTCCAGGAAAAGCCAGACCTGTGGCAACTCTAACCTACTCTGCTCTGAGCAGAGCCCGGTGGAGCCCCCAACCAGGCACTAGGTGCTTGGGGTGAGGCGAGGCTCTTCTGCAGGCACGGAGAGGCTGGCTCTGGTCTAAGGTGGGTAGGGCTGGGGTGGTCAGTGGGGCCCCTGGCAGCTCTCTTCTTCTTCTCCTCTCCCCCCCCCCCCCCCCCCCCCCCCCCCCCCCCCCCCAGGAGTAGTGAGTGCTGATTCCTAGCAGCTGAAAGCTGCAGTGGGGGTTCTTCCCAGCAATGCTCAGGTGCCAGCCTGCCAGATGAGCTAGGCTGGACTTTCTCACCATGACACCAGCCAAAGCTGCTCCAGCCTGACTGGAAACTTCATGGTTCATGCTGTTGGGCAGGGTGCATGGGTCTGTGGAGTGACCCTTGCAAAGCAGCTTTGCTGGGGTTTGGGGGGAGGGAGGGGAGTGATCCTATCTAACTGCTGCTGGTCATTGACAAATAAACCCCCAGGGCTGGATTCCTGTGGCTCAGTGCAGAATAATTCTCCCCAGGGGGCAAGGGCCAGGCTAGCACCAAGGAGGCCAGCCCTGCCTAGAGCTGGGGCTCTACACTGAACAAACTAGTACTGCAGCAGCCGCACACAAAATAGCTGAGAGATGCGAGCATCAGTTGGTTTCTACAGGCCCTGTCCAGATGTGAAGGTACTAAGAATTGAGCTGCCCTTCCCACAGCCTGGCAGGTGGGGGTGGTGTAAAGGGATGAGTTAGGGGGCCACTGTAGGACCAAACATTTTATTCAATCTCCAGGCAGCAGCCAGGCATGGTGAGCAGGTTCCTAAATAAATAACCACAGCAAAGTGTCAGTCACTACAGGGCCCAGGCCCCCTGGGGCACAGCCTGCAGGAAGGGAGGAGCCCAGCAGTTGGCTCAGCCCTCCTCCCTCCCTTAAAGTGAATTTAGTGCTGGGGGGAAGGTGCACAGGGCAGCTGTGCAGATCAGCCTACAGCGAGCAGCACAGTGACTAGATGGACTCACAGGAGGCTGCCACTGGGGCTACAGCTGGCCAGGTAGCAGGGGGAGGGGAGGAGTCCCAGCTAAAATCCCCTCTGTGGCCCTTAGATCCTGCTGAGGGGGAAAAGGGAAAGAAGAGGGAGTTTCCCAGCATTTACCTCACCTGGTGTTAGGGGGCAGGGAGGGGAGGCTAAGGCTCTAGCTGCCCCAGGGCAGCTTTACCACAAACCCCTGCCCTGCAGAGCAGGAGCACCAACTGGGATTCTGCCCTGGTTGCTGTAGTCCCAGCAGACTGTGGCTGCCAAGGCCACAGCTAATTCCAATGGAGTCTGCTGGTGCTGAACACCCTGGTCCCCATGGGCCACAGCAGGGACTAGGGGAAGGAAATTGGCCCAGGCACAGCCCATGGCTAGAGCAGCCATGGACAAGGCCAGGGGAGTCAAGCATATGGAAGGGGGGCAGGGGAGGGGTAAAACTAGCCCCTGGGAAGGGAGGACACCAGTATCCCTTCCTCTCCCCCCCAGAGGATTAATACAGCTGAAGGCCAGTGTGGCATGTAAATCCAGCACTGAAGGGTAAACAGCTCCAGGGAAAAGGGTCAGAGACCAACCCTCTCCCCATTCAGAAAAAACCCGCTTCCACGCAGCAGCAGCCAGTCCAGGAACAAAGGGCCTGCCAGCAGCAGCACACAGTGCCCAGAGAGGTGCGCACTGCTTACCCTGTGGCAGTGTCTGCTGCAGCTTCCTTGAGTGCCCCAGGCAGACTGAGCAGGTGAGGGGCTCTCTCTTGACCAGCCCTGGGCCCCCAACTCCAGGGGACAGCAGGAGCTGGGCTTCCTTATCCCTATGGCTCAGGTTGGAGGAGTGGGGGGAGGTATGGACTTGCCCCACTTCAGCACTGGTCTTTGGCTCAGCTCATCAGGAGCCCAGCAGGGTGGGAGGGGTTGAGGCTCAGGGCCCCTGAGAACACTGCTTGTGGGCATCCTTGGGCCTAGCCCTCAGGCCAAGCCTGCTCCAGCTACTGACCAGCAATTGGACCAAACACCCCATCAGCAACAGAATTCTAGAGTCTGCGGGGGGGCCCCCAGCGCATGAGCCAGCTCGTGCCCAGGGCAATGCCAGGCTGCTGCTGCTCTCCTGCAAGAGCCTGCCGGGAAGGGAGTTCAGTGGAACCCGCTGAAACCCCACCCAGGGGTTAGGGCCCCACCACAACAATGCAGCACATTCCAGCACAGCCCAGTTCACCCCTTGCTGGAAACTAGCCCCTGCCTCCCACACTACCAGGCTCTGCCCAGCTCTTCTGCCCACCAGGATGGTTCCCCGGGCCGGGCCGGGCCAGCCAGCAAGTGGCCAACTGTCTCTGCCTCTCAGCCCAGCCGGAAGGACTCTATGCCACGGCCTGTGCTGAGGCTGCAGACCAAGGTGCCAGTGGATGGGGTACTGGCTGTGGAGCCTTGTCCCACTGAGGACAGGCCTCGGCCTACCAGACTCAGCTTACACAGGGCCCACCCTGCAGACGCGTCCACTCCTGGCACTGGGGAGCTTCCAGTTCGACATGACCAGGGGTTTGTTCCAGGAGCTGGGAAGGACCCAGCTCAGAGCATGGCTGGGGCTGCGGCTGCCCCACCCCATTCCTGATGTCCAGGACCCACTCGGCTTAGCGGGTACTCTGCAGCAAGGTCTGATTGTCCCACTGTGTCTGGGGGGCCTTGGGGAGCTGCCCTCGTGCCAGGACCTGTGGGGCAGCCCCAATCACATCCATTTCCCCAGACTCAGACTTCCCCTTGCCAGAGGGCTGGCGGCCTTGCTGTGATGCATCAGGGCTCTGTGGAGGGACGCTGGCACTTGGCTGGGTGCCCTGAGCAGCTCCACCCTGCCCAGGGGCTCCACGCTGAGGCCCAGAGCTGTCCACTGGTGCCCCTTGGGCACTGTCCCATGCAGCCCCTTTCCTACTCTCCAGCTGGTCTGCAGTGGCTCCAGGCCCCTTGCTCTGTGTCTCGGGGGCGGGGGGTGCTCCCAGGACAGCATCCCGTCCAGCTCTCTGGGACAGGTGGGGGGGCTGCTCCCACCAGTTTGCCCTGGCCCAGGGCAGCTTGGCAGAGTGTGTTTTGTGCAGCATCTCCTGCCTGAACTCATGGTTGGTCCCACTCTTGTACTTTTGCCCCCCAAAGCCAGGCACAGGCCCCTTCCTGCTCTTCAGTGCCCGAGGGTCAGTCCCAATGTCAGCAGTGATGTTGGTGTAGAGGGGATGCAGCTCCTTGGCCAGCAGCGTGTAGGTGAGCGAGTTCATGCCGTCCTGCGTCCACGTCCTCTGTGTCCGGATCAGCAGGTCAAACCTGCGAGGTGGGGGAGAAGTCAGTGTGGGGTCCCAGCCCAGCCCTCACCCTCTGGGAGCCTTCTCGTCAGTCCAGCCAATGTGACCTCCCCACCATGCCAAGGACGGGTGTGGGGGGCGCACAGTGCACTCACCGATGGGGATTCTCCTCATTGCCCTGGTCGCCTTTGTGCTTCACCATCTTGTAGTGGCCGACCGAGACGGGAGGGCGCGCAATCTTCATGCCAGCCAGACGCACCCTGGAGACAGGAGCGCACGTGTCAGAGCAGCGCCCATCTGCCTGTGCTCGCTGCCATGGCAACGGGCAGCAGGCTGCAGGACTTGGCTCCAGCTGCGCACGAGGTGCCAGGCAGCCCCTCCTCGAGGCCTGGGGACAGCAGAGGAGCTGTGCTCCTGCTGTGGGAAGAGCCCTGTCGCCTGCTGCCAAGGAGCCAGTTCTCTCCCCTTGGCACCCAGGAGCCAGCTGCACCTGAGCAGGCAGCAGGCCCTGGATCCGCTCACTAGTCCAGCAGGGCCAGGTCAGCCACAGCAGAGCACAGCCCCAAGGGACTACACACTTGTTCCACCAGGGCACCAGGCAGGGCGCTTTGGCCTCACCCCACCAGCTCGGCTACAGCTACAGCCCCGCCACGCTCCCGTGGTGCTGCACCTACCTGAGCATGGCTGCAATGGCCCTGTGTGAGAAATGAGCATGCAAAGAGTCCCGAGAGCCAGGAATGGAGAGAAAAGAGAGAGATGGTGAGAGAAGGCCAGGGCCACAGGGGGACGCTCCGGGCCAATGAGAAAGCCACAGACCACTGAGGGTGAGGGAGAATGAAGGCCAATGAGCCACACGCCACCGGTGAGGAGGGAGCCAGGGCCAATGAGCCACCGACCACCAGGGAGGGGGAAGAACAGCAGAAGCAAGAGCCACAGACCATGGGGAGGGAGTAGTGTACAAGGACCAATGAGACAGAGCCATGGACCACAGTGGTGCTGACAACGAGACAGGGATGGTGGGACGCAGGGCCAGGGCCAGAGGAGCACTACAAGCTCAGCCTCTGCGGGAGCCCAGCCTGTGAAGTGGGGTACCCCAGAAAGACGTGCTGCTACCAGGCGCGGACAGCCAGAGATGCTGCTGCCAGCCCCTTGGCCCAGGCTAGAACAGAGCCCACAAACTCCTTGCCATCAGCAACCCCAGCCCTGCAGTGAGCAGGCCCTAGCACACTGCCCCAGGGCCAAGGATGGCAGCAGAGAAGCTTCCTAGCCTGGAGGGCAGAGAGGAGGCAGTAGATGCTCAGGGAGCCAGCAGCTGAAGGCTGCAGCCTGAGGCCAAAGGAACAAAAGGCTGGATGGGCTGAGCACAGTCTCCACCTTGGTGTGCGCTGGGGTGAGGCACCCCAGTGGGGCAGGGCACGGTCACACCTCCTGCACAGGAGGGCAGCGTGACTGATCCCAAAGCATAGGACATGTTGCTGGCACAAGGCGGCTTGCACCAGACAAAGTGCCTGATGCCCACCCCCTAGGCCAGCTACTCCCCCTCAACTTGTTAATGTCCCTGAGACAAAAACAGCATGAGCAGGGGGTGTGGGCCAAGTCCTGCTCCCCAAGCCCATGGCTCGGCACAGAGCAGCTGGGATTCCCTGGCTCCCCAACGCTCTGTGTGGCCAGCCGTGCGGGCAGTGGGCCTGTGTCTAGGCAGAGGAGGAAGTGCAGAGACCCCAAGCAGGCAGCAGGGTGGGGACAAATCTGCTAGTCATACACTGAGCACAGCAGAAAGGGCGAGAGCCAGGGCAAAGGCGCAGGGCAGGTGCTGGAGGCGACTCACCTGGTGGCAATGTCATCGTCCTCTCCGCCCCAGCCCCAGTATTCATTGGGGAAGCCGTTAATTTTCAGATACTGATTTGGGGTAAGTGCTGACACGCCGCCGAAGTACTGAGCATATGGGAGGCTGGAGGAGAGAAGGGAAAAGTGACTGAGGTGGGATCAGGGCTAAGAGCAGCATCTCTGCCCCTCAGGGAACCAGTCCAGAGCCAGTCCCTACTCTCAGCATGCTGGCTTGGGCTGGCGTTCTGGGCATTCAAGGGAAGGATGCGCAGTTGCAATGATGCGCCATGGTGCTGACTGGCACAGCTGGTATTAACTGACCATGACACCAGGCATGGAAAAACAGGGAGTTGCAAGGACAGGATCCAGGGCTTTGACAGGATGGCTGAGATGGGTACAGCAGGGGGTCACAGAGGCTCTGCCAGGACATCCCCAGAGTGGAACAGTGGTGGATGGTGGAGACCGGCAGGGCAACCCATGTGCAGAACAGCAGGACTGAGGAACACCTGCCCATGGTGGCTGCTGTTTTCAGTCAGATTCTCTGCCATGGTGTCCAGCGATGAGCAGTCAGTCCGTGTGGCAGGAGGCCGGGGGCGGAAGGGTGCCAGCTCACCTGTAGCCAAACTTGTTCATGGCGATGGAGACGTGCTTGGGGCTCCAGGGGTCACAGGTGTATAGGTTGTGGTCGTTCTCGGGGATGAGGTCGACGTCATGCAGGAAGAGGCAGTCCCACTCCTCATCCTTCAGAGCCTCCTTCACCCCCACGTTCAGCAGCTTGGCCCGGTTGAAGGTGGAGTTCCCAGCCTGCAGCAGAACAGTGCAAGGAGCTCAGACAGGGCAGGTGCACTCGGCCAGTGGGGATGACCAGTACAGTGTCCCAGCCTGGCGCAGGGTGAGTGCAAACCCACCTGGTGGATGACATAGATGCCGTACTGCAGCTGCTGGCGCTGCAGGAAGGGATGCAGGTAGTAGAGGAGGTGGCGGAGGTGTGTCTCCCGGTTGCGGTGGGGGATGATCACAGCCGTACGGGAGCGGGCCTCGCAGGTCAAGGGCTGGCATTTGCCCCCTTCCTTCACTGCCGGGTTCTTCTCTAAGATCTGCTTCAGTGTTGGCGTCTGACTGAAGCTGACAGTCAGGGGGCCAACTGCCAGGGCAAGAGCACGGGTGGCATCAGGAACAGACACACCCACAGCCCATCATAAGGGTCTGCAGCCCCAGAGCCCACCCAGCTGAGGCCCATACCACTCTCCAGCCCCAGCACCTACCTACCCAGGCCACACCTCAGCTCCCTCCACACTGCAGCCCCGGGGCCTGCCCACACACCCAGAGACGTCAGCACCAGCATCTCCACCCAAACATACTACACAGCCTCTCTGCTGGCATCCATCTTGCCCCCACCAGCACTGGCCACTTGGACCCCTCAGCTCATATGGCTGCTGCCCCAAACATCTCCCCACATGGCCACTGTTAAGGCATGCCCCTCCTCCACCATACTCAGCAGGCCCGGGCTTGGAGACTCACCCAGCTGGCTGCCGGAGAGCAACCTGCCAGGCAGGCTCAGGCAGACCTGGGTTATGCCTGAGAGGATCTTATATCACGTGGGGGAAGCACAAGGCTCCAGAGAGTAAGCGGCTGCTGTGAGCCCAGTTGAATAACCTTCAGGTTCATCCTTCAGCAGACAGCCAGGCCATGCACCCCCAACAGCCAGCTCTGCCTCCCTCCAACAGCAGCTGCATGGGAGCAGGAGCCCAGGATTTCTCCAGCCCTCGACTTTCCCTGCCGGAGCCAGTGTACAGGGGTCATTCACACCAAGAGGAGCCCAGGCTAAGTCCTTTGGAGCTGCAAGCAGGGCTGAGAGCAGGGGAATACCCTGGGATTCAAAGTCCCTCCCGCACCCACAGCCCCATACAGTCACCTCTGGGGAGAAGGCCAGTGTCCAGCCAGGACAGAGCACTGCACTGCACAGAGGGGCACTGCACTAGCCAAGGACCCCAGCACACCCCTGTGATGCCATGCAGAGCAGACAGGCCTGCAGAGTTACAGCTTGTCTAGGGGACAGGCAGTCCCCATGCAGGGCTCCATCAGCCCTCCCAAGGACAGTGTGTTGCTGGGCTGGGCTATAGAAGGATGTCAAAGCTGGAACTCCCATGCCTACGTCCAGTTCTGGGGCCCCCCTTCCCCACTATAGAAAGGATGTGGATGCATTGGAGAGGGTCCAGCGGAGAGCAACCAAAATGATTAGGGGGCTGGAGCGCATGATCTATGAGGAGAGGCTGAGGGATTTGGGTTTGTTTAGTCTGCAAAAGAGAGGTGCGAGGGGGGATTTGATAGCAGCCTTCAATTCCCTGCAGGGGAGTTCCAAAGAGAATGGAGAGAGACTGTTCTCAGTAGAGACAGATGGCACAACAAGGAGCAATGGTCTCAAGTTGCAGTGGGGGAAGTCCAGGTTGGATATTAGGAAAAACTATTTCCCTAGGAGGGGGGCGAAGCACTGGAATGGGTTACCTAGAGAGGTGGTGGAATCTCCATCCCTAGAGGTTTTTAGGTCTCGGCTTGACAAAGCCCTGGCTGGGTTGATTTAGTTTGGATTGATCCTGCCTTGGGCAGGGGGCTGAACTTGATGACCTCCTGAGGTCTCTTCCAGCGCTATGATTCTATGCCACCCCTCCAGAGCCCATCTTTAGGCTCAGACTCCATGGCCTGGCAGCCCTTAGCTCAGCTCCACAGCAGAACCCTCAGAGCTCCCGCCACAATAAGGTATCAGCAGAAGGGACAGATAGCAGCAAGATAAGCAGTCTGGGCCCCAGTCTGCTCCCTGCAGAGTAGCCAGCTCCCTGGCTGAGAGCACAGCTGAGTTCCCAGAGCATGGGGTAGGACTGGAACACAGGCCTGGGCCTCTCCCATTCTGCCCTGCTCTCTGGATAGATTTGATGCACTCAGTCCCTGAGCAGCCCCCTGGCTGAGAGCTGGAAGCCTACCAGTCCCTACAAACCTGTTTCCCCAAGTAGGGTCTGTCCCTTGGTTGCTATTACAGCTGCCCGGGCATGTCTAGGCATCACACGCTTGGCTCACAGCCAGACTCCCAATGCAAGGCCTCTGCTAAAGCCATCCCTCCCAGCAACACAGCAGCGCGCAAGCCCAGTGTAGCTGCTGCTCCTGCAGTGAGCTCAGCATGGCATCACATAGCATTGGACCTGGGTTCCAAGCAAAAGGCAGCTGCCCGCCATGGCCACCAGCCCCTTATTTCCCCCCAGTGCTCCTGTCAATAAGAGCTGGAGCCATGCAAGGGCAGATGCATGTTCTAGTCCTTTCACCACTGGGAGGTGTAGGTAGTGGCTGGTCTGAGCACTCTCAAGCACTTTTCAAGGGGACTACTCTGTAGGTCCCCCTCCCCCTCGCCCCCCGGTTTAAGGCAAGGAAGAGCATCTGAAGCAGGAATGGCTCTGCATTTGACCCAGCAAACTCCAGAGACTTCTTGCTCCCCCAAACACAGAATGTGTCCTGGCAAGGCTGGATCCCAGGCTGTATTGAGTCTGAGCCCCCCCTGGACTCCAGTGCCCTTTGGTGCTACTCAACCAGACAAGCTTTGCCCAGTCGTCCTTTCCAGCCCCACCTCTGCCGAACAGCCGAGTTCGGGATGAGACCTTCACTGCCTGCTTTGTCGTGTGGAAAGGAAAAGCTATTTGAGAGGCTCGTTACTGAACTCCAGCCCACGAGCTGCATGCAGAAAAGGGCACACTGAGGGACCTACCCGCCATCCCACCAATGGGCAAGTTCTGCTCCTGCCCTAGGTTTTCAGAACACCCACAGCACCATTTGGAGGGAGCAACGTCACTGAGCAACACTACAGCCACAGCATGAGGTCTGATAACCGAAAACTGCAGTTGAATACAAGTTAAGGCAAAGCAAACTCATGCAAACAGGTGTGAGCCACCAGACCTAGGCTGGTCCCTGCTTCCTTCCACTCAGACTGGCACAAGGTTCTCTCCTGACCTTCCTCTGATGGGAGACAGTCCAGGACTCCAAAGCTCTCTCCATGTTTAAACATACAAGTGCTCTGAGACACCCCTTAGTATCTGGAGTCAGCGCTATGCAGGAGCTGAATACCCTGACAGCTCTGTGGTGCACAGGGTCATGCTGCTGGGGGGGTGAGAGGCAAACATCAACCACATGCGCAAAGGGTGTGTCTGCTGCCCTTCCCAGAACCTCTTTCCCCTTGAGACAGAGCTACAAGACAAGACAGAAGCAGGCCAGCTGGAGGGCAGGAGCCTTGTGTAGTAAGTAACCACTTCACCTTCTGGAGACACAGCACAGCCATTCCCCCCGGCCCTCTCCTGCCTACAAGTGTGCAACCCACCTCCCCACACCTTGACTCTGGGGTGCTCACTCCCTATCACAGCTTGTTCTGCCCCCACTGATGGGGGATGGGTTCTTCCTGCTGGAAAATCATGGACTCAATCAAAAGCCAGTGTGGCTTGTGCCTGACAAATGATGCTACAGAAGGCTGAGTGAACCCCACTCCACTGTCCCTCAGGGCTCCCTGTCTGCACTCCACCGATTCCCCTCCCCCTTCTCCTCTGCAGGGCTCCCAGCCTGTGCCCCATCGATCCCCACCAGGGCTCTCTGCCTCTTCCTCCCCAATCCTCTACCGCCCTAATGGGCTCTTCCTCTTGCCCCTCACCCAGGGTACAACTTACTGAGGTAAGGCGAGCGCTCAGGACAGTAGGGCAGGGACCCTGTGGGGCCACCTCCTGGATGCAGCCGGGGCAGGAGGTGGCTCAGATTTGTGTACACATCGTGGGTGCGGGAGTAGTCGAAGACAGGGTTCGTGTCACGCCCGAAAATAGAGGTCAGGTTCCGGAAGCCGCCAAAGGAGAAGTACACCATGAAGGCAAACTGGAAGCCGATGAGCAGGGCCAAGGTGCAGGGCCGATCCAAGAGTCTCCGGATCATGATGCCAGGAGAAATCTCTCCTTCCCTGCAAGCAGCGCCAGGCAGTGTCTCCAGTTAGTGCTGTCAAGACACACACAGCCACACATTAACTGCGTGAGGTGTCATTTGTGGGATTGCCCTAGGAAGTTGCCCTGGAAAGTAGCATGCAGCTCCCCAACTCCTCTGGTATCACCCAGCAGAGCTGGTTGGCCACGGGGAACAGGCTAGCCTCCGTGGTTTAGCTGGAGAAATCAGCTTATGACATGAACATGGCCAAGCCTTCCCCCTCTTGTGCAGCGGGTGTGCAGTACAGCCTGTTCCCTTCCCAGCCCAGGAACCGGCTGGCAAATGCTATTAAGAATTACAGGCCCTGGTGGAGATCTGCCCTCCCACCAAAGTGCTCTGTGAACTCTCACTGGCATTTGGACAGCACCTGTCAGCCTGCGGGAAGGATACCCAAAATCTGCTCCTCCCCCCGCTAACCTTGGGGAGATGCAGCCACATCTGGGGTAGAAAGCAGCAGCAGTTCAGAGAAAGGAGTGAAACAATCCATATTGCAGCTGCAGGGAGAGTGGAGGAAAGTGCAACAGAAATGCCTGCTTCTGGGTCTGGACAGGGACAGACTTTCATGAGAAGTGCCACCAGATTAGCAAAGATTCACGGGTCTCCAACATCCTCTAGCACCAGGCTGGGGCACAGCATCAGTCAGTCACTCCTTCCTCAGAGGAACAGTTTCATGGCTTGCACGGAACCATTCTGCATTGGCAGGAGACAGTCTGGCTGA
>JANRFK010004824.1:10215396-10226332 GCA_030068395.1 Apalone spinifera
TCTGAAGCTTTCACTCTCTCCCGCAGCCTTACCCCCACCCCAACCCACATCCTGAACCCCTCATTTCTGGCTTCACCCCAGGAGCTAGGGGGAGTCCTGAGCCTCCACGCACTCCGTCCCATGAGGCTGTGTGTGCTCCCTTCCCCCATTATTTTTTTCTCTGGGGGAGTGTCCCTTGATAGATAAAGAGTCCCCCATCCCTGCTTTAAACCATCATGTGAATGTTTTGTTGTAAATACAGTGGCTTCGGTTTTGACTGTAGCAGTCAAAGCAGCCATAGAAGGGTGTGGGAGTCCTTCCCCCCGCCTCAGAACACTATTAAGTCTTCAAATGTTTGGCCTGAGTGAAACCCTTCTGAAGCCTTTTATAGTCCATGTTTATCCCCCGTTTGATGTTTTGTGTCCAAAGAGAAAGTGCAAAGCAGTGGAGCGCTCCTCTGAACTTTCTGGAACGTTGCCCTAGGTAGAATAATCTTGGCCACTTTGCACAGATATCAATTTTGGCCTGATAGTTTCAGAAAAAATTACAATTAAAGATGATCTCATGCCTTCTGTCTGTGCGGTGCTGGTCAGGACGTGTTTCCTGAGCAGAACGGAGGCCTGATAGTGTCTTGGTAGATTCTGCTGTGCACTGAGTTGGCGTAATGTACGACACAGTGAAACCCCGTTTAAAAAAATGCATGTAAAGTAAGGATGTAAAAGGTTAACCATTAAGGGTGAGGCTTATAGATTCAGGTTAACCAGTAGAAGCTAGAGCAGCTCCCTGCCTGCCCCGGGAAGAGGGCTCCTCCAGCTACGCAGGACCCACCGGAGCAGCCCCTGCCTGTGGTGGGCCTGGCCACTTCCTTCTCCCCACGTCTCCACTGCAGGTTACATTCTGGCTTCCCATGAGTTGGCTGCCAGAGCAGTCCTGCTCCTGGGGAGGCTTTGCAGCAGGCTCTGCAGTACAAAGTTTGTTTAAGCTTTATACTACAGCACCAGCAGCTGTGTGACTTCTATGATTTTTAACCTTTACTTGGTTACGTTTTTAAATGCATTTTTACATCCCTAGTATAAAGTGGTGGCACTTTTGTCCCACTGGAATTAACAAAATGATCTGTGTTTTTGGTGCTTTAACTGTAAAGATTCCTCTTTGACCTTAGCCTTTCCCTGATCGCTAGTCACACCTGATAGAAACCCTTTTTTTCCCCCACCAACTATGAGCTCCCAGGAAAATATAACCTACAAACATAGCATTGGCTGTAGTATCTTTCTTCCATCCTGATGATAATATTAATGAGTCCATGACTGTGATATCCTCAAAGGTGTGAGGACACTGTCTGATAGGTGCTACACAAATATTTTTAGATTGCTGTGTTTCAGCCCACATGCAGTATGCAGGGCTAAACACCTGGCCTGACACAGGGTACAGCAGTTACTAGATAGGCTCTGTGTTTTTTTTTCTGAGCTGTGTGGGATGTTTTCATTGCAGGCAAACCACATGGTGGGCCAGTCCCTATTTACTCACCTTGTCACTGAGCTGGTCAGAACTCCAGGGAGAGAAATGTTATAGATATATCTGCGGAAGGGGCCCTGTGATATCGGAGGCTGGTCAATGCAAGAACAGGCACAAGTCAGCTGGGAAGGATGGTTTTGTTGACAACTCTGGAAAACATTTTGCAAAGGAGTTTTTTAATGAAGTGGTGAAGGTGCTGCATATTAGGGACCTGAAGTGCAGGGCTGGAAGAGACGCTGAGAAATTATCTGGTCCGGGTCCCAGTGCTGAGATAGGACAACATAAATCTAGACCACACCCCTGACAAGTGTTTGTCTAATCTGTTCTTGAAAACCCCTAATGATGGGGATTTCACAACCTCCATTGGAAGTCAGTTCCAGAACTGACACATCCTTGTAGGTGGAAAATATTTTTCTAATATTTAATTTAAATCTCCCTTGTTGCAGACTAAGCCCATTCCTTCTTGTGCTGCCTTCAATGGCTGTGGAGAACAATTGTCCACCATCCTCTCCATTTATAACAATCCTTACCACTCAGACTTCTTATTACAAGACTATTCAGATCCATGGTTTGTCTCCACATTCAGCACTGTAGCATTTTAGTGAAGACACAACCATGCCAATGGGAGAGCTTCTCTCATGGCATTGTTAATGCACCTCTGCGAGAGGCAGTGCTGTCTACACACAGGCTTGGGTCGGTATAACTGTGCCACTAAGGAGCATGGCATTTCACACCACTGAGCAACGTAGCTATAGCAATGAAAGTTTTTAACATAGACTTGGCCTCAGTACTTTTTTAAGGTTTTCTTCATAAGTGAGGATTTGATCTAAACTTTTTATCTCCGTTGTTGCTCTCCTTGGGACTGTATCCAATATGTGCACATCTTTCCTAATGCATGAAATGCAGAATTGGACATAGTCAGGGGCGGCCTGTGCGTATAGGCCGACTCGGCCGTCACCTAGGGCACCGCCTTCAATGGGGTGCCCAATGATGACGTCATGCCACTGAGGGCTGTGCAGGCGGGGGTGCTTATCGCGCCTTCCGCCTGGGGCACCAGCTGCCAGCAGCCTGCCTCGGGCCACCCCTGGACATAGTACTTCAGCTGAGGCCTGACTAGTGTGAACAGAGAGGAGATAATTTCCTCCCATGTCTTACATATCACACTCAGGTTAATACAGCCCCCAAATGAATTTGCCTTTTTGTATTACATTGTTGACTCATATTTAATTTGTGATTCACTAGGACACTCAGATCTTTTTCAGGAGTACTATTACTGAGCCTGTTATTCCCCATTTTGTAGTTGTGCATTTGATTTTCTACTAAGTGAAGTAATTTGCACTTACCTTTATTGAATTTCATCTTGTTGAATTCTGACCAATTCTCCAATTTGTCAAGGGCACTTTGAATTCTAATCTTGTCCTCCAAAGTGCTTGCAACCCCTCTCGCATTAGTGTCATCCACAAATTTTATAAGCGTGCTGTCCCCTCCATTATCCAATAAGTGATTAATGAAAATAGTATTGGACCCAAGACTGACCTATGTCGGATCCCACTCAATATGCCCTCCCAGTTTCACAGTGAACTATTTATAATTACTTTTTGAGTATGGTCCTTCAGTCACTTGTGCACCCTGGTAGTTTCATCACATTTCCCTAGTTTGGTTATGAAAATGGCATGTGGAATTGTGTCAAAAGCCTTAGTAAAATTAAGATACATCACATCTACTGCTTCCCTCCTATCCATCAAAGAAATAAAGTAGGTTGGTTTGGCATGCTTGTTCTTGACAAATGCATAAAACTATTCCTTATAACCCTATTATCCTCTAGATGATTAAAAATATTATGTATTCATTTATGCCAGTATCTTTACAGGTATCAGAGTTAGGCTGACTGGTCTATAATTCCCTGGTGTTTGTTCCTCTTGATAGAAACTTAAAGCTAGATTCACAAAGGGGTACCTATGTTCCAATTTTAGGCTCCACTTGCAATTCCCCAAACTCTCGAGGTCCCTTCCAGTCCTAGTGTTCTATGAAACTCCTGCCAAACCCTTTGGGCACCTAAACTCACTTAGGCTATGACTACACTGCCCCCGTTTTGTGCAAAAAATATGCAAATGAGGTGAAGTGTGGAATAATTAATGAGGCTCCATTTTTGTGCAAGAGGCTTTTGTGCAAAAAGGAGCCATCTACACAGCTCCTTTTTGCACAAAACCCCCCTCTTGCGCAAGAGCCGTTCTTCCAGAAAAAAATGCGGAAGAATGGCTCTAGTGCAAGAGGGGGGTTTTTGCGCAAAAGCCTCTTGCGCAAAAACAGAGCCTCATTAATTATGCAAACGAGGCATGGCGATATTCCACACTTTGCCTCATTTGCATATTTTTTCTGCAAAACAGGGGCAGTGTAGACATAGCCTCAGTGTCTAAGTTCCCTGTAAGCTGTGCCGCTGAGTGACAGTTATGATGACTTAAAACCCCTCACCACCATAGACAGTGTTGTATCAACAGGAGAGTTTCTCCTGTCTGCACAACTACCACCTCTCTGGGAGGTGGTTTACTTACACTCAGGGAGCCCTGCAGCATTGCTGGTCCCCGGACAAGGTAAGGAGGCTGGTTCTGCACTCCTGGAAGAGGCAGGGCCTTGGGCAGAAGGGGCAGGGCTGGGGGAAGCCAGCCCTCTGTGCCACCTGGTTCACACTGTGCTGTGCCCACCTGCATCAGCCAGCCCTTGGCACACCAGAAGCATGCTGCCTAGGGCTCTGGGTTCCCGCAACAGCCGCCAAGAGCCATAGGCTCTTTTGAATCGCTGGGCTCCGGGGCAGTTGCCTCCATTGCTCCCCCCATCCCCGTCAGGAGGCCTGCTTACACGGACAGAAGCAGCTCTCCCAACACCATAGTAACCCTTCACTGAAGCGCTACAGCTGCACCGCTGCAGCCGCTCCACTGTAGCACTGTACATGAAGGTAAGCCCTAAGTCCTATTGTTGTATGCAGTGTGGTTGTAGCTGTGTGAGTCCTAGGCAGAGCTGTCCCATCCATACGATGAACCGGAGTAACCACTCTGGGCCCCGTGCTTTGGGGGGCCCTCTGCTTCAGAGAGACACAGAGTCCAGGATGTTAGCAGAGGCCATGACACAGCAGCAGCAAGCAACCCAGCCCACCCTGCTCTGCCCCACTGGCTCCTGGCATTGCTCTGGGGAGGGGGCAGAAGCAAGAAAGAGGTGGGGTGGGGAGGGGCTTGGCAGAAAGGGTGGGATGGGGGCAGGAAGAGGCAGGGCAAAGAGTGGGTTGTCCCAGGCCCTGCACCCTCCTAAGGACAGCTTTGGTCCCAGGCCAGGTGGGTGAGGTAAAGCTTGTGTCTCTTCCCCAGCAGAAGGGGTGGTTTTTGTGGGGGGGAGGGTTTGCCTTGGGGCATAATTAAGATACGGGAGTTAGTCTGAAATAAAAACACAAGGAGGTCAGGGTGCATTTTGGAAATGTGCTCCGTGTGTGTGAGATCGACAGACCGTGGGGATGTTTGGGTAAAGAACCGTGGCAGATGATGCTGTGTTCTAAATGCTCCCTGAAGTATTTCAAGTCCCGTTTCCAGGGCTTCATATGGTGCAGCGTTTAGGGCACATTAAATATCTATCCACTGTAGAAAGCTTATGGACCAATCTGTACTGGAAAGAGACTACTAAAGCAATGACGTCATTCTTCCGGGTTCGACATAGAAGAGCCCTGCCGTTTCACAGTTTTTCCTGCAGGATGTTTTTCCAGCTTGCAAACATGTCCAAATTCAAAACAGGCATTTCACAACAGAAGCAAATTGAGACGGAGCACTCCAGCCATCACAACTGGCTACCCCAGATCAGGGACTGGGGAAAAAGAGGAGCTAGAAAATTGTGTAAGGCTTACCCGCATCCATCACAGTTTGCTACCCCTGGACCAGAGGAAAGGGAAAGGGGAGCCATTGCAAAGTGTTAGGGAAAAGTAAAACACTGGGCTGTCAAAAACAGCCACCATAGCAAATGTTGACAGCAGCGGTTTGTAACTGCTGAGGTTCTGTATTTGGTTTTTCTGTCAATGTCCTCAGCTCTTATGGCCTTTCCCAGAGAGACCATTACACACACACGCCAGCCACTGAGATGGGGCGTCCCTGGGTCACACACATGCGTGAGCACACGAGCCAGTAGGACAGGGCATTCCTGGGTCTCTCTCTCTCTCTCTCTCTCACACACACACACACACACACGAACCAGGATGTCATTACATCATTTGCTCAATACACTCATCCGACAACTGAGATATAGGCAGGAAACACATCCTGCACCAAGATAAGGGTGTCCTTGGGTCCTGCACACGCACAGCTTGTCCTAATATAGAGTGCCATTGGGTGTCACAAACACAAAACACCCACGGAATGGGGCATGCATACGAACTACCCCATGAGAGAGGGGTGTCACTGTGTCATATAAAGCAGGGGTGGGGACTTTTTTTGGGTCGGGGGCCACTGACCCGCAGAAAAATCAGTTGGGGCTACACACAAGTGAGATGCAAAAGACCCCAAACAAACAAATCTCACCCATGTGGCCCCCAACTGAGAAGGAGAAAGACACTCTCTGCATTCCCCTCATGCACTAGAGCCTAGTGGGGCCCAGGCTAGTAGATTTTTGTGTGCTCCAGCCCCGTGGGGAGACAGCAAGAGGCTGGAGCACGAGTGTGGACTCCCCAATGCTGGAGGAGGGGGCCAGATCCAGGCAAGCTGGGGACCGCATCTGACTGCAGGACTTCAGGTTCTTCACCCCTGATACAAAGACACACTATCCACCCCACACCGAGACTGAGATGTCATTGGGTCACATGCTCCACCAAGAGAGGTATGTCATGCACAATACCCATCCAGTACTGCAACAAGAGCTTCATTTCATTGGATCTCACACACATAAGGGTTGCGGTGCTCAACCCCTAGTCCCTACCCCAACCCAGGCCCAGGCCCCACCCCCACCCAACTCCTTCCCCCCAAGCCTCACTCCCATCCCACCTCTTTCTGGTCCCTCCCCTAAGCACATCCCTTCCCTACTCCTCCCTCTCCTTCCCGGCACACTGTGAAACAACTGATTGTGGCATGCAGGAAGTGCTGGGAGGGCAGGTGGGTACTAACTGGCAGGGGCTGCCTGGAGACTGGAGGCACAGAGGAAATGAGGGGGTGCTGGCTGCCAGTGGATGCTAAGCACCCACTAATTTTTTTCTGTGGGTGCTCCAATGTTCCCTCTAATCTTTTCTATCCATGTGCAGAATAAATTTTATGTGAATTGAGGCATGTGTGAATGTGCACCACCAGTAGAAACACAAACCTAGATGTGGGTGCTTTCATGGGCAGCAGCAGGTAGGATATAGGCAAGGGAAGGCATTGCCTTCTGTGAGGAAGTGGGGAGTTTTGAGGGCTCAAAGGGGCGTTGCATGCAGTGGGGGCACTCAGTGCCCGGTTGTTATTGATTTAATGTGACAAGAAGGAGGGAGTTTGTTGTTTCAGAGATCAGCCCAGAACTGGGGCCCCGGCGTCTGGTGCCCTGGTGACCCCCACTCTGCTCAGAGGACACAACTGGTTCCAGCCAGACAACAAGCTGCAGAGGGGGTCTCCAGCGACCGACCAAGCTGGTTCTAGTGAGGGGAGAACATTGTCTGGAGGAGAGAGGGGACCAGGGTGCTCCAGACCCAGCCTCTTCTTGTTTTGATTTTTCCGTATCATTTAAAGGCTTCCATGAAAGAGGTATGCAGTGGGCTGGGAGAGCTGTCCAGATTCTGTTCTTTCCCCTCTTCACCAGCCCATGCACCCTCTCACTCTTGTATGAACAGACCAGTGCATCAGACTGTGGCAGGGGTAATTCTGAGCTCCGATGGCAGACCTTCCGTCATTTGACTTCAGGCCTTGAAATGACCATCACAGTGGCATGACACTGGTGACACCACAGCATGGCTCTAGGTCTCCCTCTATTAGCCAGAAGAACACACATCTGCTAGTAGTGAATCAATACAGGGATAGAAGGCAGGGGCATGCCTATGTGACTTGTCCATGAAGGCAGATATAAAAGGGGCAAGAATTAATAAGCTCTGAAGAAGCTCCAGAGTGCCAGATATTCCCACCATCTGTGCCATCACACCACAGATAAATAGACTGTCCTTCCCCCAAAGAGTTCACAGTCTTCTTGTTCTGTGCTGGAGCAGCACCTAACACAATTGGGACCCTGGTCCATGGCTGGGGCTCCTGACTCTGCTGCAACAGAAATAAGATTTGTGATCTCTGAACCGGGTGGCCTTTTGGACATACTGGAAATGTGAGGTGACAGTCACGCTCGGACCTAAAAACCTGGCTGCCTCATTGAGACAACCAGGGTGTGGACCTCCTCTCCCCAGGGACAAGAGGGGATCTGACCCCAAACAATATGCAATTGAATGATTTTAATCAACTGAGTGTGTACATTACTGTGTATAAATAATGTTGGGTAAGGTCTTTTATGAAATGTTGTAATGTTCTGACCTTGATGGTCAATATGAGATATGTATATCGACTGTGGTTATGAATCTAGGTCTATATGTGCATTGAAAACTGTGGTCAACCAGTGTGGGTCTATTTCAAATATTCCTTGCAGGAGGGTGCATCCCAAGACAGGTGTTTACACAACACCAGACACAAGTAATGATCCATTATACAGCCCAGAGAAAGGCAGCAATGGGCCATTAAAGTTAATGGAAAGACATTAAGACAACTGGAGACTGCCTCCCTTGGAATATCTATAGTCACTTGAAACTTGCTCTGGACAGATTTGGGGAGACTCAGGACAGGAGGAGATGTTGCTGTCAATCTGCAAGGACTGGTAGAAGCTGGGGTAAGACTGTGCTTGTGGGGATGCCACTGGTTTCAAGGATCTGACCCAAAGCTGCTCAGCATAAAAGCCCCCAACATCCTAGGGCAGATGGCGACAGAACTCCTTACCAGTTTGGGTGATCTCCAAAAGGTCACACACATAAGAACAGCCATACTGAGTCAGACCAAAGGTCCATCTAGCCCAGTATTCTGTTTGCTGACAGTGGCCAATGCCAGATGCCTTAGAGGGCGTGAATACAACAGGTAATTATCACATGATCCCTTCCCTGTCATCCATTTCCAGACAAACAGAGGCTAGGGACACCATTTCTACCCATCCTGGCTAATAACCATTGATGGACCTAACCTCCATGAATTTATCTAGCTCTTTTTGAACCCTGTTCAAGTCCTAGTCTTCACAACATTCTCTGGCAAGGAGTTCCACAGGTTGACTATGTGCTGTGTGAAGAAAAACTTCCTTTTGTTTGTTTAAACCTGCTGCCTATTAATTTCAGTTGGTGACCCCTAGTTCTTATATTATGGGAACAAGTAAATAACTCTTCCTTACTCACTTTTTCCACACCAGTCATGATTTTATAGACCTCTATCATATCCCCCCTTAGTCTATAAGAACATAAGGCTGGCATGCAGCCAGCCTTAGACATTTGTACATTA
Source organism: Apalone spinifera (assembly GCA_030068395.1). Classification (NCBI taxonomy): domain Eukaryota; kingdom Metazoa; phylum Chordata; order Testudines; family Trionychidae; genus Apalone; species Apalone spinifera. Next base: position 10,224,402 of record JANRFK010004824.1, read on the forward strand.
AATAACAGCTACTTGAAGAAGAACTCTGTGTATGTTCAAAAGCTTGTCCTTCTCACCCACACAAGTGGGTCCAATAAAGGATGTTACCTCCTGTGCCTTGTCTAAGAACTACATTGAGTGATCATTGAAGCTGCATGAGGATCTAGCTATTTCCTTACAAGGATGAAGACATTAAATGAAGGGGAAGATCCTCCAGCATTCCTTGCCACCTTTTCTCATGGATGCCATTTATGGGAGACTAGGGAGGCAGTAGTGCCCCCCCCCAATTTGAACCCCTGGGTTTCCTACTTGAGGTCTGCTTAAAGTTGCATGCCCTGGTTCTAAAGGCAGCTCTTAAATGCAACAGAGTTTGAGCTTCTTGCAGCTTTGCCTTGGGGCAGGGAGTTTGTTATAAAAAGAGGGCAGCAGGTGATTAAGAATAACAAAAGGCTGGTCATTCAAGTAATCAAGGAATCCTTAGATCATCATGAAAACATTGCCAGGTACTTAAAAGCTGGGGGCAGAGCAGGAGTAGCAATGAGTGTTGTGCTGCTTGGATTTGCATTTGGACCAGTACTGTTAAACTTATAAATGTTCTTGAAAAGGGGGTAAATAGTGAGATGGCAACATTTGCAGATAACTACCACATTACTCAAATAGTTAAGTCCAAAGCTGACTGCAGAGAGTTACAAAGGGATCTCACAAAACTGGGTGAGTGGAGAACAAAAGGGCTGATGGAATTCAGTGTTGATAAATGCAAAGAAATATCCATGGGAAAATATAATGATGTAAAACCTAGGACAGGGGTCGGCAACCTTTCCAAAGTGGCATGCCAAGATTTAACCCTTCTGCCCTGGGCCGCACAGCTCTCCCGGGAGTAGGGGAGGGGCGCTCTCCATCGCATGCCCCACTTGGTCTCTTTTTCCTGTGAGTAAGGGAGGAGCAGCAAGGGCTTGCTTCCCCGTAAGCTGGATGTGGCACGGAGCCTCGGGGCTTCCCCCTCCCCCGCAGGAAGCTGCCACTGGCTCCAATCTCATGTGGGCGTGATGCTGGATCGCCAGCTCATGCTGTGGGCAGGATGGCTTGGGGAAGGGTGAATTCAGGGAAATGAGAGAGGTGGGGGTGGGTAGGTGATCCTGGGGTATCCAGCCCTACCGGGAGCAGGCTCCCATGGGGGTCCAGTCCATGGTGCTCTTGCCTTCCTGCCAGGGACCCAGGCACCCAGGGGCCAATGTGGCTTTGGTGTTGGGGGACCTCCCACGCATTTTGTTCTCCCCTCAGCTGCCCCCGCTGCTGCCCAGCCCTGGAGCCTGGGCTGCACTCATCCTCTAGCACAGTGGTTCTCAAACTTTTGAGTCCATGCACCACCTGGCTCAATGCAAACCTTTCTGCAGACTACCGGTTGCTAATGGAAACTCACCGATTACATAATTACGTCCAAGCCATTTTGCTAGTGCTGCAGCTAGGGAGAATGGTTTAATTTAAATTATTTATCTGATTAAGCATTTTAACTTTCTTGTGTTCATTTATCAAACTTCATTTTAAATAAAGTAAAATGTTAATTTATGTCTAACACAAAAAGTTTCCATGTTTTCTTTCTTTATGGCAGGGGTGGGGAACTTTTTTTAGATCGGAGGTCACTGACCCCTAGAAAAATCAGTTGGGAACCACACAAGTGAGAAGCAAAAAAACTACTCCAAAACCCCCCAACCCTCTGAGCCTGATCCCATCACACCCGAGTCCACAATTCCCCCATTACCTCCTCACCCTGGTCCCTACTTCCCCTACTCCTGGGCTCCACTCCTCCACATCTCTCATGGGGGGGGAGCTCTGTGCGGGGTCCCTTTGCCATCAGTGGAGGCAGATGGGGAGCCAGGGCAGCTCTCTGGGACACCAGGGGTGGGCGCAAGTCTGGGCTTTCTTCACCTCCCCCCTTCCTGTGCACCCAGAAG
>JANRFK010004824.1:10235277-10252206 GCA_030068395.1 Apalone spinifera
ACAGGCAGCGCCTCCTTTTCCGCGTCCCCGCCCCCGCCCCATGACGTCACCGGGAGAGCAGGTCTCGATTGGGCGAGAGGAAGGGGGCGGTGCCTGGCGATGCCCCGCCCCCAGCCGCAGCCGGCGGAGCCGCAGCTCCCGCTGCCCTGCCGCTGTGCGCGGGCCCCGGCGGCGGCCATGGGGGCGGCGGGGCCGGGCCGCTGCAGGCAGGACCCGTGCGGGGCGCTCTGCCTGCTGCTCACCTACCTGAGCGTGGGCTACGCCGACTACGTCATCCTCACCCACATCCTGCTGCAGCCTGGCTTCCGGGGCAGGTAGCGGGGCCCGGGGCCCGGCGGGGGCGGGGCCTGGACCCGAGTGGGGGCGGGGCCGGATGGCAGGGGGCGGGGCCTATTGCCCTGGGGCCAGTCAGTCCCTGCTGTGGGGTGCGGGGTCCCTGGGACACCACCTGGCTGCACTGCTGCCAGGCAGCGAGGGGGCAGAGGCGCTGCCAGTCCCAGCCCTGCAAGTGATGCAGCACGTCCCTGGGTCACAGATGGGGACTGAGGCCCAGAGAGACGGAAGCGACTCCCCCCAGGTCATGAGATGCATCTGGCAGAGCCGGGGACTGAACCCAGCACCGCTGAGTGCCAGCCCCCTCCCCCAAGTCAGCATCGTTCTGTAGTTTGGCTAGTGCCGCTCCCTGAACCTAACCCTGATCCTAACCCGGGCTCTCCCTCCATTGCCCCTGCAAGGGCCAGGATCACTACCGGCTGGGAGCCCCTGCTTAGGGCTGTCAGCTCCCTTCCACTGTTTCAGGACCTGTCACTGTAGTTGGCCCTGGATCCCAGACTGGACTGTTAACATGCGGCTGTCATTTCTGAACCATGTCAGGGTGCAGGATCTTCAGCAGCTCTGACTTGGCTGCATCTCAGGTGCTGCTGGCCTCCCAGGGAGCTGCAGTCAGGCTGAGCGGGGTTTAGACCTTTCACAGAAGCACTTTTCACTGCCTGTGAATTCTCAGCTGCAAGGCTTGGACCTCTAGTGCATGTGGGAGAAGGTCTTGGGATGAGACTGTGGGCCATGTGGGCTAGATGGGCAGTGAAGAATTCACCAGATAACAAGGAAGGAATCACTCACTGCTCAGAACATGGTTTCTCTTCTAGGGGCAGTTCCCCCTGCCTGGTAACTTGGCCTGGGTTGTGTGGTTCTGATTACAGTTCTAGTAGTGGGCTCAGTGCACAAGTAACGTGATCCCGGGCTGCTGTCAAGGTATTCAGTGTGAGCCAGCTGGAAGAAATCCCTAGCTAGGGACTGACCCATTTCTGCTGGCAGCCTCCAGTCCTTATTGGTCTGGGGAGAAGCTTTGCCTGTGCCTGGCCCACCCCCTGCTGATTGTACAAGCTGATAAGTTTGCACTTTAATTTCCTCTGTCTCTGCCAGTCCACCACTCCTGAATGGGGTGTACCCTTCCGATGGCTGTATACTCTTCTCATGAGTCCATCTCCTTCACTGCTGTTTCCCAGGCTCCTTGCTGCACATGGCTCTTCTGGCCTGCTGTCATGTGCAAGCTTGGGAGGGCTTTCTGGATAATCTGTATTTGTTTCCATGTATATTTAGCAATTTTAACTTACTGCCATGGCAGCCAGGACAAATGCCTCTGACACTGGTGTTGTGTGACCACAGAAGCCTCTGTTTGTAATGGAGACTAAAATAGTTTTGCAGCCCCCAGGGAGCCTGTGCCTGGGCTAAGTGTCTGACACTTGTTCCCTTTATGCCAGCCTCTGGTGTCCCTTCCATGCTGTGATGTTTAACCTCATTGTTGTTCTGCTGATGGCCTGTCACACACGAGCTGTCTTTGCTGATCCAGGTAAGCACTTACCCTTGGCTCTTCCTCTGCCCAAGCTGAGGAATTGGTGGCCTAGTGGCTTAGATACAGAGCTGGGGAAGTGAGAACTGAGTTACCTTCCTGTTCCTGATGCTGATTTGCTGCATGGTCCCTGCCCCAGGCTGCATCTCCTTCAAGACAGTGGGAATAAAAATGATCCTGTCCCCATTGGTAAAGGGCTTTGGGCTCTCTGGCTGAAATATGTTACAGAAGAGCAGTGTGTGAGGTCCTGCCCTTTCCTGCAGGGTATCTCTGTCTTCTCTCAGAAGACCCACATGTGTTCTTTGAGTTTAGCTGGGCTGAACTGGCTTAGCAGGGGCAGAGATGCGTGATGAGTGACAGGATGCTCCTGCCCTCCACCTGCATGCCTGTATCAGTAGTGTAATGCGGAAGGCAACAAAAATGATTAGGGGGCTGGAGCATATGACCTACGAGGAGAGGCTGAGGGAGTTGGGTCTGTTTAGTCTGCAGAAGCGAAGAGTGAGGGGGGATTTGAAGCAGCCTTCAACTTCCTGAAGGGAGGTTCCAAAGAGGCTGGAGAAAGGTTGTTCTCGGTAGTGACGGATGGCAGAACAAGGAACAATGGTCTAAAGTTGCGGTGGGAGAGGTCCAGGTTGGATATTAGGAAAAACTATTTCACTAGGAGAGTGGTGAAGCACTGGAATGGGTTACCTAGGGAAGTAGTGGAGTCTCCATCCCTAGAGATTTTTAAGTCTGGCCTTGACAAAGCCCTGGCTGGGTTGATTTAGTTGGGATTGGTCCTGCCTAGAGCAGGGGGCTGGACTTGATGACCTCCTGAGGTCTCTTTCACCTCTATGGTTCTATGATTCTATAATGTGCACACACCAAAAATCACTCTGGGGATTTTACAGGGCTGCGTGATTCACTCCCTCTCTGAGATCCCTGTAGGATCTGACAGCACACAGCAATGGAAGGTTCAAGGTCTAAGCAGATTTAGAGAGGGATTGATAATGAGAGAAAACATATATAAAGAGAGATATACCATCTCATAGAGCTGGTTGGGACCTTGAGAGGTCATCAAGTCCAGTCCCCTGCCCTCACAGCAGGACCCAGTACCATCCCAGACAGATTTGCCCCAGATCCCTAAAAGGCTCCCTCAAGGATTGAGCTCATAACCCTAGGTTTAGGGGGCCAGTGCTCAAACCACTGAGCTATCTTTCCTCCAAATATATTGCCTCTAGTACATATAAATCCACGGTATGATCCCATCTTGAATACTGTGTGTATATGCGCTCACCCCACCTCAAAAAAGATATATTGTCTTTGGAAAAGGTTCAGAAAAGGGCAACAAAAATTATGAGGAGTATGAAACAGCTTCCATATGAGGCAAGAGAGTAAAAAGAGTGGGACTTTTCAGCTTGGAAAGAGACAACTAAGAGGGATGTAGTAGAGGGCTATAAAATCGTGACTGGTGTGGAGAAAGTAAAATAGGAAATGCAAATAGCGACAAGAACTCCTCATACGACAAGAACAAAATGAACAGGCAGCAGGTTTAAAACAAGTATTTTTCCACACAATGCACAGCGTGTGGAACTCTTTGCCAGAGGATGTTGTGAAGGCCAAGTCTATAACAGTGCAAAAAAGAACTACATACATTCATGGAGATTAGGTGCATCAATGGCGGTTAGCCAGGGAGGGCAAGAATGGTGTCTCTAGAGTCTGTTTGCAAGAAGCTGAGAATGAGCAACAGGAGCGGGATCACTTGATGAATCCCTGATCTGTTCATTCCCTGTGGGGCACCTGGCATTGGCCACTGTCGACAGACAGAATACTGGGCTAGAGGGACCTTTGGTCTGACCCAGTATTCTTATGTCTAGTAGAGTAGGGAAGTAGGGGCCAGGACTCCTGGGTTCTGTCCCTGGCTATAGTGGAGTGGGGTGTCCTGGATGTACAGGGGAGTTGATAGCTTAGCTTTTCTGTAGTCTCTTTTGGGCGTATTCTTGCCATTTGCTAGGCTCTCGGTTTAGCTTTTCCTAAGGGGGAGTCATGTGGCCCTTGACTCCAAGCTTGTGCCTGTGGACTACAGCTCCCTTCTTACAGTGGCTTCCCCCATGAGGCCAGAGATGTGGCACGATGGGGGGCTGGAGATTTGCTGTGGTTGCAGTGACCCCAGGCCTTACAGGCAGAATTATGTGAACTTGTCAGTGCCAACCAGTGGCATCTTGCACGGCTGATGTGCTCCATCTTTGGGGCGGGTTGGTAGCATGGTGGCGTGGCCTTGACCCGTGAGTCTAGAGCTTGACTCTGCCCCTTCTGTGACAGGTGACCTTGGAGCCATGCATCTGACAGGAGTCAGATGTGGGGCTTGTTGCCAGATATGTAGGCATCCCTGGGGCGGAGGCACTGGAATACACCCACCTGCTGCTTGGTGTCCTCATCTGTTCAGTGGCTCTGGAAATGGAGAGTAAACAGAGTGTCTTAGAGATCCCACCTGCCATGCCTGGCAGCAAGAGAAGAGCCGCGGCTGCTGGGCGCTTTCCCTCTCAGATCCCCACGTACAAGTCTCAGCTTGTGACAAGGCTGCCCCCTCCTTGTTCCCATCTCTCCAGCTTCCCCTCCAGCACAGGCAATCACTGAGCTGGCTCCAGGGTGACCTGGGGACTCTAGAGCTCCGCATGCTGGGTGTCGTGTGGTGCCATGGCCCATCTGTGCCCTGCTCACTGCCCTGCCCTGCTCTCCCGCTCATCGTCTCGTATTCTGGTTCCCTCCCAGGCATGGTCCCACTGCCCGATACCGCCATTGACTTCTCTGACCTGCGCAGTAACACGCCCCACAAGAACGAGCGGGTGAGTGGTGCACGGGGCTCTGTGAACGAGCCCAGGAGGGGCTCTTAGGAACAGGCCTAGTCACTCCCCAACGATCGTGAATCCGGCTGCTTAGTGAGCCTCTGGATTAGGTGTGTGGTTAATGCTGTAGACTACTCACATTTCTCCCCCACCCCCTTGCCAGTAAAATTTTTAGCAGGCTGGCCAGCAGCCTGGCTCAGTCCCAGCTTGTGCTGGGTTCGGGACCTACCCCCGCTGCGGTTCTGCATTTAAAGTGTATTAGGAGCCAGGTGGGCAGGCAGCTCAGCTCATTTCCAGCTCGCACTGGGTCTGGGAGCTCAGACCCCTCTCCCAGACAGGGGCTGCTGTATCAGAGGCAGCAGCGCGGAGTGGCAGGGGACTCCTCGGGAGTGGGGCCAGAGCGCACTGGCTGCCGGTCCCACCCCCGAGGACTATAGAATACTCGAGTAAACAGTAAGAATTCACAAGGTTCATCGACTATTCAATTAACCGATATTTAACATCCCTAGCGTGGCTCAGCATGGCAGCAGCTCCTGTGGATGGGATTAAAGTGACAACAGCTAGGCATAACCTGCTGCTGGTCACCTAGGGTGTGTCTAGACTACATAGCTCCGTCGACAGAGCCATGTAAAATAGTTTACTCAACATAGTCAATGAAGCGGGGATTTAAATAATCCCCGCTTCATTAAAATAAAAATGGCCGCCGTGCTGTGCCGACAATCAGCTGATCTGGCACAGCGCGGCAGTCTAGACACGGCGTGGTCGACAAGGGAAACCTTTGTCGACCGCTCCCGTAAACCTCATTTCACGAGGCATATCGGAGCATCGACAAAGGCTTTCCTTGTCGACCGCGTCGCATCTAGACTGCCGCGCTGTGCCGGATCAGCTGATTGTCGGCACAGCGTGGCGGCCATTTTTATTTTAATGAAGCGGGGATTATTTAAACTACTTTACATAGCTCCGTCGACGGAGCCATGTAGTCTAGACACACCCCTAGGGAGAGAGGCCCTGTGGGACAGGCTGCGTGGCTCAGGGAATTATGGGCGGAGGATTATTCCAGGCTTGGCCCTGTGCTGCAGCGGCGGTTTGGCTCCCGGATGTCTCTGTGGGGCCTCTCGGAGAGCATGGCACTGGCTGCACGGGCATGGTGCCAGCCTGGGGGCTGCGGGTTGGCCGATGGTCTTGGATGGAGCCGGCGCGGCTGTGCTGATCACACCCTGTCGCACTCTGCATGGCAGCGAGAGCGCTGTCTCGTTGGAGGAGAGGGCAGGGAGTGCGCAGGCTGGCAAACGCTGGGGTGGGCATGCAGTGCTCCCAGTGACTGCCACAGCCCTTCCGGCCCAGGGGCCCAACACTCCCCAGTAGGGAAGATTTCCTGGGGTGCTGGTGATAGGTCTGATAGTCAGTTCCCTGCTGAGCTGGGGCTGGTCCCTAAATCCCTGCCCCAGAGCTAAGTTTGTCCAGATCTGAGCATCTCAGGGCTTCTCCCTTGTTCCTCTCCAGCCTCCACAGCCATGATGCCCTTTATGCCCTGTTACTTTTCCCAGAAGTGTCCCCTGATAGCAAAGACCATGGGGAATCCCCGGCCTTTACAGCCCTGGGCGGGTAGGAACTCAGGCTTTGTGCTTTTATATGCAACATCCAAGGGCTTATGGAAGTGCTGGAGCTGTCTGGCTCCCTCCTCTCTCCAGCTTGTCGCTGCCTGCCCCATGGCTCCTGCTGCTCCCATGCTGGGTTCTCCAGACTGCTCTGATGCCCCTCGCCACCTGTCCTCCCAGCCCCCTGCATTACCTTTGTCAGTGCCTGTTCCAGCAGGGCTCTGGGATCCGGGGGAAAGATGCAGCTAAGAGTTCTCTTCCCTGCTTCCCAGAGTAATGAGGACTGGACGGTGTGTAACCGCTGTGAGACGTACCGCCCGCCACGGGCGCACCACTGCCGCATCTGCCACCGCTGCGTCCGCCGCATGGATCACCACTGCCCCTGGTGAGGCACCTACGGCTCGCCCTGGGGACCCTGGTCACAGCTCATTGTGGAGAAACGAAATGCATTCTCTGCAGCAGTCTTCATGGCTGAGGACTTGAGGGAGATTCCCAAACTGAGCCATTCTTTTTAGGTGACAGATCTGAGGAACTGTCCCAGTTTGAGGTGTCATTAGAGGAGGTTTTGGAACAAAGTGATAAACTTAACAGTAACAAGTCCCCAGGACCAGATGGCATTCACCCAAGACTTCTGAAAGAACTCACATGTGAAATTGCAGAGCTCCTAACTGGTTTGTAACCTGTCCTTTAAATCGGCTTTGAGAGAAGGGCATTAACCCCAGTGTCCTGGCCTGCTACAGCTCACTGAGTGTCCCTGAACTTCGCGTGGGCGTAGGATTTTCTGGCAGGTGTCCAGTGCTGGCCTCCAAAGGGGCTTTGCTCTCCTGTCCTATGAGATGTGGGGGTGGCCGAGGGATGGGGACACTGGTGTCTGATGCCAGCTGTTGCTGGTAGTGTCCTGACCGGCCTGGTGCTCTTTCTGTCTCTCTGTAGGATCAACAACTGCGTTGGCGAGTTAAACCAGAAATACTTCATTCAGTTCCTCTTCTACACAGGTATGTGGCTGCCGAGCCGGGAAGCCGGCCATAGGGAGAGCGGATATGGGCGTGGGGATACGGCAGTAGGTGGCGCTGCAGCACACAACTCACAGCACCAGCACAGAGTCAAGACCCAGGGCTTCCCTGCTCTGGGTCCCTGTCTGCTGCCCTCCTGCCAGCCCCCTGCCTTCTGCTGTCCCCCTAGAGGGAGCTCTGGTCCCAAAACTCTCCCTGGCTGCTCTCTGCATGACCCCCAGTTCCTGCTCCCTCCCTGCATGATCCCCAACCCCATAGCCAGCCTCTGCCCTCCTGCTGTGATCCACGTGTGCTCCTCAGCCCCAGAGCCAGCCACTGACCCCCCCCCCCCACTCAGCCCCATAGACAGCTTCTGTCCCCATTCTGCCCTGCTCCTTCTCCATGTTCAGATAGTGTGTCCCACCCAGGGGTGAGTTTGGGGGTGGGGTAGTCAGTAATGAAGTGCTAACATCAGGCAGCTGGTTCCTGGGTAGCCCTGGCAGGTCGGGCGAGATCAAACAGAACCCAGCTCTGCAGCAGCTGGCACCTGCTCTTCCCCCAGGGGCTGCCTTCTGGCCAGGCTCGGCCTTAGCTCAAGTGGGGATTCTGGGTCTGGGGCCAGGCGCTCATCTCTGGTCTGTGCTGACCTGTGGCTCTGTCTCAGGTCTGGCTAGTCTCTATGCCATGGGGCTGGTGTTGACGACGTGGTTGTGGCCGGTGGACAAGAGCTTCCCTGGGACGATGGAAGGTGCAGCTGGAGGTATCTCTAACAGCAATGTTCAGATGTAAGTGTGTAGGGGCCACCGCTAGGTTCCCCCATCCCCGGCTGCTGGGTGCAGACAGATCTCAGAAAGGGGAGAAGAGGTCCTAGGGGCAGGATGTCTGGGTTCCCTTTCAGCCCTGCTGCCTGTGGGTGACACTGAGCTGTGGGGGAGTGATGGCCCCACGTCCCCTCTTGAGGTGTTAGAGGGGCAGGGTGAGGTACCAAGTCCTTGAGGTTCAGACTGTAACTGCAGCGTGCCAGCCCCCCTCTGGGACTCTGCAGCCACAGGGCTTCTCACCGCCTGCCTCCAGAGCCTCTACCCCGCTGCGGAGGTCAGCTCTCCCGTGGTTGTCAGTAGAGGGCCTATGATACATGGGTGGGTGGTTCTGGTCCAGAATCAACAGTAGCAAGGCCTGAGCCTGTCCTTGGGATCCCAAGCTAGCTGGATCTGTATCTGACTTCTCCCTCCCCGCCAGGGCTCACTGCATCGTCCTACTGGTGGAGTCCATCCTCTTCGGGCTCTTCGTCACCGTCATCTTCTACGACCAGGTTGGTTTGCGCGGGGCACCGCAAGAGGCTGCTTCATGCCTCGTCCTCCACAGCACCCCCTGCTGAGAGACTCTAGCCCTAGAATAGCTGAGAGCTCCCCCCACTGCCTACAGCACCCTCTGCTGGGAGAGGAGTGTAGCTGTAAATCCACGTGCTTCTCTCCCTCGGAGTGCATCAGGTGATTCTCTTGTTTCTCAGGTGGTCTCTATTATCACAGACGAGACTCCGATTGAGCAGCTGCGGAACCGGCTGCTGAAGGAGGCGCGCAGGGAGGTGGCGCACACCCGGAAGCCAAAGATTGCGTTGCTGCGGGAGGTGTTTGGACGGGGTACGTTACAGGCAGGTGGAAGGCTGCAGCCTTCCCTCCTTCCTTCCAAATCCATTTGCGGAATGGATTTTGAGGATGTGTCACATTCCCTCCACATTGGTGCTCATCACAAAATTCAGGTGGCGGGGATGGGGCCAAGGATTCGGAGTGTGGGGGGAGCTCAGGGCTGGGTAGAGGGTTGGGGGGAGGAGGGGAGGTGAGTGCTCCGACTGGGGGTGCGGGCTCGGGGGTGGGGCCGAGGATGAAGGATTTGGGATTCAGGCTGCCGGGGGACTCTGGTGGGGAGAGAGGCCTCCTCCCAGTTTTCTCTCCCAGCAGCATCATCCAGGCTGGGGGGAGAGGTGCCTCTCTCTGCACAGAAGCTCTGGGGTGGGGGTTGCGAGCTGGGGCAGGTCTGTTCCCTGCGTGGTGCTAGATAGGTTGCTATGTGGCTGTGGGGCTCAGAGGGAACTTAGGCTGGGGGAGAGTAAAAGTGTCTGAGCCTGCCCTGAGGGCTCGTCCTTCCTGGGGAATTTAGACTGGCATGAGCCATGGCGCGAATGTAACCTAGATCCCAGGACACTTGTACCTGGGGGTGACGCCACAGTAACTAACCTGAAGAGCTTGCATGGGCAAGGCCGGGACCCAGGCAGCCCGTGTGAGCCAGGCTGTGCTGGGAGGCCCCTGCTCATGCTGACCTCCCCTCCCCATCTCTCTCTTCTCCTCCAGGCTTTGTGATCTGCTGGTTTTTCCCCTGTAACTGCAGCCCCCCATCAGGCGGGGCCCCGGCCTACAGCTACCTGCCCAACTACGACGTGTGACCCACCTGTGCAGACGCTGCTTCTCGCCCCTCTGCCCTGTGGGGAGGAGACTTGTGCTGCAGGAGGCTTCGCAGAACAGAGCCTGCCCAGCTGCTCCCGCTGGCAGCCTGGGGCCAGGGTGCGGCTGCAGCACCTGGCTCTGTCATACCCTGCACTGTGACTCCTCCCATGGTGCCCCCATGAAGCTGGGGATCACGGACGGTAGATGGGTGCTCTCCAGCCTCTGCGCTAGACTCCTGCAGCGCTCTGCTGCCCAGCGTCCCAGCGCCTTGGTGCATGGCACATGCTCAGGGTGGGCCCTGTGCACGACTCCCTTCCTGGATCAGTGTTAGCGCCGGCCTGGCACCCCCTGTCACTACCTGCATCTCAGTCCCCTCCCTCTGCCCGCCTTCCTGGAGCAGCACTCCCTGCCCCCGGCCACCAGCCCCTTGCTGCCTGGAACGGAGCCAGTTGTTCTCGGCTCCTGGCCAGGGAGGGGGACACCACCATTACTGCTCTGAGAATCTGCAGCAGCACTCGCTTGTGCCCAGGCAGGTCGGAGCTCCAGTTCTTGGCCCTGGCAGCAGCCTCTGCTAACTCAGAGACCCCCACGCCGTCCCCAGGGGGATGGCCCGCTCCGTATCCTGGAGGTGTGGGGTACGTGCTGGCAACCCTCGCCAGGGGCCAAATGCAGCCCTGCAGGCACTGCTACTATTTATTAGGTGTATTACGGTACAAAAGAACCTGAGACGAGATGGTGCTGGCAGGTGGGGGAGGCTAGAGCACTGGATGGCGTAAGTCACATTCCCTCTGGTGCCTCACTTTCCCCATCTGTAAAATGGAGGCGTCAGCGCCCCGCCTTGGTAAAGCACATGGGGATTTGCTGAGAGACTTGCTAGAAGGGCTAGGTGGTGTGAGAAGAGCTGAGGCGGGACCGGGCTCTCCCCACACTAGCCGCGTAACCCTGGGCAAGCATTTTCTGCAGGCACCCCCCAAAAGAGAGTTGCGGGAGGGAGAGGAGGACGTGGCACAGATGTGTAAAGGGAGCTCCCGCTTCTGTTGCCCTGTGGAAGGGGCAGCCTGGAGGATGCACCAAGGGGCATTTGAAAATGGAGCAAATGGGTGCTAGGAGTCAGTAGCCTGGGCTGAGCAGGAGTCTGCATCTTGATGGCATCTGGGAGATGCCAGGTAGGTGGGGACAGGCTGGGGAGCTGCTTCTGGCTGCAGCGCTGCCAGAGGGTGCCAGAGAAGGAGACATGGCTCCTCCCAAGGGAGCTGGCAGTGCTGTGCCCCAGAGGATGTTTGTGCTGCAGTGGCTGGCTCTGGCCCCCTTCTCTCCCATGGGGTGGTCTAGGGCAGTGGTGGTCAACCTTTTTGCATTCACGACCCCCAGAACTGGGAACATTTTTGTTAAGCAAAACAAAAAACAAAAAAAACAAGCCTCTTTAATTTAAAGCACCGGTCCGCTCCCCTGCCACTCCCCCTGCCCTTGCCACATGTAGGTCGGGCACCAAGCTGGGAAAAGAAAATGCCGGCTGGCCCGGATCAAAGCACTGCGACCCCCCAGGAAGACAGCCGCGACCCCCTTGGGTCTAGGGCAAGCTGATGTCTGAGCCCAGGAGCTGGCTGCACACTGCCCTGTGTGTCTGTGCGTGAGGCTCCTGGCACAGCCTGGCTTCCCCTGTTCCTGGGGGTCTCTGGCACTGGCGTGCAGACCTGGGGTGGCACTGGCTGGGGGGGCTCCCAAGAGTCCAAGCACTGCATTGAGCCTGGGCAGCTTTGTGGGTTCCTGGTGGTACCTGTGAGCAGCAGGAGGCATCCAAGGCTGTTACTGCCCTGAGCGGCAGCTGCCCATGTCCCTGTGCGGGAAGAGGCTTTTGCAGGGGCTGCTTAGCTGCCTCAGTCCCCAGGCTGGGCCCAGGAAGAGGGAGCTAAGGCCCTGGTGGGGGAAGAGAGGGCTCTGGCCCCCAGCTCCTGGCTGCTGCCCCAGGGTGACCCAGCTTTCCCCAGAGCCCAGTTCCTGATGGGGTGCCGGTGACTCTCCTCAGGCCCCAAGCCCAGTGCTAGGAGAGGGGGGCTGGGTGCACTTGGACCTTATCCCCGGGGCGATAGTGTGCAGCAAGCTGCACTAGTGCAATTGGCCCAGCCCAGCCGTGTGCCGCGGGTGCAGGTGGGAGCCAGGGGTGGTTGGTGGCGTAGCCTTGCTGACCCCGTGGCCCCTTCGCTCCCACAGCCCGGTGCATGAGACAGGCGCTGCTGGGTTCTGACAGCCCCTTGGCCCGACGCCTGCAAATTGTGAATAAACCCTGCGCAGGGGCTGCCTGCGACGGCCGTGCCTCTGTCTGCCTTGTGTAGTGACTGGGCACGGCTGCCCGTGCGCTGGGTGCTCTGTGCCCTGATCTCAACTCAACCACCAGGGCTGGCCTGGCGTGAGCTGGTACCACATGGCTCATGGCAGCTGCTGCCCGAGGGACAGGATGGGGAGCATGGAGCTGGCGCCTGAAGGAAGCAGTTCAGCTCGGGGTGGTGCCCACTGAAGCCAGCATAGCTGTGCTGTGGAGAAGGGGGAGGGGGGTTGAATCCGCAGCTGCCCACTGGGGGGGGTGAGCAGCAATGGAAGCCACGTGGGCCTGGCAGCTGGCTTGGAGCAAGCTCCTGGGGAGCAGGGGAGGGGCTGGCGCTGCTCCCACAGTCACCGAGGGCTGGGGCGAAAGCTCGCCGGGCGGGGAGCGCTGGGAAGGGACAGCTCCAGCAGCACTTTCACCTTCACCCCCCATGAAGCTGCCTGGGCCGGCCTCCCAGCAGCAGCCACAGCTCCCGTCCCTGTCTGCTGCCAGCACAGCTGGAACCCCTCCTTTCTCCTGGCTGTGGTGTGGCACGGCTGGCCCAAAGCAGGGACCCTGGCACAGTCAGTCCTGCCCCGTGCCCAGAATTGTCCGGGCTCAGCCCCTGCAGCTGTGGGAGGGTCCTGGGGCAGAGTCGGGGGCTGCACTGGTCCCAGAGCTGGGTGGGAGCAGGAGTCACTAGCTATAGACCATGGCACCAGCCGGGCACTGCCGGGGAGCACCATGCAGCCGGTTCTGGGCACAGTGGGGGTTGGGCTCTGTTCCTGGAACAGTGATGGGGTGAGGGGCTTGATCCCCTAGTGCAGCTCCCAGGGAGGGTGGCTGGGAGAGGACAGAGCTGGAGGGGGAAGCTTATCAGCCCCAGCAGGGCCCGGAGCCCCCAGGACATGGCGTTTGCAGAGCTGTAGCCGGGGGGGTCAGCAGCCGCTCACCTGCAAGCTGGATCTCTGGGGACACAACCCCCCGAACTCCTGCTGGATGGGGCAGGACGAGGCTCTGCCATCTGGATTGGGGAGCAAAGGGGGGGCCAGGAGCTGATGCCCAGGCCTTCGGTGGGCAGCCCTTGGCCACAGCAAGCTGGCTGAGCTGGAACTGGGATTGCCCCACCCTCCACAGACCTCCAGGTGCCCAGGCAGTGGGGTGTGTGTGTCTGTCCCCTTCCCCAAGCAGGTGCACTTCTCTGCCCCACCACAGCCTGGAGTGCTGACCTTCCCAGGGGCCAGAGAGCAGCCTCCCAGCAGGGTTCTGAACTCCCAGTTCGCTGGGGCCTAGCACAGGCCCCTCAGCCTCCCCTCCCTACCCCATGCTGGGCTTTCTCTCAGGGGCTGGTCTGATATTGAGTCATAACATTGTCCAGGGAGCTGGACAGCAGTGGGGAGAGGGGAGCTGCTGGCTACCCGCCCTAGCCTCTCCCAGCAGGGGGAGTGGGGCAGAGGTGGGGCCGTGGGAGCTCCCAGCTCCCGCGTGCTGGGTGCTATTGGGGCATTGTGGCAGGATGGCACGTGGCTCCCGTTCACCCAGTAACCAGGTGATACTCAAGTGTGTTTTATAAATAAATTTGGCAGGTTTTTATTACAAAAAATAAGAACAATAATTAATAGAAAAACACAACAGGTGCAAACCGGGCGCAGCCGTGCCAGCAGGGACTCGCCCGGGCAAGAGGCGGCTTTGCTTTAAATAAACCTTAAATTATTTTCCGCAGTCCCTCCTTTACTGCATGGGCAGCCACAGGCGCTGACTAAACCAGCGGGGGGGAAGGCTGGCTTCCTATCTGCTATTAGGCATTGCCTGGCTGCCGGTGCAGCACCGAGACCAGACAGTGCTGAGCTCACATGCCGCAAGGCCTGGCCCGCAGCCCCAGGAGGCATTAGTCGCAGGGCCCTCCCTCGGCCCTCAAATTCCTCTCCGCAGCGACGGGGCTGCGTCCTGCCTGCCCCTCCCAGCCCCGGCCGCGGCCTGTCAGTCCTCTGCTGCCCAGCACGCCAATGAATGATGTGAGACCCAGCTCCAGTGGGGAGGCTTGCGGGGGGGCTGAGGTAGAAACCAATTCAAAATGTGCTTCCTGGCTGCAGGTGGGGTGAGTTTGCGAGGTCTCAGCCAGGCAGAAGGAAGGTGCTGAGTGATGTACCGTGGACAGCGCCCACGGCCGAGGCAGGAATAAATACCTGAATAAAGAGAGACCCGGCGAGGGCAAGCGCTCCCCGTCCCCCCAAAACAGTTCCCTTTGGGAGCGTCACAGCCGTTCCCAGTGTGGATTCCCCTTCCAATGGCCGGACGCAGAGCTCTGTCCCATGCAGCGCTGGCATGGCTGAGGTGACCCAGGGGTAACCCGGGCTGAGGGCTCCAGCATTTGAGTCTGTCTGTGAGGGGCTCCGGTACCGGGAGAAGCTGCACCAGGCATGGCCACTCCGGCTGTGAGCTAAAGGGTTAATGGCCTGGGTCCCCCGGGGGGCTACTTGTGGCCACGGCGGTTCCTCAGGATCTCCAGGATCTGGGCCTTCTGCTTCAGCCACTGCTGTGTCGGCCGCTTCTGCTTGGGCACGAAGAAGGTGTATTTGAGCCGGGGGGTTTTCTGGTCGCTCACCACCAGCGCCTGCAGGGTGAGTGGCTCCTGGAGCGGCCCGTGGCCCGTGATGGTCTCCACAGCCTTAGTGGCCCCGCTGTAGCGCAGCATCACGCTGCCTGCCAAGCTGACGTCCAGCTCCGAGGGCACCAGGACGTAGTTCCCATTCAGGGCGTAGGTGCCGTCCGGCCGCCGCAGCGCCAGGTAGATGCCGTCGCTGGCCGTGGCGGAGCTGCTGGTCTGGCGGATGAGGATGTGGGTGGCCCCAGCCGGGATGGTCACCACGTCGTTGTAACCGTAGCTGCGAGGCAGAGAGAGGCGGGGGTCAGGACGCCGCAGGGGAAGCAAAGGCAGGGCCCTGGCTGCCGGCCCTGAGTGGAGCCCGGGGGACGTGGGCTCTGGCGCCTGTTCCAGCAGGCGGCGAATAAGTTTGGCACAGTTCCCCCACGCCCGTGGGCCGCTGCTGCTCCCGGAGGGGAGAGAACTGGGAGAGCCCAGTGCTACCGGCTGGGTTTGTGAAGCATTGGCAGAGCTGGGGCAGGGCAGACCTGGTGGGGGGCTGTGGGTTACAACTGAGGAACGTTGGCAGAGCTGGATGGGGGGCCCAGAGCTGGGGGGGCTGCGCGTCAGGACTGACAAGCATTGGCAAGGCTGGGGGAGGGGGCCTGGGTCAGGATTGAGGAGCGATGGCAGAGCCGTGGGGGGGAGCCCAGAGCCAGGGGGGGCGGATTGAGGAGTGTTGGCAGAGCCGGGGGAGGGAGCCCTGTTCATGGGTCAAAAGTAACTTAAATTTCTTACCCCCTCGGGGGGGTGGGGGGGGGTGTGATAGGACAGTACCTGTAAGAGATGAAAGTGTAGGATGGAATGCAGGGGGCTCAGGGCAGGGGGTTCAGGGCAGGGGAATGGGGCTCAGGCCGGGGGGTGGGGGGAGAAAGTCAGGGTGGGAATGTGGCCACTGTGCTGCTGGCTGCCCAAGCACCAGCGCTGGGGCCTGGAGACACCGTGGCTGTGCTGCCCTGGGTGCAGGCAGCATCCCAAGCCGTGTCCCCAGCCGGCCATGCCTTACTTTGGCCTTTGGTCCTGGCCCTGCTTGGGCTTGGCAGATCTGGCTCTTAGCACCTTGGTACCCCAAAGCCCGAATGTGCCCTTTTAAAGCAACCGAGGCAGCAGGGAGCTGGACGTGGGGGTCCTGGGGCCGCTGCTGTGGCGCACCCCCTGATTGCTCCATGCCTGGGCCTGGCCCCCAGGCCAGCCTGCAAGGTGCAGGGTGGGGACTCACCGGGGCTTGGCGAAGGAGTCGTAGATCTTGGAGCAGTGGGACCCGTCTCCCCCGCACACCATGCACTTGTCAAACTTCTTCTTGGAGCCGATGACGCGGTCGCAGCCGGTGTGGACGCAGCGCCCCTGCACGCAGACTGAGGTGCTATCGGGGGAGCAGGGCGTCCCATCTGCCACCTGGAGACAGGCACAGAGTCAGCGAGGCTCAGGCCAGATCCTCTCCCTGCCCCCGGGCTCAGCTGCACGCGGCCACGCCCTCCCGAGGGGACGGCGCCGAGAGCCCTCACTCACCCTTGGCTCCAGCACGTAGTAGTAGCCCAGCGCCCGCGACTGGCATGTCAGCTTGCACTGATCCTTCTCAGCCACGCCGCTGTAGCGGGGCACCCAGTCCATGGGCGCAGGGAAACCCTTGAACAGGTCTGAGCGGTGGTTGTACACGGCGCATTGCTGCTCCCGGAAAGTGAGGGCTGGAATGAAATGGGGGGGGAGGGGTCAGCATGGGGCCGTGCTGGGCCCTGGCTCTTGGGGAGCGCCCCCTCCCCTGCCACCACAGTACACCATCCCCCACAAAGCCTGGGCCAGTCACTGGGAGACACTGTGGAGGGCAAAAGGCCTAACACAGCCTGACCCTTCCCCTGACCCTGTGTCTAGCTGGGGGCAGCGCAGCCCACAAGCACTTCCCAGGAGGCTCCCCCCTTTGTCAGCCCCCCCTGCAGCTGCGGCTCTGGCTGGGGAAGGAGAGTTGGCTGCTGGGGTGTTACAGCCAGGAGTGCGGGGCCTCTCTTGAGCTCCCGGGGTGCCAGCTGGTCCCAGTCCACCCACAAGGAGGGCCCGTGCTCGGAGCAGAGAGACGCCGTACTAGCCGGGCAGGAGCTCCTGGGTCCTTGTGGTGGGAGGGGAAAAGCTGCCCCCCCACCGCTGCCCTCACTCACCTGTGCTGTCGGGGCACTCCTGGGTGCTGCAGGAGCGGTACTGGGTGCGCTTGCCCTCGCAGTACTTGCCGCCGTTGCGCGGGACGGGTTTGTTGCACTCGCGGGTGGAGAACTGCACCCCCCCCCCG
>JANRFK010004824.1:10304266-10316522 GCA_030068395.1 Apalone spinifera
TCTAGCCCTGGGGTGGGGCAGCAGGGGGGCCAGAGTGCCAGGTCGGGGGAGCCCTGCTTGGGGGCCGGATCCAAGCAAGCCAGGGGCTGCATCTGGCCCCTGGGCTTGAGGTTCCCCACCCCTGCCATAGAGTCTCCAGGGTGGGTGTCACCTGGCTTGAGCCAAGCAGCCTCCTGCTGGTGGTGCCCAGGGTGCTAGTGGGGGTGGAAGCTGCACAGGGCCCGTCGTGGATGTTGTGGGGCTTCCTCCGGACTTGGCTGTTGGCCTGCCGGTCCTGCTGTGTTGCCCCAGGGGCCTGGACTTACCCAGGCTAAGCCTGGTTCCCCCCATGGTGTGGCAGGTACCTGTGCCGGGTGGAGGAGATGCGCCAGTCACTCCGCATCATCCTGCAGTGTCTCAACAAGATGCCCGAGGGGGAGATCAAAGTGGATGACGCCAAAATCTCTCCTCCCAAGAGAGCTGAAATGAAGGTAAAAGGCTGCTGAGGTCTGGGCCGGGGGGAGTGTCTCTAAGGTGCACTGTGGCCTCTTCCAGCCTCCAGGGAGGGCATGTGCTGTGGGAGCCAGGGCACCTGGCTTCTTGGCTCAGCTGTGGTGCTGCCTTGCTGCTTCCCTTCTGTGGTCACAGCCTCATGGGAGGGGGCACAGGGCTGGAGCCCAGCTGGGGTACACTGGCGCTGTTCTCTCAGGCCTTCCTCTGGGCGGGGTCCCAAGGCCAGCAGCCCAGCAGGCGTGACAGCCTCCTGGGGTTTCTGGGTGAAGGTGGCCACCAGCCACAGGTGGCTGCTGGCCTTGGGCGACTCCCATTGCCCCATGGTCCTGCCTGGCTGAGGAGCGCCGTGCCTTGGTGGCCTGGGAACGAAACGGCTGTGGTGTTAGTGGGTTCCTCGCTGTTCAGCACCTGGTGCTGTAGGGGCTAGGCTCCCTGGCGCTGCCTCAGTACGAGCCCCTGAGGGGGGTGAGAAGGAAGATGGGCTTGTGACCAGTCCACGAGCCTTGGATTCAGCCCGGTGTGATCCTGGGGTGTTGCTGGCCCGCTGACTGCCTCAGTTTCCCCACTTGCCAAGCAGAGAGAACAGCCTTTCCTTTTCCCACCCAGCGTCTGGCGCCTGTGGTCAGCCTGGGGGCTCTGCTCCCGCCTGTTGCAACAGCCACAATCCAGAGAAGCTGCCATCCTTGGGACTGGGGCAGGTCAGGGCAGCAGTCGCCCCCAGGGGAAGAAATGTCTTTGCCCGCCTGGGACATAAGGTGGTGCCCTTGCCCAGCCTTGTCACTAAAGACCCGGTACTGGGGGGGGCTGCCTGCACCCAGGGCTGGGAGCGACACGCACAGCTTTGGCCGGGCCCCTTGTGGTGCTGCGCAGGGTGGGAGAATCCCGGCAACCGCAACCAGGAGCAGAAGAAGCCGCATTGCAGAGCAGCCAAATGACTGGGCTGGTCTCCTGCAGTGAGTTACGGTCCTGAGGCTGCCTAGCGCGGCCTACCTGCTGCTGCCCCCCAGGCTGCCGTACTTTCGGGGGGGGCGGGTCTGCTGGGAGGGGGCTGCTCCCATGGGAATGGCCCCTCTCTCTACTGCAGTGTCTGCCCAGGCAGCCTGGCTGATGCTCTGAATTCCCTTCTGTGCAGACCTCCATGGAGTCGCTGATCCATCACTTCAAGCTGTACACAGAGGGCTACCAGGTGCCGCCCGGAGCCACGTACACGGCCATCGAGGCCCCCAAGGTGCCTGCTGTGCTGCTCCTGGTTGGCGGGGCCTTTGCCCTGAGTTCTGTCCTCCCTCACCGGGGGCAGCAGTGTGGGGCCCCCTCACTTCCCCCCCTCTCCCCGCCCCCGCTGTTCCACCTGTGGCCTGTGTAGCCCTGGCTCGGCCTCTAGTACAGGGCTCCTGCCCCTCCCCCTTCCATGGGTCCCTGGTTCTGCTCTTTGTTGTGAGATGCTGGGTTCGGGAGTCTCCCAGAATCCTTTGCGCCAGCTTCCATGTGCACCTGTGCCCCTCCCAGCTTGCCCTGCTTGACCCTATGAGTGTGGGGCCCTGAGGCAGTTGGGCAGGCCTCTCTGCAGGGAGAGGGACACCAAATGCCACCCCCCTCTCCTGGCACTTGTGATCCACCTCCAGGGCTGTTTATCTGTGTGAGGGCTGCCGAGCCTCTGCCTGCATCACCAGCACCCTGCTCCCTCCCTCCTGCAGGGCGAGTTCGGCGTATACCTGGTCTCCGACGGCAGCAGCCGCCCCTACCGCTGCAAGATCAAGGCCCCCGGTTTCGCTCACTTGGTAAGAGATTTCTGGGGTGTCTTGCTTTAGAGGTGCCCTGCGGGGAAGGGATGGGGTGCCTTGCTTTAGGGGCACCGCTGAGGCAGTCTGGGGGAGGGGGTGGGATGCCTTGCTTTAGGGGCGCCGCTGGGGCAGTCTGGGGGAAGGGATGGGGTGCCTCGCTTTAGGGGCGCTGCTGGGGCAGTCTGGCTGCCTCTTTCTCTTTCGGGGCCTGCCAGGGCACTCCAGCTCCTTGTGTTGCTGCTTGTGAGCAGTGGCTTAGTGTGGGGCCCAGAGGTTTCCCAGCATGACCCGGGCTCTGCCCTTCCTTGTGAGCAGCTTCCCCTGTGCTGAGCTGCGGGTGTACTCTGGGCCCCGAGCTGCTCCTGCCGTGTCTGGCACAGAAGGGAAGTGCCGCAGCTACAGCTCAGCCAGCCAAGAGGCTGCAGTGGGCCCTTGGCTGCTGAAGCTGCTGGTCCAGTGCAGCCTGCAGGGCTGGGCCCCGTGCTGAACAGCTTTAGCCTGGCTCGAGGGAGGCAGCGCACACCAGGCCCCATTGCCAGGGAGGGCGGCTGCACCTCGATGGGGCCGAGGCTGGTACGGGTCACGTCCTGGGGGTTCTGGACTGGGTGGCTCAAATCACTGGGGTCCTGTGTCGCCCCAGGGCTGGAAGGATCTGGTTTCAGCCTGTGGCTGTCAGGCCCTACTTGTGTGGCCCCAGCTCTGCCTGGCTGGGAGTGGATGGGTGGTTGGAGACGGGACAAGGGGCCACAGGTGCATGTCCCAGGTGGTGGCTGGAGGCGGGACAGCCGTAGGCAGGCTCCCAGCAGTGGCTGGAGGTGGGGTGGGGGGTGGCTGTAGGCACACATGCAGGCGCGGATGAGAGTTTTGCAGGGCCCAGGCGCGGGGCCTATTGAAGCGCGGGGCCCAGGGCAGCACAATTTCGCGCGTGCACCACGGCCACAGCCGACAGGTGGTAGCGCATGCGCGGGGCCTATTGAAGCCCGGGGCCTGGGGCAGCCGCCCCGCTCACCGTACCCTATATCCACCGCTGCCCACGTGGCAGGTGGGGAAGGGCTGTAGGAACACACCCCACGTGGCTGGTGGGGAAGGGCTGTAGGAACACACCCCACTGGCTGGTGGAAGCGAGGAGGGTGGGAGGGGGGCCATGGGGATGAGCCCTGAGTGGCAGGCTGAGGCAGGGTCAGGAGCCATAGTGACATGTCCCAATCAGCGGCTGGAGGTGAGGTGGGGTGTAGCCCATGTCCTGGGCGCTGGCTGGGGGGACACGTCCCAGCCCATGTGCAGGGTGAGTGCTGTTGCATGGAGCCGCTCCGTATGGAGGCTCAGGACACATGTGCCTGGTGGATTCTCCTGCACCACGGGCCTGGCTCAGAAACTCTGCTCCAGGGGAGGCAATCCCATTCCGGGGCTTGGCCCGGCAACCTGGGTCACAGGGTGACGGGTGCCCTGCGGCTTCTAAAGCAGAATGCTCCAGAAAGTAACTGCTGTTTTTGCAGGACCTACCCAAAAGCAACGCACTCAGTTCCCTTCGCTAGAGCTTTGCCGATGCCTGGCGGTGGGTGGGCTGGACTGGGTCAGTTTGGGCGCAGAGCCCTGGATGCCTGGCAGCCCCTCTTCCCCCAGCACCGCATTGTTCCCTGCGGGTGCTGCCAGGACCCAGCCAGGCTGTTGTGTCCCCCGTGCTGGTGCAGGGGCCCCTCCACCTTGGGGGAAGGGCTGTTCTGGAGCTGGCTGCAGCCCCATGGGAACCCAGGCTCCTGCTGTCACTGGCTAGACAGAGCCAGGTTGCCCTGTCCCCAGCCCTCTGCTGTGCAGGGCCCTGAGGGAAGCTGGCCTGGAAAGCAGCATGGGAGGCGACTGTGTGGGCCGGGGTCCTGCTGGCAGCACGTCTGCCACTCTCTGTGCTGGCCAGGGCACCGAGGGGTAATAGAGCCAGTAGGCCTGGGCCTGGCTGCTTCCCAGTCGCTCTCTCTCTCCCCCAGGCCGGCCTGGATAAGATGTCGCGGGGTCACATGCTGGCGGACGTGGTGGCCATCATCGGTATGCTGGGCGCTTGGGCTCTGGGAAGGGGGTGCGGGCAGCCAACAGCAGGCTGTGGAGGGCGGGGAGGGGGCCGGTGACCCCACTGACTGGCATTGCTGGGCAGGAGCGTGGTGGGAATGTGCCGGCCAGTGCAGCAGGTCTAGGGTGCTCTGAGCTTGGCCCTGCGAACTCCAGCGCAGTGTCCTCTGGGAGCCCTGGTTCCTCTTAAGTTGGGGGGGCAGGGCCCCCGCTCCTCCTGCAGGGGGGGCTGGAGGGTTTGGCTGCGGCAGGGGTGCTGTTGACTCCCTTGCTGCTGGGCAGGGAGGAGGCGCCAGGCTGCTCTGGCCAAACCAAGGCTGGTGCTACCGTGTGATGGGCCCAAACCCTCCTGCAACTCCCTGGTGTTGCTCCCATCGCCATCCGACCTGACTCCCTGGCGGGGGAGGGACCCAGGGCTGCGAGGACTGGCTGGGCCTCCCCTTGCCCTGTCTAACGGCACTTCTCCTCCCCAGGCACGCAGGACATCGTCTTCGGGGAGGTGGACAGATGAGCTGCTGGCCCTGTGGGCGGTCGTCCGTGAGCCAGGAGCAGTGACCTGGGAGCCCTGCCCTCGCCGTGGTGCACGGCACCAATCTGGGCAGGCCGTGTGTGTGTGTGGGTGCACGTGTGGGTGTGCGCTGCTGCCCGTGCCGGGGCTGCGCTAATAAAGCTCCCTCTGCAGCCTCCTGTGGTTCGGTTCTTAAACCGAAACTGAATGAGGAATTGCCTCCTTCCCCCAGGGCTGAAGCTGCAGCAGACAAGCTGGGGCTGGGCAGCAGCCTCCTTGGCCCCTGCTCTAGCCCTCAAGCTTCCTCTCAAGTCTGTCATGTCCTGTGCTCTTCTCGCCCCATGTGAGGGCCGGGGGGCTGGGTGGATTGTGGTGAGTGCGGGAGGGGATCCCTGTCATAATGCGCTTTGTGAAACAGGCTGTTCCCCAGGCAGCTTCCTGCTGCTGCAGGCGGAGAGCAGCTGTTCTCCCCGGGGCTGAGCTCAGCCTCTGGCCTGGCTCAGCTAGGGCCGTCCCTCCCCCCACCTCATCCTGAATCCCCCAGCACAGCCTCTGGCCCCAGACCCACCCTGCGTCCCCTCACCCAGGGCTCTGCCCTACGGCCCCTGAGGCTGGCTGGAGCAAGGGCTAGTGGGGTTCCTTCAGCGAACACCCATGGTCCCCCGCTACGGCTTTTCCTCCAGCCCCTCGCTGCATGTAACAGCCATCGCATTAGCGGCCGCCCCAGTGAGTGCACAGCCCAGCTCCTCGCCCGCAGTCCCCACCCTAGCGCCGCTCGGAGAGGAGGCGGTTGAAAGTCACAGCTGAGGGAAGGGGCTCCGCCTTAGTCCATCCTGCTAGCCTGGTTCAACCAGCAATGCTGTGTGGGCCCAGTAACTGTGGGTGGGGGGCAGGGTCCTGAGGGGCCTCTTTGGCAGGTGAGGCTGCGCCTGGGGTTCTCTGGCATGGTCCTGCCGGGCTCTGGGCTCAGCCCAATGCTATGTGCCCTCTCGAGCAACCGTCTGTAGGAAAATCAAATACACAATCAGCACTGGCCCTGTAGTGGTGACCCTGCCCAGTCTGTACGCGGTGCCAGCTGGCTCTCGGTCAGGCAATGGAACGATACGTGTCCAAGGTTCTGAGAGCCAAGGGGGAGCCGTGTGGCACAGGGGAGGCCGGGAAGGATGTAAGGAACCAGCGGCACTGGGAGCTCCCATACACCGCTCTAGCTATGTGAGCTCCGGCCGTCCTGCGTAGACAGAGGCAGGCCCATGGGAGCGGCTCTGCATACGGCACTAGTCACTGCGTACGGTGACCAGGGTGAGGGTTCACGCTGCCGCCAGGCTGGTGCCAGCTCACACGGGGCTTGGGGAAGAGCTGCAGGAATGATTTGGGGGTTGGGAAACCTGCCTGAGGGGGGACACTCGACCGTCCCGGCCTAAGGTCACTTACAAGATGAGCTGATCAGTCTGCAGGCCTGTCCCAGGTGTCTCTTATGCCCAAGGTAGGTGTCTTTTGGTGGGAGTTTCAGCAGTGCCCACTGTTCCCCTCCCATTGCAATAATATGACCATTCCACCTGGCCTCTGTGCAGTAGTAGGTTCCCGCAGCAGGGGTGATCTTGCAGGGTCTGCGCTATAAGCCGGCAGTAAGGGCTGGGGCCCAGGCAAATTAAGGTTGGAAGTAAGATGCAAGTTTTCCTGAGTGAAGATAACTAGCGAGTGGCCCTGGTTTGAGAGGAGCACGGTGGATCCTCTATTTACCTGGAGTCTAGACCAAGCACCAACCAGGGCTTGCTGCAGCAGTTGCTGAGGGGGTGGTTTCTCAGGCCTGGGTTAAGGACCATAGTGGTCCCTGCTGGCCTTGAACTCTTGACAATTCAACTCTGGCAGGAGCCAGCAAGTGCAAAGGCCAGGACTGCAGTGGGCCTCTACGATAATGTAGAGGCCGACACCCGTTGCAAGGCAGTGAGAGTCGGGAAAGCAGCTCCCCAGCCATCCTGCTTCTGGGGGGAGTTCCCCCTGGGTGGCATTCTGCTGCCCCCACAGCTGAGGGCCCGGACCCTGCAGCTCCCTGTCTCCGTACCCCAGGGAGCGGGGCTGTGCTGGCAGTGACTTATGGTCAGAGCCTGTCCTTTGTTCATGGGTGCCCGAGAGAGGGGGAGGTGCAGTGGTGAAGGGAACCAGAGGTGACTGATGCCATGGGGGGGAGGGGAGGACTACCCTGGGGGATGTGACAGCGCCCTATTTATGGGACAATTTTGGCAGGACCATGAGGGGGCAGTGCCCATCCCCGAGTGCTGCCACAAGCCACTTATGGAGGGAATTAAGGGTTTGCTCCCTGCTGAGGACTGCCCTGTCCCGTCCCCCCCACTCCGAGGTTGATGGCCAGGAGACCTGTGCTAACCCCCACGCTGGGCAGCTCCGTCCCAATGTCTGCCTGAGTGGTGGGCAAAACCAAACGGTGCATGTGGGGGAGTAAATGCAGCTGCCCAGGATCCTCCTGCTTTATACCCTCCTTCCCTTTGACCAGTTCCTGGCTCCTTTTGGCCAGGCTGTGCCCTCCCAAGACCCCCGGCCCTGGTGTGGGTCCCGCGCTTACGGGCAGGGGCAGGAGCCGTGAGGTTCAGGGACTGCCCTGATTCTGCTTAGCAAATGAAGTGGGGGGAGGGTCCCTGCGGTTGTGCTCCCCCCCTCCCCTTTCGCTGTGGCTGTGCCAGTTCTGCCTCAAGGGCCAGGGTCTCTTTTGGAAGTCGGGCCGGCAGGGAGGGGGGATTTTCTGGCCATTCCAGGCCGGGCAGGGAGCGCCCCATGCTCCTGTTGGATCCGGAACGCTGCAGGGCCATGCAAAGGCCTCTGGCCGTGCAGGAGCATTTCCACTGAACCCTGCAGGCTGATGCTGTGATCCGGAGTGACATGAGCAGGGAGATAAGATGAGGTTTGCTGCTGCTCAGAGGCGCATTGCCAGCTGCTTCAGCTCAGCAGGCATGAGGGCATCACCCTGGCCCTGGGCTTCCTCCACCCCCCAATCTCATCAGCCTTGGATTTCTGCCCCGGTGAGCCACTTCCAGCCCTTTGGGGTGGGGCAATTAAAAAAGCTTTTTTTTTCCCCCTTGAAAGTTGGCTTTGCTGAGCTGGGTGGGTGCTAGCCATCCACTCAGGAATGCCTTTAATGCCCAGGAGGAGGGGCTGTGCAGAGTCAATGGTTCTAAGGAGAGGCCAGCTAGGCTGGAGACAGTGCTCCTTGCCCTGCGCAGAGCAGCCCAGTCCAGCTGCACTGATCTGGGGAGCAGCCGCAGAGGAGCTGAGAGGGCACAAGGCCGTCCGTAGGGCTTGGCAAAGGGCACTGAGGAAGCTGCAGGGAGGGAGGGAGACAGGTCTAGCCCCCACCTGGTTGTGATTAGCTGTGAACCTGCCTGGCAGGGCTCTGGGGCAGGAGTGGGTCAGTAGGTTAGGAAGGACTTGGGCTGTGCGTTGACTCAGAGCTAAGGGCCACTGAAGCTGGGGGGCAGGCCTGGAACCAAGAGAAGAGCTGCCCCCCCTCGGCCAGCTGCCAGGCTGGATCTAGCTTAACTGCGTGGCATGAAGCATGAACAACCCTACCCAGGCTTGGTCGAACCCAGCTGTGGCACTTGGTTCTGGGCGCTGCCTCACCAGGAACCTGAGCAAAGCTACAGGGCAGCAGAGCCTGGGGGACAACATGGGGGCGACGGGACGGAGCTGGGTGAGAATGGTGCTGGGGTACGTCCTCAGATTCAGCAACCCCCCTGTTCCCCACCCATGCACTAGCCAGCCCCAAAGGGCCCCTGCGGTCAGTGGGCTGCACCTAGTCCTTGTGCTAGGGTCTGAGCAATTAGCAAAGGCCTGCCACCGTGCCCCTTCCGGGAAAGGGCCTGGCCCCTTGAGAACTGCTGGCTAGTTCCCTAATGCAACCCCAGCCCGGCGAAAAGGGAACTGCGCCGGGCGCTGGCCGTGCGAAGAGTTAAGGAGCGAGTGGTGAGCGCAGGAAGGCGTTGCTCTGTGGTTGTGGGACGTCTTGCTGAGTCAATCGCAGCACCCAGCCCAGCTCACACCGGACCGTGCATCTTCGCCGAGCAGCCGCTGCCGCCTTCGCCCACCCAGCCCCGGCCAGGGAGCGATCAGACCCGTGTGGCAGTTCCGTGGCTCGCACCCGCCAGCCAGGATGAAGATGTGGCTCGTGCCCACCCTGCTGCTGCTCCTCAGGGCTGAGGGCGCAGGTAAGGGGGGGGGCCCTGGGGTTCCGGCCCTTCTTGCAAGGGCAGACCTCATGCGCGGCGTGAGCTGAGCGCGTTCTCATGCGGCACCCTTGGGGAGGGGCTTGGTGTGAGGGCACTTGGCTGCTGGGGCCTTGAGTCTCTCAAAAGGCTGAGAGTCAAAAGGTCCTGCCCCACCCTGTGCTGGGAGGGGCCTTTAGAGGGCTGGTTTTGAATGGTCCCCCCAAGCCGCCGTGTCCCCAGGGATGCGGGGCCGGGAGCATGCAGGGCTCTGTGGTGGGGATACAGGCTGCTTTCTCCTCTGGCTTTAGAGAGGCCAGATCTAGGCCGGGTGCCTCTAACAGGACAGTGCTCGATCTTCAGACTAGAAGGAATCAGTGACTAAGTCCCTTGGAGGCCTTTAGGGGCCTGGGAAGGGGGCAAAGCCTAGGTTGGGCTGGCGTCTCTGGGGTCTTGCAGAACTACAGGGTGGCCCTGAGGTGAAGGGACCTGGAGGCAGCTGTGTGCTTTGACCGGAGCTTTAACTAGGAGCCAGTTTTAGGGGGCAGCCTCTTGCTTTGTTCCTCACCCGCCTCCTGCTGTGGGGCAGGACACCCCGCCCCTCTGAGCCCCGTCTGGGGAATGCAAAGGAGTGACTCCCAGTCCCCAGCATCCCCTAGCAACACCCCTTGGCTTCCTAGCTGTGGCCCCAGAGTGGGATAAAGGCCAGGCACTGTGGCCCTCCAGCTGAGCACAGAGATGGACTTCGGCCCAGGCCCTGCTGGCAGCTGCAGCCGTGCTGGGGTGCTCGGTGGAGCTGTTCATCCAGGGGAGTGTGGGCCTCTTTGCGGGACCAGTTCCCTTGGGCCTCCTATACGTGCCGTCTGCATTTACGGGCCCCAGGATCTCCACACAAAGCCCCACTCACGATCCTGCAGAATGACTGCTCCCCACGGCCTCCTGGGGGGTCCCGTTGCTTGGACACAGATGCACCCAGAGCTAGTGTGGCTTGAGGTCTTGGCTGAGGGAATCCCTTCCCAACTCTGCGCCATCTTCACTCAGGTCCATGCTGCTCGCCTTAAGCCCCCTCCCCCATGGAAATGCCTCCCCTGTGCCAAATAGCTCCCCTTATGATCGACCCTCTCCCCTGTCCTGTCCCCTCCGCTGGGCATGATCAGAAGAGTCCGGGTTGGTGCAGAAATCTTCTGACCCAGTGTGGGAAGGCCTTTGGAATCTCTGAGGTTGAAGGCAGGTTAGAAATGCCAGATCCTCCCCTTCTTCTCCTGTCCCCTTCTGTGCTCCCACCCTTTCTGGAGACTTGCTGTGGCTGGAATATGGAAGCATTCCAAGGCTGCCCTCTGAAAACTCATCTCTGCAGCCTCTTGCCTGGAGTACCCCTTTTGCTGGTGGCCAATGTACTGAAGTGCTCAATTCTCTCCCCCTGAGCTTTGGGGAGGGGTGGACAGGCCTGGAGGAGAGGGGGGTAAATAACAATGAGAAGATCAGTGCTTCACAAGACTGGGCCTGGAGCTCAGAGAGCCCTCAGTGGTGTTCCTGCTAGACTAGAAGAACTACAGGGGACCTGCCTGGCCAGTGGATGGGTGGCACCCGTAGCCTTGGATGCGTGTGTTCTGCCTCTGGCTTTGGAAGGCTTGAGAATAGATCTTCCCCTGCCCCCATTAGCCTGACTCTGGATCCAAACAACGCTGGGGGTGGGCTTGAGAAAGCAGGGCCTGTCTAGGGAAGGGGAGATCTGTGTGTGGTGAGATTACCCGTTTGGCTGATAAGGGCCATCGTGCTGATGCTAACTCTGCTGGGAACGGTTTGGTGCGATACCGTGCGTCGTTTGATTATGAAGCTGATAGGTTTCCAGTGAACCTTGTAAAGGCAGAATTATCATCCAGTGAGTGTGTTTCTAGCGGGGTCCGGCTCTTGGCCCTACCTTATTTAACATTTCCCTTCCGAGCCCGGGAAGAAAACCTAAACTCCTCACTGAGGAAGTTTGCAGAGGACACCAAAACTGGGGGAGGGGCCCATGAAGAGGGTGGGTCACTGACACAGCGCGATCTGGCTCGCTTGGCCAGTCGGGCCCAGGCCAACACCAGGCATTTCAATAGGGCTCCAGGTGTCGGCGTACAGCTAGGAACCAAGAATGTACTGACAGGTGGCTCTACCCAGGGCTGGCCTTACCATGAGGTGAACTGAGGCGGCCGCCTCAGGTGCCAAACTGTGTGTGGGGGGGCGCCACTAGGACCCAGAGTGTAGAAAATTGTGTCTGCTGCTGGTGCATCTGTATTCTCTCTGCAGTGCCATGAGAGGAGTAGAACAGGAAGAAGGCAGAAATGGGACCTTTCAAAGTTTTGGCCCAAGCGAGAGAGCATGGGGGCATCATTTGTGCTCCCTGTGTCAGGTGCCAAAATGTTGTGGGCCGGCCCTGGTTCTACCCCAGGAATCAGGGACTGTGAAGACGCTTTGGGGATCGTGGTAGGTAACCAGCTGAACACGGGCTCCCAGAGTGAGGCTGTGGCCAGACACATAAACAGGGGAGTGTCAAGTAGGAGCTGAGAAGTTATTTTTCCTCTGTAGCTGGCACTGGCACGACCGCTGCAGAGCCCGAGGAATGCAGAAAGGATTAGAAACCTGCCTGGCAAGGACAGATGCCAGGAGGTCAAGCAAAGCAGAGACAGACCCCAACGCCTCTGTGCTTTGACCACAGCCTATAAACGTCTACGTGGTCCACAAATAGTTAATAATGGGCGCTTCACTCTAGGCGCAAGAGGCCCTGCTCAGACTGGCAGTAAAGGGTGTGGTTTTCGCAGGGAGCGTAGCCAGCTGACCGAGAGCGATGGCTTCTTCAGCCAGATTCTCCAACTGCTCTGAGAATGATCGGGGACAGGTCTCTGGCCTGGGGAAACCAGGACGCCAGACGTGATGGTCACGGTGGTCCCTTCTGGCCTTGGACTCTGTGCCTCCATTCCCAGTGTTTCCTCATTCATTTAGTCCCAGCAGAGACAGGTGCCGTGGGATAAATCCAGCCCTGCTGCAGCCACAGGCAGAGCTGCCACTGGGATTTCAGCCTCGCTGCCTACACATGCCCCATGCCCTGTGCTACCCGGCTCAGTCCATTCCAGTTGCTAACAATGGGGGCAGGGTAGAGGGAGACATTGTTAATTCTTGCTAGTTACAATGGGCGCCTCTGAGCCTGAATATATGGGGGTGGGGGG
>JANRFK010004824.1:10327085-10338382 GCA_030068395.1 Apalone spinifera
GTAATGGGAATGTTGGGATGGGGGTTGTGATATGAGGGATTTGGGGCAGTGGCCTGTGGGGCTGAGGTGCTGAAGGTTGTGGGGAGTGGGATTATATCAGGGATGTTGTTTCTTCATGTGGGCCTGAGCAGTGGAAGATCCTGGGCAGGCGGCTAGGGCTGAGTGAGGTGTCTGCCCCTGGATGGGCAGATCAGGGAGCAGGGAGCTGGTGGGCGCGGGCAGAGCTCGGTATGTTCACACCATGGCTCTGCGGGAGGAGGAAACCAGCCAGGCCTCGGTGCAAAGCAGGGAGCTGCGGAGGCTAAGGAGAGGCAGGGGATAGCTGGCTGGATGGACAGAATGTTTGCCCCTTGCTTTGAGCCCTGCAGGCGTTAAACAGCTGCTTTATTGTGGTGTTTTAGATGCTGCTGTAATTATTAGAACTGGGAGCACTGGCTTTGGGAATCTGGAAGCACAGGAAACAGGAAGGAGGGGGGAGGAGATGGGCCAGCCCTGAGCGAGAGCTACAGAGGGGAGCTGCAGCAGCTTTGGAAAGAGGTTCCCCCTTTGGTAACTAAAGGCCTGTTGAAGTTTGTTACTACCTTGCTTGCATGATACAAGGTTTATGAGCAGTGCCGAGCAGCTGCGGGTGCAGGAGCTAATTAACCACCAACACTAGCTGCCTTCACCGCAGTGTAAAGCCCCTGTGCTTGGGGGCCCCAGTTCCCGCTGGTTTGTGCATGCTTCTTGCTCGGGCCCTGCCCTTGCTGTGGGGAGCAGACAGGATTTCCCGCCACACCAGCACAGGAGAAAGCCCCTGCAGACCTGTCCCACCCCCAGGACACAGGGCCCTGGCCATGGCACTGTGCGCTCGCCTCCCCTGGGAAAGGGCAGAGAGGTGGAGGGTTTTTAGACGTCGGCGAGGCCTGTTGCTGCTCAGGGCCTTAGGGGGGATCACACGACATCACTCCGGCCGCCGCTGCTACTTGTGGCTTCGTGACGCTCTTGGCTAAAGCGCCCGAGACGTGCTTCTGCCACAGGCGTGGTTTCCATTTCTGGCGTGGTTTTGGGGGGACTGCAGGGAGTAGAGGGACCAAGGTCCCAGCCTTCCTTCCTGTGCAGCTGGTTTCATAGTGTCGGGGTCCCTGTGTTCCCACCAAGTGCCTCGCCCGCACTCGTCTGATTCACGGGGTACTGTTGCGCCATGACGGGTGGGGGGAAGAGTCGGGCGCAGTGGGTGCACTGTTGCTGTGGGCCCTTCCCTCATAGCAACCCCTCCCCAGAGCTGGGCCCTGCCAAGACTTTTAAGGGACTTGGCAAAGGTGGGTGACTCAGATTTCCTGACCCAGTCACCCTCTCACAACTAGGCCGTACTGCATCCTGTACACTAATGTTTCCCCTCCCACAACACACATACACACACGCACGCTCGCTCTCTTTCTCACACACATACACACCCACGACCTCAGCTGATGTTTTGACGTGACCATGACTATGACCATGGGCTAGCGTTCCGCAATCAGTGGCAGGTAATTGGGGAGCATGGAGCATCCCAGCTACTCCGGCACTGCGCCTTTCATCTTCAGGCAAGCTCCAGTCTCCAGCCAGCTACTCTCTCAAGCTCTGCAGTGACTAGGGGTTCGTCTATTGAAAAAAAAAAAAAAAAAAAAAAAAAAAAAAGCATTATTCACTTCCCCCTTGCTACCCTACAATAGCTGGAAGACAGGGCCACAGCAACACAAGAGCGGCTCAGACGAAGAGCATCCCCTTGCAGTCGCTCGCACTGAATTCCCATCCATCCATCCACGGAAGCAGGATTTCTGCACAGCCCCGTTCCTCTCCTTGCCTTTTCTTCCCCACCCCACACTGTTCCCCTCACCTCCTGCTGTCCCCCACCCCCACTGCAGGGAGCTCTGCCCTCACCTCGCTGCCTGGTGGTGTGAAGTGGGAGGGTTTGCTAAGGGCCGCACCAAATGGAGAAAGCAAAACAACCCCCCAGCTTACAGGCCTCATGAATAAATAACATTTCCTTATTCTGTTTTTCCACACTGTGCATGATTTTCTAGACATCTAACATGTCTCCCCACCCTTTAGTCATTTCTTTTCCACCCTGAAAAGTCCCCATCTTGAAAATCTCTCCTCCTATGGAAGCTGTTCCTTACCTCTAATCATTTCTGTTGCCCTTTCTGTACCTTTTCCAAATTCAGTATCTCTTTTGTTAGATGGGATGTCCAGATCGGCACACAGTATTCAAAATGTGGGCATTTAATGACTTTATGTAGAGGCAATAGGATATTTTGTCTTCTTCTCTTTTCAACAACATTTGTAAGTGTAACACAGTGATCCAAATGCAGATTCTTGCAGCACAACTCCCCCCCCCCCATTCTTCCTCCCTATTTTTTAAGTGGAGTACTGCATACAGATGTGGTTGCCTCATTTGCCAGATACCTTCACAAAAAATCCCAAATATAGTGAGGGAAATAATTGGTTGAGAGAAGAAAAAAAAAACAACAAAAAACCCTGGAGACCGATTTTGTTGATCAAAAAAACCCGAAAAAACCGGGAGCTCAAATTAAAAAAAAAAAAGGTCGCTGCGCTTTTAAATTCCCGTTCTCCCCCCCAGTATTTCTGTTTTTTTTTACTGGACGGAAGGAGAAGAACTGGATGCCTGGCAACCCTATCGCCTCATCACAAAAATGATATATTGGCATTGGAAAAGGTTCAGAAAAGAGCGACAAAACTGATAAGGGGTTTGGAGCAGGTCCCATATGAAGGGAGAGTAAAAAGACTTGGACTTTTCAGCTTAGAAAAGAGGAGACTAAGGGGGATATGATAGAGATCTATAAAATCATGACTGGTGCAGAAAAAGTGAATAAGGAAAAATTATTTACTTATTCCCACAATATAAGAACTAGGGGTCACCAAATGAAATTAATAGGCAGCAGGTTTAAAACAAACCAAAGGAAGCTTTTCTTCACTCAGCGCACAGTCAACATGTGGAACTCCTTGCCAGAGGATGTGGTGAAGGCTAGGATGTTAACAGGGTTAAAAAAAGAGCTAGATAGATTCATGGAGGTTAGGTCCATCAATGGCTATTAGCCAGGATGCATAGTAATGGTGTCCCTAGCCTCTGTTTCTCTGGAGGCAAGTGACAAGGGAGGGCTCACGTGAGGATTAACTGTTGTGTTCCCTCCCTCTGGGGCATCTGGTATTGGCCTCTATCGGCAGACAGGATACTGGGCTGGATGGACCTTTGGTCTAACCCAGTATAGCCGTTCATATGTTCATATATGTCAAGTCCTGAGGCTCCCAGACTGAAGAGGTTCAGCCTGTACTAGTTTTAAAGGACCAGAGGAAGACAGCGTTTTAACTGATTATATGCAGGGTTACTATTTGGTTCAATGCCTCTCAGTGTCCCCACTCTATGCATTGTTCTAGCCCCCCTGGCACTAAGAACAATGCTAACAATTGCTAGCCCCCCCTCGCAAAGCTAAATTGCTCTGTCTTTGGCTTCAGGGGTGGCTTGGGGAGCCAGGCTGCAGACCTGCATGGCAGGGTCTCGGCCCTGGGCCCTATAGAATCTCATGCCTGGCAGACACCCTGAAACCTGTTCACCCTTTGTTGAGAACTAGGACTCAAGAGAGACTGCTCCGAGACAGTGTCTCTGTTAGGCTGGAGATGGACGTGTGGGCAGGAGGGATCTAGCATAGATCGGAGTAGTTCAGAGACGACAGGCGCGCGCGCGCGTGCACACACACACACACACACACGTTATTCTTTTTTCCGCGATTCACCTGACTTTTGTAGCATTCAAATGTTACTAGGAAAACAGAATACCTTGCAGGAGATAGATGTAGTACAGTACAGGCTGAACCTCTCTGGTCCAGCACCCTTGAGACCTGACTGGCGCCGAACTAGAGAATATTGTTTAATATTCTCCATATTTCCAAAATTGTCTAGCAGCATTACCCGCACTTCCACTGCGTAGTGGGCTGTTAGAAGACATATAGGGGTGAATTAGAACTAAATAACAGCACAAAACACTGGGAGCCAGGACTGGTGGTGGCTATAAACAAGCTTGATGGGATCACTGGAAATTTGGCCACACCCATGATAAGTGGACATCGGCTAACCCAGGAGTGGGCAAAAGGGCCTCTGCGGGCTGAATCCGACCCGCCAAGCGGATGGATCCGGCCCGTGGAGGCCCTGCCGCTCTGCCACTCCCAGATCAATTAGGGCCTGGGGGCGGGGAGAGCGTGTGAAGTTTCCTCCACCCTGCCAGGAACACATGGCGCTTGGTGCGTGGGAAGTCTCCTCCCAGCCAGGGGCATGGGCACCTGGGGGAAGGGCAGGGCAGGCAGGCAAAGGCACTCCCCTACCCCTAGACCAATTGTGGAAAACCTTCAGAAATTTTTGAAGTGGCCCCTGGCAAAAAAAAATTATTGCCCACCCCTGTGCTAACCAGGGAGGTTCAACCTATAGTAGGTTAATTGGTGTGTATGTCACCACCTAGAGGGGGATTTGAACCTGGGACCTCAGTAGAGACTCTATTGTAGTTTGAGCTATGAAGGTAGGAGGCGCCAGGTTTAGGCTATAGAGCTCACCCGTTCTTCTAGCTTGTTGTAAGTGGTCTAAGTGCCCCTACATGGGACAGTGAGCCACACCCACTAGGTGTGTGGGTTACATGTACATGCAAAGTGGCCTGCATTAGTCTAGAAGATACGCACAATAAACAAACAGGCACACATGCAGGCTCTGAACTGTGCACACATCACAGATGACTCTCGTCCCACCAAGGACACATTTCAAGCTGTTAACACTGGGCTTTGGGCGCTATTTTTAGCTGTGTGTGGTGATGTAACAATAAGCACTGATAAACTCCCAGGAAAGATCAAAATCAAATAGAATAAAAACAGAAAATGAAGGACCCTCACTGTGTGTGACTCAGAGGCACTGAGACCACTGACAAGGAAGCACAAAGTCTTTACAACATTAACTGAGCATCAGTTAGCTTTCAGCTCATGCTGTAAATAGGTGACTTTGCCTCCTAAGGTCACAGGTTCAATCCCTTTTGCTGATGACCCAGGTCTTTCGGATTTACATGTCTCATGGGCTCTTCCTCTGTGATGTATTTGTAAAGTATCTTCTCTGAAGGTTCCCAGAGGCCTTCCGGCCTGAGGGGCCAATGCATTCAAATTGGTTATTATTACCCTGAGCTTGGCCAGCTTCCAACACACAACATTCCCCACTGCACCCCAGGTCTGTGTCCTGGACTCATGTTTGTTCTGTGAAAGGAAAGAGGACAAACTTCTAAGCTCTTTGTGTAGTTAGCAGGATGGCGTAAGCTTCCCACCCCTCCCAGCTCTTTGTGTCAGATGCATGTCACATCCAGAGCACAGGCGATCTAGCATCCTGGACAGAGGATGAGACAACTGGAGATGTCACAGCACTGGAGGGTTTATCGCTAGGTGGGCGGAGGATAATAATATCATTGCTGTTAGGAACAGATGGGTAGAAACAAAGCATCAAAGTACCTGTTAATCCAACACATAATTGTGCCTCCATGACAGAGCCTGATCTTTCAGAGGAAGAAGAAAGCTCATTTACTTCCTGACCCCCACAACACAATGCCCTGAAGCATGAGAGCTGATTGTTCTTATTTTAGCTACTATAACTAGAATATCCCTGCTAGCTATCATGTTGTCCCAGCACAGTTCAAATCCAGTGATAATCTTTGACTCTGCTAGAAGAATACTGTGAAAGGAAACATATTTTTAAAGGCCATGGAGGGTCAGTTTAAAATAATTCCAAGCTTGCTAGCCTGTAGCCAAGCTCTTTAGCCATTTCTAATAGCAAAGCCAGAGATGCCAGGGCAGCATGGCAGAGCCACAAAGGGCTTTGGGTCACTCTCTGCTTGGTTGTGCCATGAATATGAGTGCAATCCTGGCTCCATTGAAGTCAGTGGCCAAGCTCTTACTGACTTCTATGGGGTCTGGATGTCAGTCCTGATATTGGTAGGGCCTAACGTGGTCTGGAAGGTGTGCCAGGTCTGCCATCGCCAATGGGGAATAGCGACAAGCATGTCCCTCTCCTTCGGCCGCAGGGATAGGAATTAGTCTGCACCAGCGGATTGGTCTAATAGCTGTAAATCCTCAGAGGCCCATTCGATCATCCAGTCCTTCCCCAAGGGGCCAGCATGGGATGGCTCCCCATGGGCCACTTGTCCAGGGCAGCATGATAATGAGAACCAGGAGTGACAGGCCTGGGTTTGCAACTGTGCACCCAAAGCTATACTGAGTTGAGTTGCATCACCAGAGGCAATGCATCACACAGCTGTCTGTCTGTCTTACCCCTATTCGCACCATCTGTCTGTCTGTCTTATCCCTATGCACTCTATCTATCTGTCTATCCCTATTCGCACCCTCTATCTATAGCTCCTTGGTGTGGGGAAGATGCAGCCAAACGGGAGGAAATGCCGAGGGAAGTGACAGCTATTGAGGGGCTGGAGGGAGGTGGAAGGAGCTGACAATGTTTGGCTTCACTCAGGGAGCTCCAGGGGTGGAGCTAGGAGGGCAGGGTTGACACTTCCCTGCAGGTGTTGGGCCGGGGATTCTGCAGGGCAACCGAGCAGTTCAGGGGTAGTCAGGAAAACCTTGCCAAGGGCGTATCTGCTGGGGAGAGGAGAAGAAGCCGTGGACGCTCCATCGCTTGGGACAGTCTGAACTGGGCTGGCCCATCGAGGAGCGGGCTCCAATGGCCAGGGTGGGAGGCAGAAGGGCCTTTCCCCACTTGGTGGGCTGCAGATCCTCGAGGTGGGCGTCTGCTCTGCGCTCCAGCAAATGCCAGGGTTGCCGTGACTCGTGCCACACCCTGGAATGCCCCTTCTTGCTGGGCTGGGCTGGGCGGTGGTGGTGAAAACACCCGGTGCAGCAGCAGGAAGCCACATTCCCTCTCCCCCTAAGGCACACGCTTACGACACTTCTCCTCCCTGCAGAGGCACTGGCCGAACCCGAGCTGTGCTACGTCCTGGATGCCATCCTGTTCATCTACGGCATCGTCCTCACAGTCCTCTACTGCCGCCTGAAGGTGAGGCTCCGGGGCCGCGCTCCCCTCCCTGCAGGCCTTCAGCTCCCGAAATGACCAGAAACGACTGGGGGAGTGGGGGCGGGGGGGTTGGGAGGCTCCATCTCCGCAGTGGTTCGTGGGACCAGGGCCTCTTCCCGGCGAAGCGTGGGGCCCATGAGCAGAGCAGTGCTGCAGGGAGAGCTGCAGAGCTGCACCCCCATGCCTTAGCAGAGCCGGGGTAGCCAGCGGAGCCTGTCTTGCACCAGCCAGCACTGCTGGGCTCTTCTTTCAGCCAACGATCCGCGCTGCCCGGCCCCCCTTCCAACCCATGGCCTCTTCGCCGGGGTTACCCCAATGCAGAGGAGCTCCCAGCTGGCACAGCTACGCCTCCCGCCCATCAGCTGCTGGCACCAGGGGAAGGGGGAGGGCAGTGGAGAGGAAGTGGGTGGGGCAGACATGGTGAATGACTGGTGCAGAAAACACGCCAGCACTAGCAATACCCAGCAGAGGCAGGGGGGCATCTCTCCGCCCTCTGCCCTCCAGAGGGAAGGTTGGACCAATCGTTCGGGCTCTAGGAGGTGGGAGCGCTGGAGTCCATTCCAGGCGCTGCCGTAGGCGTATCTACGCCATGGCTGGGAGCTCAGCCGCCGGATTTGCTCACACTTGGAAATGGCTGCGTAGCCGGGGTAGCACCTCAGGCCGGCACCTTCCAGAACACAAGCCCACTCAGACTCTGGATATGGACCTGAGTGGCTAGCCCGAGCTGCTGGGGTTACAATAGCAAGGGGTCCAGACTTTGCTCAGACAGTTTAGTGCAACCCCAGGGCTGCTCTACAATGTGGTGGCCCTGGGTATTAGCACCCACCCCGCCAGCTGAGAATTTGACCTCCAAAACGTTTCAGCGGCTAGTTGCTCTTTAATTTTTACTTTTCGTTTCCTTCTTCAGCTCCAGGTTCGAAAAGCACCCAAGGCTGACGTGAGCGCAGGCTACGATGTACGTCCTTTCAGCTTCCTGGCGCTTACTCCCTGGCCCAGGCCTTGTGGGGGTAGCAGACAGACACCTCTCATCATCCGCGGCATCTTTTGCTTTTGTCCGTGTCTCACGGCCCCTCAGTGCAACCCGGTCCAGAACTGCTGGATGGGTTTGGTGGTGCTGCACAGCCCAGCTCTCCTCTGGGGTGCACTGGGGCCAGGGGGCTGTGCTGGGAGGAGGGCTGGTTTGGATGTGCTTACAGGAGGGCCCTTACACTGTACTGCAAGGAGGCCTGGTGCGATGGGGGAAGCAGTCCAGGGACCAAGACCTCAGTCCCAGCTCTGCCGCTGATTTGCAGTTTGACCGCAGGCCTGTTAGATCCCCTGTCTCGCAATCATGTCACTGACCCGCCTTTGCAACGTCCTTTGGGGTCTGTGCCTGAAATATTGGAGCTGGGTCCAAGTGTGTCCTGTGGGAGAGTCCTGGCTCTGTTCTAGTCTTGCTGAGGTTTAGTCAGTCCCCTTCTGTTGCACCTTTGCCCTTCTTGCCCATTCCTTCATTTGAGTTTCTTGGCCTACTTGGCTGCTGGGCTCCAGAGCCTGTCCCTCATTTGAGGGAGGTGGGGGTGTTTGTCTTCAGTGGGCTTATGCCCCCCCTGTGCCGCTCAGCATTCAGATGGCTGGCACTTTTCACCAGCATTCAACGGGCATGCACATAACGAGGCAGGAGCGATGCTGGAGAGGGAGAACCCTGCAGGGGTCCCTGTGGTGTGTCTCACCCGGCTGGGAGCATCAAGATGGGATCTGCCTCACTTCTAACTGGAGCAAGGTGCCATGGACCCTGGAGTAGAAGCCCTTGAGCATTTTGCAGTCTCATTTCCATCCCTTTGGGCGGGTGAATGCAGGTCTCCGTGCCTGGTGCCCTCCTGCCCAGCCATTCCCCAGTCTCAGGCTGGAAGGGGTTTGTAAATGTTCAGTGAATTTGGCTCAAAGCCCTGGGTTGCACCCAGCAGCCCGGATGTGCCTCCAGGCAGGCCGTGCTCAGTGTGTCTCCCTCTCTTTAGAGTGGGGTGGGCAAGAGGGCCTCCGTGGGCCGGATCCGGCCTGCCAAGCGGGTTGACCCAGCCTGCGGAGGCCCTGCTGCTCCCCCGCCCTCAGGCCAATCAGGACCTGGGGGCAGGGGGAGCATGCGAAGTTTCCTCCGCTCTGCCCCCGCCCTGCAAGGAGTGCACGGCCCTTAGAAGCACCATATACTCCTGGCAGGGCGGGAGTAGACTTCACACGCTCCCCCACCCCCA
Organism: Apalone spinifera; assembly: GCA_030068395.1. Lineage (NCBI taxonomy): Eukaryota > Metazoa > Chordata > Testudines > Trionychidae > Apalone > Apalone spinifera. The sequence continues at coordinate 10,336,400 of JANRFK010004824.1, forward strand.
AGCCCTGATTGGCTGGGGGCAGAAGGGGGAGCGTGTGAAGTCTCCTCCCACTGCCAGGGGCATGGGCTCCTAGGGGGAATCTCTGGGGGAGGGCAAAGGTGCTTCCCCACCCTCAGACCAATCATGATCTATGGGTGGGGAAGCAGAGAAGTATCCTGGCCCCGCTTGAGGCCCCTTCCAGTGTGGCCCGGGGTCACTTAAAAAATTTCTGAAGTGGCCCCCGGCAAAAAATTATTTCCCACCCCTGCTTTAGAAGCATGGGCAGTTCCCTGAGAAATCCTGCCAGAGATTTGGGATTCCGATCCCCTTCGCTGGAGAAGAACCTAAGTGTTTAGGGAAGCCACCAAGGGAATCCAAACATCCAGAAACGTAGGAGCCCCTGGATGCAAAATGAGCCCCCGCCTGATCGGGGAAGCCAGAAAGACGTGCAGAGAGGCAGTGCTGGCTGTTTGAGCTAAGAAGACAGCCCAGTCTGCTGCCAGGCAGCGCTGGAGCAGACCTCACACAGCAATAGCCACCTTGTTATCTAGGTGAGAATAAACCACAGAGTACCCTGAGAACCGAAAAAGAGTCCTCCAGGAATAGGCTTGTAGAGAACACCACCTGTCAGACAAAGCAGGTGGACTTTGCATGCAATTATGAATGCCCTGGGCAGGGTTCCCTCTAAATGTTTCCATCCATATGCAGAATAAATTTTATGCTGTGCACCAAGGCATGTGTGGATGTGCACCACCCATAGAAACACGTTCTGCTGGCCGTGGGCGCTGTCAGTGCTCTGCTCAGCAGCTCAGTGGCACTGGAATCTCTCCTGGGTGGCTGCCCCAGCCTTCAGCTTACAGGGAACCCTTGCCCTGGTTCTAGTCTAGAGAATGCAGCGGAGGCTGGATTTCAGTGCAGCGCTTGGCACATCATGTGTTCATATCGTCCTCGGAAAGGTCAGGCAAACGGGCTTGGAGGCTACGCCGTCACAGGGGTTGAAAACTGGCTAAAGGGGTTAAAAAGGCGGATGACTGGCAGCAGTGGGCTGAGGAAGTGGCAGGGATCAGGGCTGGGCACTGACTCATTTAATACCTTTGTCTGGAGCAGTGTTTCTTAAATGTTTTAAAACCGAGGAACACCAAATGGGTTGGGGGGAAAGTTATTGAGCAAAAAAAAAAAAAAAAAAAAAAGTCGCCTGCCCCCCTTTAAGGGTGGCCATTTTCAACTCTATTGTTTTCCGCAGCATGCCTCGCAACTGGTGTGCTGCGGAACACAGTTTAAGAAACACTGGTCTGGAGGAATAAGGCAAAGCCCTGGTATTGGGACACATGTTGCTTCAAAATGGGGAGGAGCTGTGAGCACATGGGAGGGCAGAGGGAAACCAGATCAGACAGGGGCAGCAGGAATAAGAGGCAGGGGAAGGCAAGGCCTTCCCAAATGACTAGCCCGGCCCCACCCCCGCGCCGCCCTCAGCCCATCCCTCTTCAGTGAGTCTCCCCTAGGGCTGTCTGGGATTCAGCCTTGCCAAGGCTGGAGTGGGGGAAGGTTGGGGCTATATGCTGCCCACTGAGGGAGGGGTGGCCTGCCCCTACAGAGGGGTGCCACTTGGCTCCCATGGAGTGCTGGGTGGCAAGGATGGGGCTGGGGCATGCCTCCCCCAGCCCTAGGTTCACCTGCTGCTCACGAGAGCGGACCTGAGCTGGGAGAAAATCAGTCAACGCTCAGAGTGAGCGAGAGAATGCAGCAAAGCTGCCCTGTGGAACAAAATGAGGGGGGAAGGGGGCACGCCAGCGAGAGGAGACTCATGCTGCTGTCAGGACACCGGTGCAGCTTTGAGCTGTGTCCACAGACACATCGCATCATGGGCCAGGAGGGGTTACACTCTTTCCCAGCCAGTGGCGAGACCGTCCCTGCAACCTGGCATTGTAGGCACCTTGGATCAGGGAGCTACTGGCAAAGGGTAATTCAGAGGAGCGGGGCCTGAAAGCATTACTGCCTGAGTAA
>JANRFK010004824.1:10599266-10609679 GCA_030068395.1 Apalone spinifera
ATGAGTGCCTAAGGAGGGACAATGGGGCTTCCCCATCCCCAGGCCAATCTTGTTTAGGCTTCCTGTTTAGGCTCTTCCCCTTCCCGATGTGGCCTGGGGCTACTTCAAAATTTTTTGAAGTGGCCCCCGGGCAAAAATTATTGCCCACCCTGGGCTAGAGCATTGAATTGTGTAGAATTCTGTTGTTCATGATTGTTACATTTAATTTTTTTGAATGATTGCAGTCCTTCTGACTGCAGAGGAAACCATCCAAATGGGACCCTCAGCAGTTTGTGCTGTCTTGAGTGTGTGGATTGTCCTTGCTGAAGCTTGTCCAACCTTCCCAAGCAAGGTTGGGGTGAAATTAATGAGACTGGTTGCTCTTTATGCAGCTGGGCAGAGCACCCTGGTAGTAGAAAATGAGTTGTGTTGTCATATATGCTGCTTGAAAAAGTTGTGAGCTGAAGTAGCACTAAAGCTGGTGCATGGGAAAGAAGGGCTCAGAAAAGATGCTGGGTAGAGGTAGACCTCCGTCCTCTTGAAGTGACTGGAGTAGAGCTAGAGCTACTTTCTGCTGCCCCACATAGTCATGAACCTTGGGAGCAAAGAGAGCATCTTCTGGAAGGCAGGACTGCAAATATATTGCACATGCCGGTCCTAGCTAGAGACACCATCAGAACCTGGTAGTAATGCCAGACCGCATAGCTTTTCATTCCATGGTGTTCAACCTGTTCTGTAGTGAACTAGCCATGGTCAACCAGCCAAATAGCCACATTATTCAAGCCAACTAGCCACACTCAACTGGCCAAATAGCCACATATGGACACCACAGCTTTGATTTATGCTGTGCTTTTTATTCATAAATCCCAAGGTGCATTACAGCTGTGAGTGCTGTCATCCCCATGTTATAGATGTGGACATTGAGGTGCTATAACTGGCCCAAAGTCGCATAGCTAGCGAATAGCAGAAATCTGGGGTCCTGACTTTGCTGCCCAGTCTGGGACCCTAGGCACACTTTGCAAAGGGTTCTGCCTCTCTCTATGATGGCAACAGGTTTTGCAATTATGAATGGATCAGTTCACTCCTTTTGGCTCATGTTCCAGGGAGTCTGCGGACTCAGGCAGGCCTCAGTTACACTTTGGTCAGGTTTTCAAGCTTTTCTTATCTGTGTCTGAGAGCAGGGAACACTTTCTGAACGAAGGTTGAGTCTACAGTGCCTGGCCCGGAGGTCAGCCTTGCTCCCAGGCTTGTCTGTTGCCTGTGGTAGATAGAAGTGCTGCACCCTCCACAGGGTATCACCCATAGACCTTGCCAGTACCATCACCACTCTTATGCTGGCCTCTGGGTCAGTTGGTTTTCTTGGGCTAGTAGATGACTGGTACTTTTTTCAAGTCTTGTCTTTATTATGGATATAAGAACTGGAAGGAATCCTTGTTCAGCAGAAATCCGTAGGCAGCACAGATGTCTTGCAGCTAGAGAGCTCCTAAAGGCCCTCAGGGATCTGTGAAAGTTCAAAATTCCACATACTGCCACCATTCCTATAGTTAGTTTCCTCAGTCTCTGCTTCCAGCTGTGAGAGACCATTCCAAAGTATCACCAGAGAGAGAACATAGAAATAGAGTTAGCCATGGTTTTGTTAGATTGATCCCTTCCTTAAAGACGGTGCTTCAAAAGGCAGCACCTGTATTAAACTCTATCGGCAAACTTCCCACTGGTAACACTTAGATTATTAAAGTGGAATTTTTTAAATGCAGTGTTTCTTTTCCAGGCTCTCTTGCTTTCAGTTAACTTACTGCCTTTCCCACCCATCTTACACAACACATTTGAACTAGTCAGTTTAATTTCTGATTCTAGTTAATTTCATTTTCAGGGTTTGTGTTGTCAGTATCCCAGGTGCATATTGATTATAGTGGGATGAATTGTTTTCAGGGGATTATCACAAATGTTTCATGTAACGTTTCATGGCATTTAAGGTCATAAGGAACCACTAGGTCATCTACTCTGACCACTTGTTGGTCTTCTACATTGTTGCCACGTCTTGATCATGTCTCAGGATAGTTGGTGTTTCTTCTTTAAGGCCAGCAATTTAAGGATATGTCTCTATATAAATTCTATGACAGCAAAGCTGCAGAACTTCAGAGTGAACACTCTCTGCCATGACAGGAGGGGTTCTCCTGTGCTCCAGTTAATCCACCTCTCCAAGAGGTGGTATGTAGGTCAACAAAAGAATGTTTCCATCCAGTTAGCACTGTCTATACAGATATGTCTACTCTACAAAATTTGTCATCCTAATTTACGTCATCATAGAGCTCTTTTTAAATCACTCTTGTGTGTGTGTGTGCGCATGCGCACAGTTCACTACTTGTGTCAGAAGTGTGTGTCCTAACCAGGAGCTTATATTGATTGTACTATCAGCGTGGGGCATTGTGCAACAGCTCCTGAAAGCCAGTAACAGTCAGTGTAAGCAATCCAACATCTACACTGACATTAGGTCAACCCAGTTACATCGACTGTGAATCTACACTGCTTGGGGAGGTGGTGTTACTAAAGCAGTGTAAAGAGGCATTTACATGGGCAAGAGCCAAATTTAAGTGAGGAAATGAAATTTAACTTCCATAGCTAGGTTGATGCGAAGCTGGTTAGAATAAACTAACCTCACAAGGGTAGTGACTATACACAGAGTCTTAGCTTCCCCAGTCTAAACACAACATGGCATGATTTAACGTAGTACTTGGTTTTCGGGATGTTAACTTTCGGGTATTTGTGTAGATGTGTAACCTCTTGAAACTTTAGCAGTAACATGTTTACACGGGGGGCAGGGAAGGTGGGAGCCAGTCCTCATGGGGAGCTGGCTTTTAAGCCAGTTCTCCATGAGCACCAGCTCCCATTCCCCCCACTTTTGCCGCTGCCTCTGTTAAAGAGGCAGCAGTGTGGGGGACAGGTAGCTCCATGGGAGCTGATATGTGTACGGAGCTGGCTTGAAAGCCGCTTTCTGCATATACCGGATACCGCCTGACATCCCAAACCCCATGCTGCTGTTTCCCTGTCTTAAAAGCATGTTGGCTCCTCCCCCTCCCGCTGCCTCTGAAACAAAGGCAGCAAGTGGGAGAGGAATGCGAGTAGTCAATAGCATTAACTATTGCGGGAGAGGCAGGGCAGTTGTTTTATCCCTCTTTTACCTATGGGAGGCACAGAACAGCTAATTCATGTAGTAGACTACACTTTGACATCCTATTTGGTTTTGAATTGATTTAATTAACATCTACCCAGAGTTCTGTAGTAGTTCTTAATTTGATTAGATTGATTTAGCTTAAATTGCTAAGGGTTTGATGCAAATTAAAATCAATCTTTATCTTTCTCAGTCCTTTCAATTTTTCTAATCACTGTGTGATACATACTGTATTTAAGGGATAAATATGGCCCCCATTATTCTCGTGCTGGGGCACTAAGGATGTGAATGGTTAACCGGTGGATGCTACTCCAGCCCCACAAGCCTGCCGCAGGTGGGGGACACTCCAGCTTGGCCAAAGCTGCCACTGTCCGTTATGAGGGGGGCACTCCATCCCAGCTGCACCTTTTATGAAGCACCCCTTGCCTACCTGCCTTTTAATCAATTAACCGGTTAAGTTAGCCAATTAAACGTGATTTTACATCCCTACTGGGCACCTCCCACTTTTAATGTATTTATCCTGGTGAGGCAGGGCAATTGTCTTATCCCTCTTTTACCTATGGGAGGCATAGAGCAGCTAAGTGATTTTCCTAAGGTCACACAACAAGACTTAAACCAGCAGGGACTTAAACCAGCTCTTTCACCTCCAAGGCTGGTGCTGTAGCCACCAGTCAATGCTGCTCCACTGCTGATATAAATGAGTCTTAGCCTGTTTTTTAGGGGCACTCATGTCCCCATTGCACATTGCCCCATATTTGATATTATCAACCCCGCAGGCTGTCTCAGCGGAAAGGCCAATCAATAAATGGGTCTTGGAGATGGCCCATCTCTAATCAACTGGAATTGGTTCTTCCAGGGTCTTGGAAGAGACACTCAAGCAGCTGCCATTCACACTGTCTCCTTCCTACAGCTAAACCAGAGGGGCTTGGCATCCAGAGCAGTCAGTTCGTCTCCTTTCCCCAGCGCTATTCAAAACCTGGCTTCCCCCTCCCCATGCTAAAATCAATCATTTCTCTGGTTAACGGCATGTTAATGAATGATTCACGTGCAGTGGGTGATCCCAGTTATGCAACATGGCAGCAAGAAGCCTAAAATAAACAGTGACCCAGACAGCTGCCAACTAAAACACTTCAACAGGAAGAGAAGAGAAACAGATCTCTGAAAGGAGGGTCATGGAGCCAGTGAGCTGGGTGGAGGTGGAGCAGAAAGGACTCTTGAATTACTTCTCCAGTTTCTCTGTGGAGACGGGGAGCCTGCAGAGTTGAGAGCAGGTTGTAATGGGAGGCGGTATTGTCTTGTGCTCGCAACAGAGCATTTGGGGTATGTCTTCACTAGGAATAAGGTGTGTTCCTAACTGATGGCAACTTCCTAGTGAAGAGAAGGCCGTTTGTAGCTTCTGTGGGCATCAGCATGCGGAGGGGAGGGTTTCCTTGGACCTGTGAACAGGTGTGAAAATGTCAGACTTCCTTGTCTTCAAGAGGATTTCACTTCCTGGGAGTTCCCAGGTGTTAATTAACATGAGTTAATAACACACCTTTAATGTTAGCAGGAAGGAGTAATGGCTGAGGGGAAGTTTCCCTAAGCAGTGGGGCAGCATGAAAGAAGGTGCAAAGCCCAGAGCAGCAGAAAGAGGCTGCTCAGGAGGAAATGAGGGGCTTTGTCTGGAGGATGCCAAGGCTGCCAATGTGAGGAGAAGGGGAATGTCTGACGTAGTAGAAGCCATTCAAGCGGGTTCGAGGAGGCCAGAGAAGGTGGACTTACTGAGGAGTACTCAGCATGAACTATTTAGTATTGAGCTTCATAGGAGATCAAAACAGCACATGCTTAAGGGAGTGATGGCGTGTAATGGATAGGATGCAAAATGGGCTTGTTGCTGGGGAATGAGTTTAAAGTGCTTCACTGCAGGATTGGTTCTTAGCCCTGCACAGCTTCTTGCTTCTGTTAGTGCTCTCAAAGGAAATAGAAAATTATTGCTGACCAAGTTTGCCAGTGGCAGACACGTTGATGGAGTGAATCGATGGGGCATGCACAAAGCTGTGTGGACCGCTTGGTGAACTTAGTCCAAACATCAAGTATTTGAACACAGCCAAAAGGAAGATCCCAAAAAATGTAGATTGTGCTTACAGTATGGCGGCTCTGTTCTGGAAAGCAGGCTCACTGAGACGGGCCTAAGGATCATGGGGGGAATCCAAGCACCTACGCTCCCGGCATGATGCTATGGCAAAGAAAGCTCCTTGTTTGTGCCAGCAGGGAAACGTTGAGAAGGATTAGGCAGGTGGTGGTTTCTTTGTCTCTCTTCACATTGGTGTGACTGTTTTTCAGGTATCTGCAAAGGTGTCACAGAGAGAAGGGGGGGGGGGAGAAATTGTTCTCCTTGAACTCTGAGGATAGGACAAGAAGCAATAGGCTTAAACTGCAGCAAGAACAGTTTAGGTTGGACATTAACCACCCTGACAGACAGAACGTTTTTTCTAAACACTGGAATAACTTGCCTAGGGAGGTTGTTGAATATTTCAGCACTGGAAATACTGAAGAGCATGTTGGATAGACATCTGTCAGGGATGATCTACGGTGCTTGGTCCTGTCATGAGAGCAGGAGACTGGACTCGATGACCTCTCGAGGTCCCTTCCAGTTCTAGTATTCTATGATCATCTAATAGCCAAGACTGGATGTATTTCTAAGCAAACCCATGATTTTGGGCCCGGTGCAGGAAGTGATGTGTGATAGTGCTGGACTAGAGGGTCATAGTGACCCTAAAATCTATTAATAGACTGGCACGGGAGGAGAAGGTTTCTCTAAACAAGGGAGGAGAGCAGATTTGGGCAATTGCCGGAGTGTCAAGGGAGAAGTGCCCGGGAAGAGTAAGAAGCTCGATAAGGGTGATAAGAAGTGATAAGAGTCGACACTGGTGCACAGTTGAGGCTCAGAGCAGTGCTCCCTGTAAGCTGAGCGCTTGGGCGGCTGCTTGGGAGATATTCTAATGCTGCCCCAGCTGATTAGTAGCACACCCACAGCTCGGATTTGTGTTTCTATTGGTGGTGCACATCCACACACCTCAGTACACATAAAATTTATTCCACACGTGGATGGAAAACATTAGCGGGAACATTGGTTGAGAGATGGAAGGGGCGCTTGCTGTCCCCACAGCGTGTGCGCCCTGCCTTTAATAATCGATGTTCCTCCTTCCCAGGGTTTGGAAAACGAGCCTGTGAAGTGAGGCACAGGGGAGAATCCAAAACCTGCTCTTCTGATGCATAGCAGAGCCAAGAGATGAAGGGGTAAGTCCAGAGAGACAGACGGTTTTGTCTCTAACCAAGGTGTCTTTATAGGCTGTGTCTCTTAGCCAGAGACGATAAATAAATGGTAACAACTACAGAGCTGTGAACAGGGTGTCTCCAAATCCCTTTTTCTCTCTCGGCTCAACTTTCACTCTCTCGACTCAGTTGATGAGCTCTCTCCAAGATTACATCTGTTTTTAAAATCCGGAGCGCATGTGTAGATGTGTCTGAGTAAGCTTGGCTGGAGCAAACTCACTGAAAATAACAGCATAGAGCCCAGGAATGATGCTGTTTTTAGCGAGCTAGCTTAGTTAGGTCTGCACTTAATGCAGTGGTGCCTTCCGATTGCAGTGTGGACATAGCCAAGGGTGTCTTCCAGGCAGACAACGTCCTGAATTTTACTGTAAAAACACAAACAGTTAAAAAAAAAAAGTAACTTTCACTGTAGCTGCATCGCAGATGCCCGAAAAGACGGCCATTGACCTCTTCTGTTAGTCGACTCCCGCCTCTGGCTGATCACGTTCCACTTGGGGCTCCGCTTTTCAGAGCATCTGCGATATTGACCCCATGTCACCAGCCGCCACTGCAGGAGCCTTTGGGTTTTTTTCTGCTTCTATCCTCACTGGTGCCTTGTTCCCCTTGCAGACAGCAGAAAGCGGCTGAGACTGAAGAGGGCACTGTGCAGATACAGGAAGGTGAGTGGCGACCTCCATTCCCAGCTTTGGGAGACTCTCCCCAGGTCATTCTGCAGCCAAAGCTCCACCTAGGAAAATACTGTGATTCGGCTCTGTTGTTCTCACTGCCAAGGCCCCGGGTGGGATTCCCAGGGAACTGGTGATGCTGTGTCTCAGTTTCCATTGCAGCCCTGGTTGGAGGTGGCGGGATCCCTCTGCCATCTGACCCCTCTGGGGTGGGCTGGGTGAAGTGTTGGGAGAGGAGGTTGCAGGTCCTGGTGGAACTGTCATCACAGCTGGAACCTAGGAGCTGCCACCTTGCCTCTAGGCAACACCAGCTGCTGCAGATGTGAGAACCTGGCTACAGCAGAAGTGGGACAATCTGTCCCCCTTGGGTCTCTAATAGAGACTGGCATAAGCCCTGAAGCTTGAGGTTTAATCTGCTGCTCTCCAGAGACATGGCTGCTCCTGGGTGTCCCTTGCTCAGCTGTTGACCTCAGCAGCTGTCAGAGAAGCTGGGAACTGCCTGGCCAGGACGGGGCATTGTGGGTAGGAGCGGGGGAAGCTTCCATGGCTGCTGCCCGACAATTTCTTCCCTGTCATGTGCGCCCCTGTTCTCTTTCCTGAAGGTGCAGTGGCGACAGGCGAAGACCCCACCAGCGTTGCCATTGCCAGCATCCAGTCGGCAGCCACTTTCCCCGACCCCAACATCAAGTATGTCTTTCGCACAGAGAACGGCGGCACTCAGGTACGCCTGCCGCCTCCTGCAGCAGCAGCTGCCTCCTGCCGCCTTCTTGTGACTGGCTCCCCCTCTGGTATTCCCTGGGCTGGGTGGGGTTGACTCTTCCTGTCCCTGGAAATATCCACTGGGGGTGAAGGAGGAAGAAATGAAGCAGCCTGTTTGTGATCTGCATGTTTACTCCTTGGCCATATGTGGGTATGTGCAACCAGTGCAGAAAACATGCAGCTCTGTGAGCAAACTCAAGTGCCCAAGAACTCAGTCTCCAGGCTCGCTAGCTAGGCCAGCCCTCTAGATTGCATCTGTGCTGTGCCAGATTCTGCAGTGCTAGGAGGGACCGTGCACTGTGTGAGTACAGGGGGAATTGTGCCTCCTGATTGTGGGCCATCCCAAGCGCCCGGGGAACCACCAGTGAGGTTAGGGGGTGAGCCAAGGGGGCCAAGTGACAGACGCATGGGAAAGGAGCAAGCAGTGAAGAGTACAATGCAGAGACCGCAGACAGTGTGAAAAGCTGAAAGTCCTGGCCTGGTGCTCTGTGCTGAGCTTCTGTCGTTGCTGAGAGCTGGGACTGCATGAAAGGCAGATAAAATCCCCAAAGAGTGCCGTGCTGTGCCTGTATCGCCGCAGGTGTTAGGGGCGGGGAGGAGCTCTGCATGGTCATGAGTGGGAGAGCAGGTGTGTGCAAGACCTTCTCGCAGGCCCCCCGGTTGGCACTGTGAGGAAGCCTGAGGCGCGCTGCCTGATGTCAGTCGGAGATCTGGCTGCAGTCTACAGGCACCTGGTACCAGGCCAGGGTAATGATCTGTGCAAACGAGGCAGCCCCACCTGGTTCGTGGACATGTGTACAACGAGCCATCTCCCAGGCGGAGGCTGGGGGCAGCTGCCCCCCGCTGGGTTAGTGACATCCAGGCTCCTACCCCACCTGCCATGCCAGGCACTTGCTTTGATGAAAACCTGGAGAACTATTGGGCCGTGAACAGCTGGCCTGATTGGCATAGGACATGGAGTGGATTGGCAGGGACTTGGGTTGGGCAGCAGTGGAATCGGGTTGGGGGCAGGGGAGTATATCCTGGACAGATGCTATTGTGCCACTGCAGAGAGCTGTGGGCCCAGCCTGCCGTCCTTGCTCCCCATTCCCATGGCCTTAGGGGGAGAAAGGAGCCCCGGGGCAGGAGGGCTTGGGAGGCCAGCAGACAGTTCCGCAGTGGCTGGCTGCTTGCGTATTTATAGCGAAGCCGTGTGAACATGGCAGGCATTGGCCAGGTGAGCAGGGCTGGGTGCGCTCTGGCAGGTGTGCGCAGCCATGCAATAATCAGGGCCTTCCCCTCGCCCTACCCCATCTGTCTTGCTGCAGGGCCGGGTGGAAGTAGTGAAGGCTAATGCTACCTTTATCTATCCCAGACAGTGAGACTCAGGCAGTGAACACCTCTTGGCTTTCTCCTGCAGGTGATGTATAGGGTGATACAGGTGGCCGAGGGGCAGCTGGATGGGCAGACGGAGGGCACCGGCGCCATCAGCGGCTATCCCGCAGCACAGTCTATGACCCAGGTGAGTGTCACTGGGAAGCAGGAGGGGTTCAGTAGGAGCTGCCATGGCAATAGGCGTGAGGGCAGAGATGGCAGCGTTGCAGGGGCCCAGCAGGATGGAGCGGTACCAGTGCACTGAGGTCTGTGCTGCAGCTCGCTCAGGGCGTGTACTTCTGTCCCAGGCCTTGGGAACTCCCCTGTTCAAGCTGGAGACCCTGTAGAAGCTGGCTAACCAGAGCTGGAGCCTGGGGTGGTTTGAGGGGCTAGGGATGTAATAGTGTAGTCGATTAACCCAGAGCATCTGCATTTCCCCCCCCTTCGCCCCCCTACACACACACCCTTTGCCAGTAAATGTTTTAGCAGGCTGGCCAGCAACTTGGCTCAGCTTGAGTCAGGTCCGGGACTTACCCTGCTGCAGCTCTACATTTAAAGTGTATTAGGAGCCAGGCGGGCAGGTATAAGGGTAGTGTATCAATAGCAGCAGTGCGGGGTGACAGGCAGCTGATCCATGAGGGGAGCTGGTTTTTAAACTGGTTCCCCTTGTGAACTAGCTCCCACCTGGCACCCTGCACTGCTGCCTCGGATACGGGGGCAACAGCACGGGGTGGCAGGGGGCTCCTCGGGAGCGAGGCTGGAATGCACTGGCTGCCGGCCCCTCCCAGGGACAATAGAATAGTTGAGTAACTGATAAGAATTCACAAGGTTAATTGACTATTTGATTAACCGATCTTTAACATCCCTAGCGTGGGACACGGAACTTTTACCCCTCAGCTTCCAGCTCTGGTCCAGCTCAGGCTAGTGCTGCTCCATTCTCCTGGGGCTGGTCACAATCCCCTTTGTGGCTTTCAGCCCAGCTCTTTGTGGCACCGAATGGGCCATGTAGCCCAAACTTTCTCTTCCATTGGGGATCCCTCCAAGCCAGGAGGAGCCCGTGAGGACCAGGGCACCAGCTCTGACCCTGTCCTGGCCCTGCCAGTCCTGGGAGCGCACAGATGATTCTCATAGACTCATAGACTCATAGACTTTAAGGTCAGAAGGGACCATTTT
>JANRFK010004824.1:10624868-10637444 GCA_030068395.1 Apalone spinifera
CAGACACCGCTCCTGCAGCTCCCATTGATCAGTAATGGGGAACCGTGGCCAGTAGAAGCTATGGGCTCAGTGCCTGTACATGCCAGCTGCTTTCAGGAGTGGTGCAGGGCCTGGGTAGGCGTAAGCTGCCTTAACCCCACCGCTCTGCCACCTGGAAGCCATTTCTGTTAAATGGTGCCCAGCCAGAGCCTGCTTCCTGAACCCCTGTCCCAACCCTCCTCCTGCATCCAACCTCCTGCCCCAGATGTGAGTCTCCCTGCAACCAAACTCCTTCCCAGAGTTGGCACCCTGAACCCCCTCCTGGACCCCAATCCTCCTCCCTGCTCTAAGCCCGGTGCCCCTCCCACATGCCGAACCCCTTGGCCTAAGACCAGAGCCTACATCCTAATCCCCTACTCCAGCCTGGTGAAAGTGAGTGAGGATGGGGAAGGTAGGGGGGTGGGGTGAGCAGGAAGAGGCCTCAAAGAAGGAGCGGGAAGGAGATGGGGTAAGGGTTTGAGGTCGATCTTACATTGCACTTAAATTGAAAAAGGGATCTCGTGGTTAAAAAGGTTGGAGACCACTGGTCTAGCCTAACAGAAGGGTTGTTTAAATGAAAATCCAAGTGACATGCACTCCTGGCAGGGATGGTTTTCACTGGCCATACTGAAACTCATTGAGTGTTGAAAGGACTCTCAGACATTTGGTGTTTCTCTGGGCTATGTCTACACTAGAACGCTATTTCGGGATACGGGAGTCTCCCACAATAGCTAGCTTGTGTCTTCAGACACCTGTCAGGGATGCTCTGGACAGTGCTTGGTCCTGTTGTGAAGGCAGGGGACTGGACTCAATGACCTCTCGAGGTTCCTTCCAGTTCTGGGATTCTATGATTCACGGCAAGCCTGTTATTTCGGACTCGCTATTCCGACATCCCAGTAAACCTCATTCCACGAGGAGTAAGGGACATTTCGGAACAGTGGGTTATTTCGAAATCTGTCCCTGTGTAGACAGCATCAAATGATGAAATAAGCTGTTTCGAAATAAGATTGAAATAAGAGACGCGATTTGTGTAGCTCAAACGTAGCCTGGAAGGCCCAGGACTGGGACATTCTGGATTTTCATTTTGCAAGCAGAGTAAAGCTGTGAAATGTATCACCTGAAGGCTCAGAAGTCAGCCGGAATAGAGCCGCACCTTTGTTGTAAAACCTCACGCATTTTTCAGAAACAACAAGGAGCCCTCAATGCATCTGATGAAGTGTGGTTGACCCACAAAAGCTGATGCCCAAATCAATCTGTTCATCTCTAAGGTGCTCCGGGACTCCTGGCTGTTTGCAGATATAGACTAACACAGAGACCCCCCTGAGACATGAGGGTTTTTTTTCACACAATCTCAGGATTTTTAGAGCCTGATTCATTATTTTTGAGCCCTTTGGGTAGCTGATGCTGCTCCGGTGCCTAGACCCTATTGCTGCTTTCCCCAGACGGAGCTGGAGGATGGTACGAACACAGCCAGACTTTCAAGCATCCAACATTTCTGAGCTCTTCCGGCTCTGTGCCCCTGTGGTCCTCATTCTCATTTCCACTAAGGGCAACAGGGGCTTCTTTATGCTCCCAGAGTGGGGTTTAGAGGCCTTAGTGTAAATGTGATGTAGGCCCTACATCGAGATCACTTCACCCAGCACTGAAATGCAGCCACTTCTGGAGCGGTGTGCAGCAATCACCCAACAGCAACACCATCCAACGGATCAGGGTGTAAGGTGAAGAGCCTCAAACCTAGCTGGTGCTGCAGAGGAGACACAGCGGGGTGGAGTCCAATCCCTTGTCTTTCAAAGAGCAGCTGAATCATCGAAGACCTCAGAGCCCCTGGAGATCAAACAGGTCCCTGCCCTTGCTGGGGTAGAGCTCACACTTCCCCCTCCCTCCTCTGCCTTCCTTCCTTTCACCCCTCCTCAGTCCCCCTCCCCTCCCTTTGCACTCACCTGATCTCATTGTAGGAATCCTCCACTTCCTCCTCCGGCCACTTCCCTGCACTCTGATGGTGCAACCACAGCACCAGGGCCAGGAGAGCCAGCAGGACCAGCCCCATGCTCAGCGTGACGGTGATGCCCACCACAATGCCCATCGTGTCCTGTGGGGCTGAAACACACCGACCCGAGGTCACCAGCGGCTTGGCTGCCCAGACGTCGGTCAGGAGAGGCGAACCAGCTGGCTTTGTCAGCAGAGATGGGTAGGGGCTGGATTTTCATTTCATGGGAAATTCCTCATGTTTGGGGGGTGGAGTCCGGAGCAGAAGGGAAATGAACCATTTCAACATCTCCCAGGCAATCACATCCCAGATGCCGCTGGGTCGATTGAAATGTTTCCTTCCCGTTTCAGCATCTGAAAATGTTTCCTTTGTGCCCCATACTGCCCCAGGCACGACACACCGAACTGAAGAGCATTTTGGAAATGAAAAGTCCGCGTGGAAAGAGCCAGCCTGGGGCATCTCAGCCGGCTCCACATTTGCTGCCAAGTTTCATTGCCCAGAGCGAAACGGAATTGAAATTGACGCATTTCGCCATCAATGCGTCAGCCCTGGCTGACAAGAAGCCTTCCCACAGATCCTCTCCAGCCAGGTCTTGTCATGAGCCACGTGGCTTTAGAGACACAGAGGCTGGCTTGGCGAGGGAGGAGGCATCTCTGCTCTTGGCACTCCAGCCCCAGCCACAAGCTGCTCTGATCCCGGTTTAGTGAGTCAGGAAAGGGCCTGACACCAGCGACAAAGTGGGGTTCTGCGGGGCAGCTGTCTCCAGTGTCTGGTCTGGCTTCCCAACTGAAGCCTATCAATGGGCCATTGGGTCAAGCTCTCCAACTGACTTAGTTGGGCCAGATGGGCAGGGACGCTGTCCCCAGCCGCTGTTTGCCAAGGCATGGGTGACAGGGGAGGGGTCACATGATGATTCCCTGTTGTGTTTCCTCCCTCTGGGGCACCAGGCCTTGGCCACTGTCGGACGACAGGACACTGGGCTCGCTGGACCCTTGCTCTGACCCCGTCTGGCTGCTCTTAGGGCACGGCCAAGCGTTCAGTCAGTGCCCAGCATTTGACAAGCGGGACGCACTCACCCAGGTGCACACGCAGCTGGAGGGAGCAGGAGCTGGATCCCAGGGCGTTGGAGGCCGTGCAGCGGTAGAGGCCGGAGGTGGCGGCCGTCAGGTTCTGCAGGGTCAGCAGGGCCCGGTGCGCCTCTGCCCCGCCAGCGGGAGATGGAGGGGGAAAAAATGAGGGAGTGGGTTACGCTGGGGCCAGCCCCAGGTCCCTCCTGGCCAAACACAAGGGCCTCTGCCACGTGGGTTTAAAGGGACGGCTCCCCATTGGGGGAGGGGGGAGATGCTACTCTCCGTGGGGCCAGCAGCCACTTGACTCCTTCAGCCACAGGATGCCTGTCGGGTGGCATGTGGCACATGTGTCATGTGGCCCCGGCCCCTGTGTGCACACCCTAGGCAAGGCGGCAGATGTACGGCTGGGGGCTCGTGCTCAGGGGCCGGCCATTGCTCCGAGACCCAAGCCCTGCGCCAGGGCGCTCCCCCACCCCCCGCCTCTGCTCCCAGTACCTGTGTAGCTGGTCACCAGGGGCTGCTTGTCAGGGGGGATCTTCTCCCAGGTGAAGATGGGGGTGGGCACGCCTTCCCGCACGCCGCAGGACAGGCGGATGTCCCCCCCTTCCTCTCCGCTCCCCTCGCTGGAGCACTCGGGGCTGGAGGGGGGCACTGCAGGGACACAGACAAAGCCTGTGGGGGGCCTGCCATAGACGGGAGTCTCCCTCCAGCAGGGGCGCGTGGCCTGCCCAGGGCCCACAACAGCTGGAGGTTGTTATCGCCTGTCAGACAGCTGGGGGGTGCGTTGACTCAGCTACAAAGAGCCACACACTCTGGTATGTACGCACGCACGCACACACACACACACTCAGCATGCATGCACTCTGACACACACACACACCCAATGCATGGTACACACACCCTCGGTGCACAGGAACACACTGCATGTGCACTCACACATGCCTAGAATATGCACACAATAGCTAGAGAAGTCAGATGAGTGCAAATCCTGCACACACACACACACACACACACACACACTGACACACCCTCCTGCCTACTCCCCCTCCCCACACACAGCAGTCAGATCTAGGCACACACACAGCTACAGGGGTCACCCCCAGACCTCACTCCCAGATGCATAGATGTAACACAGAGGCCCACAGTGAAGTGTGCACAAAACACACAGCCAGACAGCTGCTCAGATATGTGTGTGTGCACACGCTAAGGTGCAAACATGGGCCCAGGCAGGAAGCATACACACAAAAAAGCACACACACACACACGCTAGCACTCACTCCCAGCCACATGGGGACACACACACAAAGACCTCCTCCTCCTCCTCCCCACAGTCAGACACTCCCCCAGACCCACATACCCCAAGACACAGACACACACACTAAGTGCCAAACACAGAGACAGACACACCCCAAGACCCACACACACTTGGACACACACACACACACATACAAGATCTCCAGGATCTGGGGGGGAAGGGAGGGGAGCGGGTGCCTGCAGAGGGGAGGTGGGGCTTCCTCCACGTGGGGGCGGGGCGTACCGAGCACGATGAGCTGAATGACCCCGATGTTGGGCATGTCCCTGTCGGGCGGGTTCATGATGCTACACTGGTACGTCCCGCTGTCCGAGCTGCGCGTCTCGTTGAGGAAGATGGTGGCGCTCTGGGTGGGCGAGAAGGCAAAGCCCACACGGCCCGTGTACTGGGACAGGCTCTCCACCACCTCTCCCTGCTCATAGGCCAGCACCTGGGGTTGGAGGGAAAGGACGGAAGAACCCAGCCATGAGCCAGAGATGCCTCCCCTTGCTCCCTCTTTGAGCACAGGGCACTTCGATCGCACTGGCAGACACAGTGCGGGCCAGTGGGCAAAGCATCGGACTGGGAGCCAGTAGTGCCTATGTCAAATCCCACTTCTGCCACCAACTATGTAGGCGAGTGCCATCAACGGCTACTAGCCGGGATGCTCAGGGAAGCCACCCCATGCTCTGGGTGTCCCTGGACTGCAGACTGCGGGAAGGTAGGACTGGACGACAGGGGCTGGCTCACTCCATCACCCTGTTCTGTTAATTTCCTTGGGGGCACCTGGGCCTGGCCACTGTCATTGGTCTGACCTAGCTGTTTGTATGTTCCTATTCCCGGAGCACCTCAAGGCAAGCCCAGTGTCCGCAGGAGCTGGGCTGTGTCTACTGCAAAGGAGCTGGCATGGGCTTTGATGAACCTAACAGGGGTCTGTTCCTAGGGGAGTGCTGCCAGGGAGCACTGTAGCCCCAGCCCTGTGTTCCCCCGTGTGACTGAGGAAACAGGCTGCTTTTAAAATTACTCCTTATGTCCAGAAAGGTGAGGCTGGGCTGTGATCTGCATTGTCAGAGAGGCAGATATCTCAATGCCTTCTCCATATAATATTCCATAGCTGCTATGCAGCAGTACTCCCTGGGGGCAGGGCAGAGCAGGGGGGAGAGGGGCTTCCTCCTGACTCCTTAGTGAGCTCCACCCTGAAATCTGAGCCTTGTGGTTTTATCTGGACAGCATGTCTGGAGCTGCTGCTATTATTCCTGTGCATCGACTCCTTGTTAAACTGTTGGCCTTTTAAATATCCTGCAGCAAGGAATTCCACAGGTTAATGGTATCCAGGGTCTTGAAGAAATTGCATGGAACGCTGGCAACAGGTCTCCCTGCTGCGATGCCTGCAAAATTTGGCCATCTGACAGCAGCTGGTGAATGGGCATTGCTATTTACTGGACATCACAAGTCCATTTGACCTCGTGTCTTGATGCTCCCACCCATTGCTTTCTCCACCTTAGCTATCTGTCCGCCATCCCAGGCTGTGAGCAATCTGGGCAGGAAAGTGCGCAGCATCCCGGGGTCCCGATTCTGCACTGTACTGAAGCTAACAGTCTGCTGTCAATGGAAGTGCAGGGAGGGGAAAAGGTCAGGCTCCGCTCACCTGCTGGGGGTGGTCCGGCTCCGCCAGCGGGGTGACTGTCCAGATGATGTTGAGGCGACTCAGCGAGGTCGTGGTGTGGAAGGTGCAAGGCAGAAGTGCATTCCCTCCCCTCACCACCTGGATGCTGGCAGCACCCACAGACACCTTCACCGTGCCCATTCCTGGAAGAGGCACCAGGGGTGGAATGAGCAAGGAAGGATCCTGGCCAGCTTCGGCAATGAAATCCGGGAGCCCATCCACAATTCAGAGCCAGAGAAGTGAAAACCAAAAACTTCCCCAGCTGGGATGCAGGCACGGAGGGTGGAGGGGGGGATCAGAGAGGGGATCCAGAGCTATAGACCTGTGGCCCCAAGATAGCCCGGCCCCACAGAAAGGGGAACAGCTTCCACCCGCCCGTCTGAGAACACAACACCCCCTGAGCACAGGGTGATGCTGGCACACCCCAGAGCCAGGTGCAGGACGTTCTGAGCTCTTGGTGGGTTGGAACAATGCTAGCACCTGTGCCAGCCCTGTGAGGGGCTGTCAAATGAAGTGCCCAGGATCCATGTAAAGCTCCAATTCCCCATTTGCCCGTTAGCTGCCCAGTTTACGAAGGGCCTGGGCTCAGCTGGCATCCCCCTGAGCAGAGCTGGGCATTACATGGGGTCTAGCTTGTAAGTGAGGCCTAGCACGATGAGAGGCCTAGTGGGACATGAGGCCTATCCATGGTTGCCAAGGGGAATTTCGCCCTGGCTGGATCTTTGCTTCATCCCGGGAGCAGCTGGAGAAACCGTGAGAAAGCAGCTGAGTGGATTGCAGGGAAACCGAAATAGCACAGGGCGGGTGGGGGCATTCCCAGGATGCCTCGAAGCCACACGCAAGAGGCAGCCCGCGCGGGAGAGATTTTGGGTGCGATTTCTGGCTAAGTTGGAATACGTCAGGAGCAGCAGCCAGTGTGTCTGTTTGGCTTTCACCCGGCAACTGGGTTTTGCCAATACACGTTGCCAACACATCGATAGTAATTAGTCCCACTCGGTAATTAACATGGATTTGTCTCTTGTCCTGCACTGCTCCCAGCTTGGCTGAGTTAACCCCTTTGGGACCAAAGGCGCAGTTAGGAGCCCAGCTGTGCCAGCCTGGTTAACCCTTTCCAGGCTGGTCCCCAGGGGTGATCAGACACACTCACCCCAGCCTGGGGTCTGTGTATCTGACGGGGCTGAACAATGGGGCCCTGTCTTTTGGGTGGGAGAAGGGTGATTGTTGGGGTAATTTGCTCCAGGGAGCTGCACCAAGTGGGAACCATCTCCCTGCCTTGTTCCCATGCCAGATCATTAACGGAGCTGGGGATGGGGGTGGGAAGAGACATGACAGCACCTCACAGTAATTGGCAGTAATTAGGAAGCACTATGTGTGGGGACAGGCAACCGTGGCTGAGACAGCCCCCGCCCCAGCACAGTGCAGCAAATTCTGGGTCCCGACGCCTGCACCCTGGAGAGATCAGCCTCCCGCCAATAGGTACCTGCCTGTTCCAGCAGGGGGCACTAGGGCAGCCCCCCAACCGTGAAAGCTGCCTCAGAATCCAACGCCCCCGGGATCTCCAAGCACTTCACAGACAGCCCCACGCAGGGGCGGCTTAGCCCCTTGTGGCAGATGGGGAAGCCGAGGTGATTTACCCACATTCAGCAGAGCTGGGGCTAGAACACAGGCATCCACCGCTGGGCTTTAACCACTAGCCCACACTTCCCTCCCCTCCATCATACAGAAAGGCCATTCCACAAGACTTCCAGTCAGCCGGGCACCTGCCCCTCCCCAGGCCATCACCCACCTCCACCTCGGTGCCCCTTGGCATGTCGCTGGGAGATGGGTCTGGGCTTGGCCACTTGCCCATGGGGGTGTCAGCAACACCCGTGCTCCCTCTTCAACGAGCTGGAACAAAGAATCCTCTCAGCCTAGAAAAGGCCCCTGTACCACGGCAGCTCTAATGGAGAATTCTGGTAGATCTGGCATAATACCAGGCAGGCATAATGGAGAATTCTGGTAGATCTGGGCTCAAGGGGGGTAACTGCTTGTGTGGGAAACTGAGGCACGGGGAGATTATGTGACTTGTTCACGGTCACCCAAGGGAGTAAGAAAAAGCTGGGACTACAACTCAGGAGTCCAGGTGCTCACCCCCTGCTTTAGCCACTTCACACCACTCCCCTCCCACAGCTGGGACTGGAACCCAGGAGGCCTGAATTCCAGATACCCCCTGCCTCACTGCGCTAACCACTAGATGCGGGGCTCACATAGGGCACTGGATGAATGTCTCAGTGCAAGTAGCAGAGCCACACTGATCAGACGTTTAGACACTGAGGACAATCAAGGTCTTTAGCTCCTCCAGCGAGCGATTCCCCCCCCCAGGGCCAGGCAATCAAACACTGCGGGGTTCATCTCTCCACTGCAAAGACATTCCCGCAGTGCCGGGTCTCAGAGCCGGAGCCAGTGGACTGGGGCTTGCAGGACGAAACCCAGCAGTGACGAGTGGGGAAGGTCTGGGAGCTTCCAGCCCCAGTGGGAATGTCCCCGCTGCTCTGCTCTTTTCTGCCCCACAGCCCGAGCCCTATGAGCCTGTCTGCTGACCCTGACTTGACAGGCAGCACCAGGGGGTTTCTTGGCAGTGTAGACGTACCCTGTGGTGCTTTTATTTGTGGACTTTATCTGGCCTTCCATGATGGCAATGTCTGTGAACCACGCCCTCTTCAGTGCTTTATCTTCCCACGCCCTGATGGGGCAGGGCACGAACCCCATTGCACAGCAGGGAAACTGAGGCACGAGACACTAAGCCACTCATCCCAGGTCACACATGGACAAGGAGTTCATGGGCAGAACAGGCACAATTTCCCAGGTCTCCCAACCTCTAGCCAGTGCCCTAACTGCCCCTTTCCATAACTGATTATGTGGGAAACTGAGGCACGGGAAGCTTATGTGAAATTGCCCATGGTCACACAAGGGAGTAAGAAAGACACAAGGGAGGGAGTAAGAAAGACACAAGGGAGTAAGAAAGACCTGGGAATACAACGCCCCATCCAGTTTGGGGCTGGGTATGCCTTCCATCCGGCCGCAGTTTACCCCCCCACCTTGGCACCGCCATCCATTATGCCACTGCATGTCAAGCATGTCAAGCAGTAGCCCCCATCCCAGAAATCGCAACTCTCTGCCCCTCCCAGCCCACCGGCCACCAGCCACACCTTTGCCAGCAGAAGCATCAACCCAGACCTCCCCTACGGGTTGCTGTGTCACCAGGAGCCGAGGGGAGAGACAGAAATGCAGGGATTCCTGACCCGCGGGCACAGGAGGGGGTGTGTGAGAAAGATCCAGGGTGGTACCTTGCACGAGGACTTCCATTCCATCTCTTCCCATCTCTTCCCAGCATGCAACCCCCCCCTCCACCTCTTCTGCACAGCTATGCACTATGCACTGCCCGGCATACCCCCTCTCCTGCCTGATCCCCACCTGCAGGGCCCCTTGACCTGACTAGCAATTGGGCCCAGATGGGACTAGAGCAAATGCCTGGGAGTCAGCATCCCTTGTCCCACCTGGCTCCCCCTTGCTGGGCTCTCCCCTTTCTCTCTGGGTGACTCCCCTCGTGCCCCCAGGCCGGCCCCCCGGAGTACCTGACAGGTAGCAGTGGAGCAGCCACAGGCTGGCGGGGGTGATGGGGCAGCCACGGAGTCTCCCCCTCTCCCTGGGGGCCATGGCTGCGGCGCTTAGCTCAGCAAGTCCATCCCATGCTGCGCTCGGCTCCAGCACAGCTCCCCCCGGCTGCTTCTCTGTTCCTTCCCTTCTGAACTCGCCTTTAGTCCCCTCCCTCTCCCGAGCGCAGGGCAGGGCTCAATGGGCACAAGCACAGATGACAGTGCCCCCCTTTCTCCTTGCCAGTGCAAGCTGCCAGCCACCCCCTTGTTTAAATAGGGGGGGTTGGGCCAGTTATTGGCAGAGTGGAGCACAGCAAGGGCCAGGGTCTTGCTTCCAGGCTAGTGCTAGCAGGGAAGAGAGCCCCCCATCCCCCCGATAACCTGCTGCCAGGGAAGTTTCTTCCTGACTCTCCCCACTTACCAGCCATCTCAATAGGACCCAGGGCCCTGCAAATGTGGATTTAAGGTGCCAGTGTAACTGCCACCAGGTGGATTTGAACCTGAGCCTTCCAGAGCTTAGTAAAGGAGCCTCTGCCCTTTGAGCTAAAAGCCAGCTGCTTCGTAACCCAGCCTGTAGAGGTCTCTTGTCCTTAGCTGTTGTTGTGTTCTAAGTACCACTGCATGGGACAGTGAACCACTCTAGGGCTACATCTACACAGCTTCCCTCTTCCTCAAAAGCCTATGCAAATGAAGCACAGATAAGCATATTGCCATGCTTCATTTGCATAATTAATTAGGAGCTGTTTTTGCACAAAAACCCCCTCTTGCGCAAAAGCCATTCTTCCTCATTTTTTCAGGAAGAATGACTCTTGCCCAAGAGGAGGTTTTTGCGCAAAAAGGTGCTGTGTGGATGGCTCCTTTTTGCACGGAAACCTCTTGCGCAAAAAGGGCACCTAATTAATTATGCAAATGAAGCACAGAAATATGCTAATCTGTGCTTCATTTGCATAGGCTTTTGCGGAAGAGGAAAGCTGTGTAGATGTAGCCTAGGTGTGTGGGTTACACCAGCACCTGGGTTCCTCAGACCATCCCATGCCAATGACTTTCCCTAGTGCAGGCCGTTCCTGCCCTCTCCACCAAGGCTGCCAGCATGGGAGGCCGTGAGTGCCAGCTGCATGGGTGGTTTTGAGCAGGGGTAGGGAGCCCGACATCTCATTCCCAATTCTTCAGGCTGAACCCCTGGCATTGGAAAAGGTTCAGAAAAGGGCAACAAAAATGGTGAGGGGTTTGGAACAGGTCCCATCTGAAGAGAGATTAAAAAGACTGGGACTTTTCATCTTAGAAAAGAGGAGACTGGGGAGAGATATGATAGAGGTCTATAAAATCATGACTGGTATGGTGAGAGTAAATAAGGAAAAGTTATTTCCCTGTTCCCATAACACAAGAGCTAGGGGTTACCAAATGAAATTCATAGGCAGCAGGTTTAAAACAAACAAAAGGAAGTTTTTCTTCACGCAGGGCACAGTCAATCTGTGGAACTCCTTGCCAGAAGATGTTGTGAAGACCAGGGCTTTAACAGGGTTCAAAAAAGACCTAGATAAATTCATGGATGATAGGTCTGTCAATACTTATTAGTCTGGATGGGCAGGGATCGTGTCTCTAGTCTCTGTTTATCAGAGGCGGGGAATGGGTGACAGAAGACGGATCAGTTGGTGAATCTATTCACTCCTTCTGGGGCATCTGGCATAGGCCACTGTCAGAAGACAGGATACTAGGCTAGATGGACCTTTGGTCTGACCCAGTATGGCTGTTCTTATGGTTACCTTACACCAGTTTGGTTTATGTCTCTTCCCAATGGGTCACCCATTCTGTCCTGAGCACTGTTCTATTTATCACGAGCCCAGAAGAGGGGTCTTTGTACCACTTTAACTGACTTGCTACAAGTAAAGCAGCACAATGTTTGGGTCTGGGCCAAGGTGGATAGAAATCAATGATTTTATTTAAAAAAATTTAAAAGTGGATTTTGTTACTTAAATTGGTTTTGTTACTTAAATCAGATATTTTTTATAAAATGATTTTTGAGGAAAAAAACCTGTGTAAAGATAGTTTTAATTAAGATACATCATAGCTCAAAGATATCTCATCATGGAATAGAGCTTATAAATTCTAATTCTTGTAATGTTTAAGAGAAGTTTTGTAAAGGCATTCCACATAGCTCATGGATTAGGGACCCAATTTTATGGGATTCCAGAGGCTTTGGTATAGATTATTTAGATTAATCTTTCTATCTATCCAATGAGACTCAGGGCTCAGTTTAGAAGATAACATCAGAGGTGCTTAGGGTTGCCAGATGGTCTCCCAAAAAATACCGAACACACAGGCTAAACATCTGTGAAGCAAAAAAAAAAACAAAAAAACAAAAAAAAAACCCACCCACACACTTCCTGTGTGGCTACTACCAAGAGCCACCAAACTGGGAACAAAGGGGGAGGCAGCAGAGCCTGCTCTACAAAGCAGCCTCCTGCTACCCAAAGCAGAGAGAGGCAGACCCAGAGCAACACAATAGCAGGGCGGGGAGGCAAACCATGGGTAGGAAGGTGACTCCCCCATAGCCAGGTCTTTGGGTGTTCCAGTGGGAAGAAGCAGAAATTCCACCCCAGTCAGTTGTGGCTGAGGGCCTGTGGAAGGCACCTAAATGCAACTACAAGGCACCTGCGGGCTTCTCTCCTGGACTAAGGCACCACAACATGCTTGAACAGCGCTCAGGAACGGGGACAGGGCTTCTCCTTCTCCCCAAGGCTTCAGTCCTCCTCAGACACAATCAGCTGAGGGCCCCGCCTCCCAGCCTGGAACTCCCTCTGGTTGTGTGCAGAAGCCTGGCGGGGGCAGGGGGAGTAGCTGGGACACAGGCTCCCAGCTGGGAGGCAGGGCTGTGATTGGCGCTGGGAACCTGTGGTTGCGCGCAGAAG
>JANRFK010004824.1:10688113-10717383 GCA_030068395.1 Apalone spinifera
GATCAGAAACTTCTTTTCGTTGCGGGCCGTCAGGGTGTCTGCATGGCGTGGTCGGGGTGGTGGCGCTGGGGTCTCTACACGGAGCTGCCTGTCT
This sequence comes from Apalone spinifera, assembly GCA_030068395.1. Lineage (NCBI taxonomy): Eukaryota > Metazoa > Chordata > Testudines > Trionychidae > Apalone > Apalone spinifera. Next base: position 10,688,208 of record JANRFK010004824.1, read on the forward strand.
CAGGTGCTGGGGCCCCAGTGGCTTGGGGCGGGCTGCCTTTGCTCGCGGGTCTCACTCCTTGCTTCACAGCTCGTTTGTTTTGTTGCGGAGCCTTTTCTCAGCTGAGACCCCCACCCTGGCTGGCCTGTGTTGCTGTTGCGGTTTGAACGTTGTGCTAAGCATTTTGGAGCATTTCGTTTGAACCTGTGTAAAACCCTCCCGAGCAGATAAACGGCCTGGGAGAGTAGAGGGGTGGATTTTAGCGATGCTTCCTTCTGAATTTTTGCTTGGCCTGAAATGGGGGAAGAAGTTTCTTTCCGTGTGAATTAAACAGTCTGTAAAATGCTACTTCTTTCTTATCGTAATCACTCGGAGGGGCCTGTGCAAAGATACCCAGTTCAGAAGGTCCGTTATCATGATAGTCGGAGACCCGACAAGTCACAGATACCTCTTAAGAAGTGTTAACAAGAACAGCAGGGACTCTGGAAACTGGAAGCTCTCTAAAAATCCAGTGCAGGCTTCACCCTTGAGGCTACTCACTTCTTGCAATTGAACAATGAAAATCGGGCGATTGGGTTGCAGGCTTTTGGGTTTTTTTAATTGTAGCCTTTCTGTAATTGTTCCAGTGAGTTAATGCACTTCCTCATGTTTGGATTGCAGATACTGCTGGGGAAGCTTTGTTTATTTAAAACTGACCTGTTGGGAGGGGGTTGTTCCCTTTGTGCTGCTTTGTGATGTGTAACTGTAGCCTGAACATTTTAAGGTTTTATTTGCTTTGTGTAACCTTACTATTAGGAGTTTCAAGCTTGAGATGTGAATTTGGACAGAAGGAGACTGATCTGAAATACTGAGCTGGCAGCATAGAGATGGTAGTTGAACTTCTTTGCAGTTTAGATTACTTGGTTATAAGGTATAGATGAAGAGCCCTATACAACTTCCACAGAAAGCTGGAGTGGGGATGAGGATTCTCAGAAAGACCTATTGATGGAGGATTAGAGATGTAGGGGAATCAGAAGAGAACAGTTCACTGCTGAGGAAAAGGGTTTTAACTCATGCTCACTAACAAAGGCACAGTAATTTAGCTTTAAACTTGGGTTAGCAGTGCTAGTTCATCTGAGGCTGCCCTATACACTTTAACAATATACTAATAAGAATTAAATGCTGTGTTGCTGTATCTTCACTGTTTTGTCCTAAATTAGCTACCCTTGAGTTAAGCATCCTTTTTTTATGTAGACATACCCAAGAGTGGTGAAAAGGCAGCTTGGATTGGAGGGATAGATGGAGAAGTTGAGTACTTCATGGAGAACAGGAGAGAATTAATTTGAAATGGAGGCAATCAGCCTGGTCATGAAGGTGTTGTCAGATCGCTCCTGTTCTTGTATTGTGGACTGAGATGCTGATGGGGGAGGGGAGAAGGGAGGAAAGTTGACAGGACACATCTTCAAATGGGGAGGGGGGAGGAGGGGAGTCTAGGGTGGATAAGTGAAGGAAGGAGGGAATCAACCAGGAAAGGGCTGGAAGCAGATGAGAACATCAGTGGAAATGAACAGGAAGTCCTGGAAAACAATATTTCCTTCCATTAGCTCTGGTTGATGTCAAAATCCAGTTAATTCTGTAGTGAGTCAGTGTGTTCAGCAAAAGCTCAATCTCTCTCATGGAAGAGAGGGGGGGGGGAAGAAAAATACAATTCAATTGAGGCCTTTTTTGTTTCTTCTTTAGAATGAACATGTCTTCCCCTGTTTGCAGGTTGCTTAAAAAACCAAAAACCCTACCTGCTTCCATTGAATTTCTAAAAATCAATGGAAATGTGACTTCTGGTTTTAAGTCTTAGATTTTAAAGAAAACTAGGGGGTGGTGCCCCCTGCTTGCTACGATTGCCAATTCTGCTGTCTCTGGGGGTAGGCATCCCTGGCTCTCCCTCTGCCCATCAGGAGAAGGCCAGGATGAGGCATGGCAGCCCTGGCCTGTCCCCTCTTCTGTGCTGCCAGCAGCCCCCAGCTCTTTCCCCTCCGCTGTTGGGCAGGGTTGAGGCCGGACCAACCTGGCTGTCCCCAACCCCCTCAATCTGTACTTGAATTTGATCCCCCTGCCTCCATTCTGGCACTCCTCCTCCCAATTCCTCCCTACCCCACACTGCCTATCTCTATGCCCACCTCCTTCCTCCATTCCTACACTCCCATCCTTCCCTAACTCCTCCCCATCCCCACACTGCCCATCCCTTTGGCTTTATTCCTATATCTCCTTCACCCCTGCTGTCCCCCACTTACTGCACTGCCCATCCCCACATACACCCTATCCCCCTTCCTCCTTCCCTACATGGCCCCCTTCCCCCTCCCACAAATTCATTGAGCTGCTTGCCCTCCCTCCCAGGAGGACCACTGGACTGGGCAGCACAGCCCTGGCCACTACATGGGCCTGCTGGGGCAGCTTTGCTTCATGGCTAGCCTGGAGTGCAGAGCGGCCACTCAGAGATGGGGTGCAAGGCCTGTCTAGCTCGCGGTGGGCCTGTGAGAGCGAGCCTTAGCCCGGGCTGCACAGAGGAAAGTGGACCGGTCAGGCTGCTCACGGGGCCCAGAGGCAGGTGGATGCCTGTCCAAGGTGCTTGTGGGGATGGAACCACCCCTCCCTCCCCATTTCATGATGCAGTCACGTGGCCATGGCTCCTGGGGATGCAATGTAATGAGGTCACTCTGTCATCCCACAGGAAAATGGTTTTTTTGTATAGACACAAACACTTTGTTACTTTAACGACGGGGCCACAGCTGACCTGCTAGCATCCTTTTTAAGGTAGTCTCTTTCCTTTCAAAAACATTTTGGCCTTATGTCATGCATTTTGCATGTGTGTACATTTAGCTTTGAATACACTTTCTAATAATTCCAGAATGCGTGTGTAGCTCCTGCGATCAGGGTTTGGTTTTTACCTTCCTTTTTTACTTCCAGATGGCATTCTTGATAAGTCAGACAAATTGACCACTTCTCTGTTCCAAAACATCTTGGTTCTTTTTAGCCATCAATTTTGATTAAATCATGGGGATTAGTTGTCTCCTTTCACACATGATGCTGTTTTAGTGTCAATTTTATGATGTGTGCGCACTGATTCTGTCTCTCCACTAATGACATGCTAGTGATAATGGATTATTAATAAACCTGCATGTGTGCTTTTCCAGCCTATGTTTTTGCCTTTTAGTCCTGAGGTAAAATCCTCATCAAAATTTGCAGTCACCAGTTTATTTTCTCCTTAATCCATCTGCAAAGCCTATTTTTGTGAACCATATAGATCACTAGCATGTGATGTTGGGTAGAGGAGTGAGTACTAAGATCACTCTTACAACTAACTTAACAATCCCTTCATTCTCTTTCCTGCCTTGACAAATCAAATATTTTTTCTTAGACTGTGAGCTCTCTGGGAAAGGGGTCTGTTGGAGTTGTTTGTACATTGTCCAGTACAATGGGGCCCTAATTCTGGTGGAGCTGCTTTGGGGCCCCCACAGTAGAAATGACAAATGCTGACTGCAGAAAGCTCCAGCTTGTCCATAAGGAGGATATTTCTATACAGGTTGAACGCCCTAAAATCTGGGACTGTCTGGTCCGGCTGTTGGACCACCGATATTGCTGGACCAGAAAGCCTCGGTTGCCCAGTTTCTGAAGTGCATCCTGAGCTGGGCCGGTGGTGGTGAGCACAGCCCTGGCCAGGGCTGGTGGGGGGGAGTGCAGCCCAAGCTGGGGCTAGAGGCAGCAGTACCCGTAATTCTCGCTGGGGCTGGTGACAGAGAGCACAGCTCCAGCCATCGCTGGAGTCAGTGGGGCTGGCAGCTAGGCATGCGGCCCGGGCTGGCACCACAAAGGGTGCAACCCTGGCCAGGGTTAGAGGCAGCGGAGCCAGCCACTGTCTGTAGCTGGTGCGGTGGGGGGCATAGCTTTGGCCAGACTGGCACAGTGGGGGGCAGGAGGCTGCGGCAGGTAGCACAGCTCCAGTCGGGAGCAGAGCCCTACACCTGGGTAGGAAGCCTTGACCTCCCCTTGTCTGGCAAACTCTGTGGTCCGGGTCTGGAGGGAGCCAAACAAGGGAGATTCAACTTGGACCTCTGGATCAATGGACTGTGAACTGTCTGGATCAATGGACTGTGATCAATTCAGTGGGGGTTGATTTGAGCCTGTACTAGACTCAATGACTCAGCCACTGATCAGTACTCTACCTGAATGTGACATGAAAGAGGAGTCTATGGGAAAGCATCTCCTGTTGACGCACATCACAATTTAAAGACGTGGCAGTAAGTAGATCTAACAGTAAGTAGATCTAAAGTTATGCAAATTCATCTACGATATTAACCTAGCTGAAGTTGTATGACTTAGATCTCCCCATGTAGTGTAGACCAACTAAAAGAATCAACAATAATTTAAAATTGGCTCCCAATAAAGGTGTTTCTTTAAAAGGGGTTAAGCAGCAGTAATTTTTCCCATAAGTTGTATTTACAGATTTAATCTCTAATAAAATTAGTAGTAAGAGCAATATGCTTGATGTAATGGTATCTGTAGGGATTGAGCCAATTGTGCAAAGGGTAGGACTTGCAGAAGGATTCAAGAACCTCTGGGGAAGCTGCTGGTTTAAACTAAACTACTGTTGACAAGGTCCTGTCAGAGTAGAGATCTTCCCTTTCTCTCCCTGAGCTTTTTAAAATCACCAGCGGGAACATGTCTCTTTCATAAGCCTGAACTTCTTCATCCCTGAGGGATGCAATGACAAAGTGACTGCTGATCCAGATGCTCGAGGGAAAATCTCCTTTGCTGGAAGTGCAAAGATCCCAATAATTAGGCTCATGCAGGGCAGCAGGATAAGGCATCTGAATGGGAATCCGGAGACTTGAGTCAGTTCCTTATTTTGCCACAGGCTTCCAGTGTGACATTGGCAAGTCACTTAATCTTACGGATGTAAAATAATTGGTTAACCGGTAAAACATGATGTTTAACTGATTGGGGTGGGGTGGGGCAGGTGGGCTACTTTCTCCATAAACAAGTGCTGCTCTGGCATCCCCACCCACTGTGACTGGGTTGGAGAGGCCCCTACCTACAAAGTTTCCAACCTCGCTGCAGATGGGGGGCTGCTCTGTACCCCCCCACCCTACCAACTCCTGCCTTTTGTCTACTCCAGCCCCTACCACTTAACCAGAACTGGTAAGAAGGGTGATGTTTATCAGTTAACTTTTCATATCCCTCCTGAATCTCCTCTGTGCCTCAGTTTGCTAGCTATCAAATGAGGAATAATACCTAATCTTCATAGTAGTGTGTGGTTAAAATCCCTTGGTAGTTGAGGTGCTCAGCTATAACTGCCTACAATGCTTTTGCTCTATAGTATGTTTGTGTTCAGGGCTTTTGAAAAATCTCTGTGGTGAATCTGGGTTCCTGATACATAAAAGCAAACGAGCACAACATTGCTGTCCCCAGTGTGGGATGGCAATGAATTGACTGAGATGCAATCCTAAATCGGTTTGCCTTTGTAAACTGATACATCTCATTTACCAGCATGGTTGTGCTAGGGTGTAAAATCTATTATTGGATTTTAACCTGCTGTTAAACATGGCCAGAAGAGTACCACAGACAGGTATAGACACAGATTGTTGCTGGAAAAAGGTGATCAGTTGAAGGGGCTATTTCTCTGGGATTTGTGTTCTCCGCTGTAAGGGAAGTGGGGGAATGCTGCTATGGCTAAGCAAATCCAGTCCCCTGTTGTTGTGCCGATGGCTCTTATGTTTCATCATTCAAAAAGTACCCAAACCTGCTTGAGTTCTGTCAGGATGTCCATTTGAGCTGGATGTTCCTAGTAATGCTCAGATGTTAATTTTGGTCCACCTGGATGCTGGAACAAACAGCAGGTGTGGAATTCTAACATGGAGACATCAAGTAATTTGGGACCCCTGTGGCAGAGGAAGAATGTTGCTTTTTGGGTGTGAAACCTTGACAACTTGCTGCTGTTGAAAGGAGCTCTTTCAATGCAAAAGGTACCATTAATGATTAGACCATTGGTGACTTTAGTCTTATGGCCAAACCTCAGTGTAGGGCAGAGGGAAGAGGAATACTCAAGAGCTCTGTGTAACAGTGGTTCTGATGATTTGTTTGGGGATCACGTATGCAAAAGCTTTCAGTTGACAATCTAGTGACCCAAATAAGGGTTGAAGGGTGTGTGGCTTTGTCTACACTTGCCTTCTTCGGGAAATCCACCTTTGCATCACTAGTCTTGGTAGCACTTGTACAGACCAGTCCTTAGCGCTTTTGCTGCCATGCTATCTAGACCTTTACTGAGCAGAGTTAGACAACAGTTTAACCAAGTGCTTAAAAGCCCTGTGGACCAGCCCATACTGATGTTGCACTGGTGTTTCTAATGGCATTAGCCCAACTGAGACCCTTGTTTGCTGAACTATCAGAATTCAATTTTTCTGAAGATGAATTTTTGAGACAACTAAGTTATGACTCTGGGGGGCGAGGGGGAGGGGGAATGGCTCTGTGTGAAGTCATGATAATGGGACAGAGATTTCCCCATCTGTCCTGCAACAATCAAATGGGCACAACTATTATCATGTCCATACTATTAAATAGCCCAGTATATTGTCTTCCAACAGTGGGCTATGCCAAGTGCATCAGAGGGAATGAACAAAAAGCAAGGTGATCATTGAAGGATTCATCCATTGGCACCCATTCCAAGCTCCTGGCAACAGGGGGATGTTTCAGAGCATGGTTTGCATCCCTGCCCATCCTGCATAATGGCCATTAATGGACCTATTTTCCATAAACTTACTTGGTTTTCCTTTTGAACCGTGTTAGCACCGGCATGCTGTGATATTTATGTTGCACTGTCCAGGAAGCCTTGACTATGTTTGTCTCTAACTGATATTTTCCTTTCTGCACACTTGAGGGCAGAACTTGGCATTATTGCCTACCTCTTCTTCCATAAGATAAGTATGACTTAGCTCTCAGTACTGCAAACTGGTGGCTCTTCTCTGAGCACCTTGCAGTTTGACAGTGTAAGTTACTATGGAGAGGCCTCCAGTGTGCCGAAGGGCTGCTTGCCCCAGTAGACAGAGGGAGAGACTGACTTGTTTACACAGGTTCTCAAATGACTCAGTCTTGTCTGGCTTCTGAATCTGTTTGGCATCCAGACTGCTTTGCAACTTCTGAGCTATTCTGAGCTCTGCCTGCTGCTGTCCAGTGTCCAGAAGAGGTATCAACTCTCTCCAGTCAGGTCTGGCTATTGTAATGATCATTGGAATGGCTTTAGAATCCAACAGAGCCAGACACACTCTGGTGCAGCTTGATTTGTGCCATGGGTGCTCCCCTTTGTCCATGCTCTGGCCCTAGGCTGTGGCTATATTCCTGTGAGTTCTTCATATACATGCCATGCCTGAAACTGAGACAGTAGCAGGGAGGCTGCTCCCAGAACAGTGCATGCCTGGGCAAAGGTGAGTATGGGCGTTAGCCTTTAGTGAAAGCAACAGAAGGGTATCTGCAGACTCCGGCAGAAGTTGTGGCATTGCTTACACTCTGGCTATATTTTTCTGGCTCTTTTAGAGGGCTTAGCACCATTAAATAAAAGCTGCATCATATGAGTGGGTACCAGAGCCCATGGCATGTAACCGTGGGGGGAGTGTCTATGCTTCTATCTGGTTCTGAGCAGTGTGTTCCTTCTCTAATATAAATAGAAACCATGGGAAATGTCTTGCTTGTGATGCACATCGTGGGCTTTGATATAGTCAGCAAACATGTCACTACTCATTGAGGGGGAAAAAGTGGGGCAGAGGTGACCCCTTACAAATCAGGTAGCAGGACATAGCCAGATGAGGTTAGGGTTACTAGATGGCTTTCAAAAAAAACCCCAAAAAAACAGACACACTTGATCGAGGGGGAGAGAACCAGCTGGCAGGAAGCAGGACTGTCTGGGAGGGGGTCAGGGGAAGCAGGGCTGGCTGTGAGGGGGTTGGGAGTAGCTGGGCTGGCCGGGGGAGATCGGGGAAAGGAACTGACTGGTGGGAAGCAGGGCTGCCCAGGAGGGAGTTGGGGGGGGAGCGGGGCTGGCGGGGGGGGGGGGGGGGGGGGGGGGGGGGGGGGGGGGGGGGGAACTGGTCAGAGGGGAGTGGGGCTGACCCAGGTGCTCCCAAATCCTGGGTGGGGGGCATGGATGAGTCTGGCTCTGGGGATTCCATCTTGCCACCCTCCTCTCTACTGTGTAGCTGCGTACTGCCTGGCTGGTAGACATGTTCACGCTGTACGCAACTACGTACTGATATTCATGATAACAATAAAACGTACTTAATTAGAAAATACCAAATATCTATGTCTGGTATTTTCTCAATTTGTTTCCCGGACAGAAAGCTCAAATACTGAACTGTCCAGTTCAAAACTGGACACCTGGCAACCCTAGAGGTATCCTGCTTGCTGCTAGTGCTTCCCTTGCAGAGCATGTGGACAGGCTTTTGTGGATGTAGAAAGAGGCCCTAAACTTCTTGGACTCCCTGATACATCCATTTTTAAGAGTGTCAGGGTTACTGTTCCATTGTGAGACGACATCTGAGCCCCTCTTATTGCAGACTGTTAGCTGCTGCAGGGAGACAGCACAGCACAAGGTCCCGTTTGGAAGTTTAGTTTGCAGCCATCAGGGATCAACACTTGCAGTAAATGCGTTCCTGGCACCACTGAGATTGGCGATATCTGCAAACACTAGGGTGCAGTGGTTTCCAAACTCGCTATGGTTCCCTGCCCCCGCCACTCCTATCAGGCCAGGGGATGGGGTGCAATGGGTGGGGATGGGAGAGACCTGTGAATATAATTTCAGAAAATGTAAGGGTCTATTGTAGTTCTGTTAAGAACTGAAGAATAGTTTCTGGAGATACAAATAACGTGGCCCTTCCCATAGCAGGGATGCTTTCTCCTCTCTCTAAGAAAGAGCACTTATTTCTAAAATAGTTGTGTTGGCACATGGGGAAGAGCTGGTTCTGTTAGCTCAGGGCACGTAGGAGCCATAATCTGATCTGCTTTGGCCAGGGCTATGTGCAGAAGGCTTTGCCAGTGTAGCTGTGTTGGTGTTCTCTCTTGGCAAAGTGTTCCTCATGTTCATACAAAAGTGGGCTTATGTTGGCATAGCTGTTTCCAGCCTCCTTGAGTGAAATAGCTATACCAGTGAAAGGGTAGTTGTACCAGTGTAACTGCTTTTGCTGGCCCAGCCTGGATTTGGTGCCTGGCTCTAGGCAGTGGCCAGGATATAAAATCATAGAACACTAGAACTGGAAGGGACCTTGAGAGTTCAGTCCCCTGCCCTCACGGCAGGACCAAGCACTGTCTAAACCATCCCTGATAGATGTCTGTTTAACCTGCTCTTAAATATCTCCAGTGATAGAGATTGCACGGCCTCCCTAGGCAATTTATTCCAGTGTTTAACCACCCTCACAGTTAGGAACCACATGACGCTTAAAGAGAAGAAAGAGCTTCTTAATGCATCTCTGTTGTGAAATGCTGCTCATGGACTTGGGAGGGGAAAACAGGAGAGGTGACTTTCTTAAGCCTCAAGGGAACAACTTGAGTCAGCTTGAAAGGTTGAGATGTCCTTCATGAGTCACCCAGGAGGAGACCTGGTAGCTGGCAGGACAACTCCAGGCTTGAGTAGCTCTGAGGACTCTGCACTTCACCATTTAATACAACAGTAGTCTCCAACCTTTTTAACCTAACCCCAAGATCACTTTTTCAATTTAAGTGCAATGTGAGATCTACCTCAAATCTACCCAAATACCCTTTCCCCACTTCCTTCCCGCCCCTTCTTTGAGGCCCTGTCCTTGCTCCATCCCTTCTCCGAGGCCTTCCCCTGCTCACTCCATCCCCCTTCCTCTACTACTCAAAGAACTAAATGTAAGCATGAGAGAAATAAGCATTATGAAATGCACAGATCAGTCAAAAAACAAAACTAAACCACTTTGTAAGCAGTGGCAGAAGTAACAGCAGCTCCCACGTGTGTTTGAGAGAATGACAGACACACACAGAGTGTATGAGTGACAGATTTGCATTGCCAAGCTCCTTCCACCCTTTCTGTGCCGAGATAGGGTACAGGAGTGGGGGGAGGAGGGACACCCTGACATCAGCAGCCCCCTTCTCCCTCCCACACCCTGCACAGCAAGTAGGAGGCTCTCTGGGGAGGGGGGCAGCTCCAAGGCAAAGGGCAAGAGCAGCATGACAGTGGGTAAAGGAGCAGCTGGAGTGCCAGCGCTTGATAGATTCCTGGCCAAACCAGTCAGGATCACCTGTTAGAGGCTCCAAGACCTACCGGTAGATCCCGATCGACTGGTTGGTGACTACAGTATCTGTATGCAGAGCACTTAAAAGGCAAAAATGTCTGTCTAGTTATTCTCCCCCCAACTGTCCTAAGTGGGACTGTCCTAGAGTTGCAGGGAGTAGTGACGTTTTTAGTAAGCTGCTTCTCCCAACAGCTCGGGTTAATATGTAGCTGCCCCTGGCTGCACTAGGCCAAAGTTCAGTTGTTCCTCTGAGGCTTTTAGATAGCTGCTTCATTATCAGGCTCTGGAGAAGGTGCTAGAATAGCCGTTGTCAAACTGTGGGCCATGCCCCATTTTAATGGAGTCACCAGGGCCCGTGTTAGTTGTGGAAACCTGAACTCTGCCATCGAGGCTGAAGCCAAAGCACAAGTGCTTCAGCCTTGGGCAGTAGGGCCTGGGCTATATTTCAGCCCTGCATGGGGTTCATGTAGTAACTCTTATTGTGAGGCAGCGGTTGTGGTGTGATGAACTTTGAACTGCTGAGCTAGAGCAAAGGACAGATAGGCCCCATCTACACCAACTGAAAACATTTTCCACTGCTGGTGATAGCACTAGGCCTTTAGAGTAGATAGGTTGCTGTGGCTTTTAATCAGTTATCTCTCCTCTGAGAGGATTCACAGAAACAAGCTGTGGAGCAGTCACAATGGGAAGAAGTCTGGTAAAAATATCTCTAATGTTCACAGGGGCCCCACAGCAAGTAGAGGGAGCTTGGCTGTATCTTGAAATCCTGACTGTTGGCAGAAGGTAGGAGTAGCTATTTGACTAGTGATCCTTCCTCTGTTGCAGTTATGCAACCCATAAGTGTTCTGGGGCGGAAGGGATTTCTTGCTGAAGGGGAAGAGGCTTGTAAATTGGCTCTGGTGGCTGATGAAAGAAGCCTAGGTTAAGTGTTTGGGACACTGCATTTCCTTAAATTCACACAAACTGAATGCTGTGTTTGAAAGAATTGATCATTTCAGGTAGGCACTTCTCACTCACCTTCAGTAACAGGGGGTAGCAGAGTTAGTCTGTTACAGAAAAAAACAAGAAATGGTCTAGAAGCCCTTTATAGACTAACAAAACATGAAGATGATATCATGAGCTTTCGTGAGCACAGCTCACTTCTTTAGATGACTGGAATTATGAGTTGGGGATATGAAAACTCAAAATAAATAGAGGGAGGAGAAAGAGAAAAAGGAAAAAAAGAAGGGGTGTGTGAGACAGAGCATCATTAAGTAGCTGGAGAATGGGTAATTAAACCTAAGCAGATAAAAATCAGTCAATAGATAGTTTGCTAAGACAGGAAGGATAGTACCCCCACCTAATGGGCCTGGTGGGTTGCAGCTGTGCACACCTTTTCTTGCTGACTGGCGTCTGCCCCTCCATCCCAGTAGAAGGCCTCCCACTTCCTCTCCACGGTGTTGTGGAGAACACAACAGGCTGACACCTCCTCAGGAATGTTGTTCCCCCACATTGAGGCGGGTCAGGAGGCATCTGAACCTTACCTTCAGGCGCCCAAAGGCACATTCCATGTGGATATGGGCCCTGCTTTGGTGGACATTGAATTGGTCCCTGCTGGGGTCCAGGTGGCTGGTGTACGGGTTAATCAGCTACGGCATGAGAGGGTAGGCAGAGTACCCCACGATGCACAGTGATATCTGCATGTCCCCACCCCAAAAGTCACAGTGGGGGAAGAATGTGCCAGCTTCTGGTACAAGCTGGAATTCCTGAAAATGTGGGCATCGTGCGCCCTGCTCGACCACCCCACGAAAATGTCTGTGAAATGTCCCCGGTAGTCGACCAGGGCCTGCAGCACTATCAAGAAATAGCCTTTGCATTTTATGTATTGGGTGACTCAATGTTGTGGTGCGCGGATGGGAATATGGGTTCCATTGATGACTCCCCCACAGTTGGGGAAGCCCGGGGAGACAAATCCAGCCACGATGGGGTCCAGGTCTCCCAGGTGGATGACCCTGCACAGCAGAACAGAGTTGATGTCTTCTGCAGGTAGTGAGGGCCAAACACACAAAACAGAGAATGAGAGGGGGTGGATGCCTGAACCCTTGGGAGGTCCCCGAGTACCCTCTCCTTCCCCCAAACACCCCAGGAGCCACCCCTATGAGCACCTTCCTCTCCCTCCCCCCTGCAGGGCTGTGAGGGTGGGACAGCAAAATGCCCTGGGGACAGGATTTCCTTCCCCCTCCCCCCCACACATACTCCCAGAGCAACCTCTGTACTCCCACCCCCCTTTCCACTACTTTCTATCCTGCCTCCAGGCACTGCAGCCCGAGAGTGCCTTACCTCCATGAGGAGGGCCCTGATAGTGGACTTTCCCACGCCGAACTGGTTGCCCACAGACTGGTAACTCTCTGGGCTAGGGGGCTTCCAGATGGCAATAGTGACCCGCTTCTCCAGGGGTTGGCGGGTGGCATCTGGGTGTCCTGTTGTCAGAGGGCAGGGGCAAGCCAAGCACACAGCTCCATAAAGGTGGCCTTCCTCATGTGGAAGTTTTGGAGCCACTGCTGGTCATTCCACTGATCCATGATCAGGCGGTCCCACCAGTCAGAACTGGTGTCCAGCCTTCAAAATCGTTTTTCCACTGTGGGGTGCAGTTGCAAGGCCTAGCTCTCACACGTAGGGAGAGGATCTCAGTGATGAGCTCGGTGTTAAGCTCATGCAGGGCCATGAAGGCAGCCTGCAGAAACTCCACCATGGCCGCAAGGGCAGTTTGGGCCCCATAGTAGGGAGTGCTGTAGCGTCCAAAAGCTGAGCAACCAGAGCATGTACTGCAAAAGCTTTGCTGTCCTTTGGAGAGGTAGGCAAGCCAGAAGCAAAGGGCTGTCCAGGGGGGCAGTCCCTTTAAGCACTGTATCAGCTAGCCTTAGGCAACAGCATCCGGAAGCAACTGCTGATCTGATGCCCTGCCTGAACTGGTTCCAGGTGACCTTAAATGCAAGATAGCGTCCAGTCAGTGTGGGCACTATTGTTCAGAAAAGCACCTCACTTTTTCGTTGCGCTTTTGCATCTGGACACTTTCTTTTGAAATAAGCTTGCAGTCTAGATGTAACCTCACTAGTGGGCTATGTGAGCACAGGCGCCTTCGGCACCTGAATTCCAGTTCTGCCTCGGACAGATTCTTCTGGCCCTGACTGTTCCCCATTTCCTTAATCTGTAACACTGCGTTATTTATTACCTGCCAGGAGCTCTTGTGGGGTGTGTGGTTGGGAGAGGAATCGGTACCTTTAGGCTATGTCTACATTGCCCCTTCTTGCGCAAAAAATATGCAAATGAGGCAAAGTGTGGAATATTGCTGTGCCTCATCTGCATAATTAGTGGGGCTCTGGTTTTGTGCAAAAAGGAGCTGTGTAGATAGCTCCTTTTTGCACAAAAGCCTCTTGCGCAAAAATGGAGCCTCATTTGCATATTTGTTTTGCACAAGAGGGGGCAGTGCAGACATAGCCTTACTGAAACTGCTAGGAGGTGTAGTTTTCAGGAATAGGGTTTTATTTGCAGTGAGATGCTGAATATATTGCAGATTATAAGAGACTTTATTTTGAGGAGGGGTTTTTAAGTTAAATGATCTTCAGAAAGGCAAACAAACTTTTCTTTTAGATGGGGCAAACAGAGCTTGTGGTTCCATTCACCATGATTATCGTCCCAATGCATGGAGGGGAAATTCATATACAGCCGCTTTTCGAGTTATGAACCAATACTTGGTCCGTAACTCAAACTGTTCGTAACTCGGACCCCAGTGAGTTACACGCAACCACGCTGTTCATAAGTGCGGGTCGCGTTCGTAACTCTGGGACCACCTTTACAACCGCTCCATGGGAGCTTTGGTCGTAAGTGCGAACGGTCGTAACTCGACCATTCGCAATGTGGGGAGCAGCTGTAAAACAGAATTTGAAACTTATCAGTGTGCACACCAACCTGCAAAAGAGATCAAAACATCAAATCAGCCCCTTTCTGTATAAAAAGTTTTACATAGGGAAAGCTCATAAGCTAAGCTGTCCTTACCAATGAAAGATTCTCAGTGGTTGCTTTCCCTCTGGTTTAATAATTTATACTGGGCCTGATAATAAACAAACCCTACTTTTTGTGCTTAATAAACATTCTTAAGTCAGGGATGGGCAACTGTGAATAGTGGGTGGGCTGAATAAGTGGCCCTTTTCACCTAAGTGAAAAGCCCCATCTGCCTCCCTCTTGCGCTTTGGGGCACCAAAACCCAGTACTTGTGTCCCTCCCTCCCAACACTCTTGGACCATGCAAATTGCTTGATTCCCGTTCTTCCTCGTCCTTCCCAGAGCAGGAGCTGATTTGTGGCCTTCCAGCTCTGGGAAGGCAGGGCAGCAGTAAGGACAGAGTATATATCAGGTGATCTGCATGGCTCAAAAGTAGAGGGAGGGGAAGGAGCAGGTTAAGTATGGGGTTCTGGTGCCCCAGTGCACAAGGTGTCGGAGTAGGGAAGGGAGGCAGCCAGGGGGTCTGCAGGTTGTCTACCAGTGATTTTAAGTGGCTACAAGTGAAAATGGTCAGATGTAAGTATTCTACAAAATTAAAATGAGTAGAAAACAGAGCTAATTCTAATCCATTAAGAAACTTGTTGCACACAAATTGTTACCCTGAACAGCTGTTCTTATTTATGGGCTAAGCTTCCAATCAGAGTTGCTTTACTCTGAGTTGGGTCTGCAGCCTTCTTCAAAGCTATTTTGTATCCTCTAAGGGCAGTGGTCACCAACCAGTAGATCTTGGAGTCTGTGACGTGATCCTGACTGGTTTGGCCAGGGAGCTGTTAAGTGCTGGCACTTCAGTTGCCCCTCCACTCACTGTCATGCTGCTCCTGCCCTCTCCCCCAGGAGCCTCCTACTTGCTGTGCAGTGTGTGGGAGGGAGAAGAGGGGTGCTGTTGTCAGGGTGTCCCTGCTCCCACTCCTATACCCTGTCTCCACACAGAGAAGGGGATGAAGGGAGCTTGGCAATGCAAACATCTGTATCACTCATACACTGGGTGTCTTCATTCTCATAAACACATACTTCTCTTCTCTCTCATCTCTTGACCCAACGTGTTCTTGACCCAACGTGTACATGGGGGGTTGTTACTACTTTTACTGCTTGCAAAGTGGGTTATTTTGGTTTTTGACTTCTGTGCATTTCATAACTTCCATTTCTCTTTCGTGCTTAAATTTAATTTTTAAAATGCCTAATCTGTCATGGTTGGAGTAATTATCCCTGTGGCAATTGTGCTCCTGGAGGTGGCTGGCATGTCCCTACAGCCCCTGAGAGGAGCAGAGCAGGGGGTTCTCCACATGCTGTCCTTGCCTGCCGACACCACTTCCTGCAGCTGCCATTGATCAATAACAGAATGGTGGCCAATAGAAGCTGTGGGGTCAGTGCCTGTAGATGAGGGGCAGCACACGGAGCCACTGCTGTATGTGCCAGATGCTTTCAGGAGTGGTGCAGGGCCAGGGCAGGAGTAAGCCTGTCTTAGCTCCACTAGTTCATCTCTGGGGTAGCTTGTGTTGGTTGTCTGGATGCTCCCAGAGTGGGTGGGACTTGAACCCACCACCCTGTGCTCCCCAGGCAAGTGCTATATCCCTTAGGGAGGTGGTGTGGGTTCTTGAGTGGACTTTCTTCAGGGGGTCCCTTATCCTGTGTTGGCTGTCTGGTCATCTGCGGGGAGGTGTGTACTTGAACCCAGCAGGTGAATGCCCTATCACCTAAGCCAGTGGTGCGCCACTGTCTTCCTGCGGGGGGGTGGGCGGGAGTGGACCAGTGCTTGAAATTAATGGGGGTGCAAAAAAGTTCTGGCTGGCTTTCCCCCCCCCCTTTTTTTTTTGCTCAACCAAAAAAATCCCTGGGGGTTGTGAATTAAAAAAAGATTGAGCACCACTCTACCTTTAGCAGGACCCTTGTCCTGCTATCTGGGTGCTGGAGCCAGCTACGTACCTGGGATGGCCTGTGTTGGTTGTCCTGCTGCTCCCAGGGTGGGTGGGACTCAAGTTCACCATCCTGTGTTCCCCGGGTGAGTGCCCTATCCCCTAAGCTACTCCAGAACCCACCCCACCTCCCTACCTTCAGAGAGTCCCTTATCCTGCCTTCCTAATTGTGGGAGCCAGCTCCACCCCTGGGGCAGCCTGTGTTGGCTGTCTGGCTGCTCCTAGAGTGGGACTTGAGCCCCCAACCCTGCACTACCCAGGCAAATCCCCATGGCCACTCCAGAACCTACCTTCAAGGGTCCCCTCCCATACTCTGATCCACTTTGTCCAAGACCAGAGCCTGCATCCCAACCTCCTACCCAGCCTGGTGAAGGGGAAGAGATTCGGGGAGGAAGAGGGATGGAGTGAGCAGGGTGAGGCCTCGGAGCAGGGGTGGAGCAGGGGCGGGGCCTCAGAAGAGGCGGAAGGAAGTGGGGGAAGGGTATTTGGGTTTGAGGTAAATCTTACATTGCATTTAAATTGAAAAAGTGATCTTGTGGTTAAAAAGCTTGGACACCACTGTCTTAGGGTGTGTCAGGGAGTTTCAAAAGCCAGCTGAAGACCAAGGGGCCCATTGCTTAAATAGACTTCTTTTAGGGTAGTCTTTTGTTTGGCATCCCCCCTTCCCATGGAAAGATACCAGGTTCAAAATGGATTCCAGTACCAGGTGGCATGGTCACATGTCTTTGTAGGATCAGCCACCGTTTGGGCTTATGGGAAAACAAGACTATTTACAGGTCGTTGAGTTGATCAGAGTCATTAAGCTTCCCTGGGACAATAATGGATCTCATTGGCACATTTGGAACTATAAACAGGTCCACATTGGTTATTTCTAACGTCACATAAAGAATGATTAATGCACAAAACTAGGATATACAGATCCAGCAGATTGTAACATTAAAATCGATAGATTAAAGCAGGGGTGGGTAAAAGGGTCTTTGCGGGCTGGATCTGGTCCCAGGCCAATCAGGGCCTAGGGACTGGGGAACATGCGGTACTTAGTCATCCCTGGTGGTTGACTCTAAGCGCTGAGGGCAGAGAGCGAGAGACTTCGTGCATTCCTCCCCACCCCCAAGCGCTGGTTGGCCTGGGGGTGGGGGAGCGCACAAAGTCTCCTCCTGCCCTGTTAGGAGTGCGGCGGTTTTAATTATTACGTGATCCTTGCAGGAAGGAGGCAGGGTGGGAGGAGACTGCATGCTTTCCCCCCCTTGCCCCTAAACCCTGATTTGCCAGGGGCTGGGGGAAGCATGCAAAGTCTGTTCCCACCACTGCCAGAGGCACAGGCACCTAGAGGGAACCGCTAGCTGTTCAGAACAGCTGGTGGTTCTGTCTGCAGGGGGAAGGAGGCAAAGAATTTTCGTGCTATCCCACACCAATCAGGGTCTGTGGGCGGGGAAGCATGGAAGTGTCTTGGCCCCACCTCTTCCTGGGCAGCTCGGGGTGGCTCAGAGCCACTTGGAAAATTTCTGAAGTGGCCCTAGGTCAAAAATTATTGCCCACCCCTAGGTTAAAAGCATCTTTGAGTTATGCATATTCATAAGCCAGTTCTCATGGGGGTACAGTCACAAAAGTTGCTAAGTGATTAGTATTTGGGTCAAGGGGTACAGGGAGGGAGAAAAGGAATAGGGACAGGACCAATATTCCTTCTGATTTTTCCATCTATGTGTAGATTAGGTCCATCAAGGCATGTGCAAATGTGCACCACCAGCAGAAACAAAAAATCTCATGGTGGGATGTAGGAAAGGAGGGAACCTACTGAAGACCAAAATTGAATGTGAAAGGTGGTGAAAATCTGGTATTCATGTACATGTGGTAAACTAGAGCGATCTTATGGGGTGGTAGCTAAGAAGAAATGTGGGATAAACATGGTGGAGGTGGGAGATGTCTGGGTCGGGGAACCTGGTGCCTTTCAGTTTGTGTTCAGAACAACTGTAATTAGAAAGCTTGGAAGTGAATATAACACTGGGCTTTCAGCTATGTTCTATTGCCATGGTGTCCAACCAGGTCTGAAGCAGTAGGCACTTATAATGGCTACTGCTGTAGCAAGCTAGCCACACTTAACCAGCCAAATAGCCACATGTGGCTAGCGTATTGGATACCACAGTTCTATTACAACCACATGACCAAGGAACAAAGCCTAGTTCTAGTTGCATGGGAATTTCATCCCACCTCAAAGCTCTCAAACAGGGTTTAAAAGCTCAGGCATTGCATCAGAGCAAGCTCTAATTGGGTGAAGCTGTCCTGAGGGCAGGACACTGTTACCTGGGAATGTCTGAAACCAGCTGGTACTTTCGGAGTGGATGTCATTGAACATGTTGTGACCATCATATGCATGGTCCAGATCTTTAGCAACTGAAAATCATTCTCTTCCGCCAAATGTCCTTTGGGGACTTACTTCATGTGAAAAGATTTTGGTGCCTCAGGCAGAGTTCTAGTGGACAAGTGTCCACCTCAGGAAAACCCAGCACTACAACTGGTACAGCTTAATACCCTTAATGGAAGACTGAGTAGAGACAGAATTGGCCATGAAACCTGAACTTCCCTCTCCTCCTTTGAGGGAGAGGCCATAATGATTGTATAGTAGAGGGGGGGTCATACACTCTCACTGCCTGAATTGATTACCCGTCCTTGCTGTGTGTAGAAGCCCACTATAGCTGTCATCTTGCATTTCTACTCCTTAGCTGAAGTTCGTTGCCAGGCTTTTGCTTTTTACTAATTTCTCAATGAATCAAACCTGCCAAAACTTCTAGTTTTCCTGCCAAAACCACTTGTTCCAGAAGATCACTTCGACCCAATTCAAAGAGAGCGCTTTTCATTTCCATGTTGCCCAGGAGCAGTCGAGGCCTGTGTTCCAGAGATCATGGCTTACGTGATTTGTCATATGCCAAGTGGGAAGGACTTCCCCAGAATTTGTTTCTTCAATTCTGGTACAACTCTGTGCAGAGCTTGTGGACTTTTTTCCTCCCTACCACAAAGCTGTGACCATGCACTATGGACATTTTGCTCTTGCCAAATCCACTTAACCTATGCAGTTATTTTTAATAGCTTTTGGAGACTCACAAGTCCGTTTTAAAAATAGATAATTTGCAAGTTTATAACATAAAAAACATGTTTTAAAATGCTGTACCTCTTCAGAAGAGAGCCAGACTCAATGTTTGTAATAAAACTAGAAAGCAAGACACCTGTAGACGGAGTCTGGGTTTCACAGCTGGCTTGGAGAAGGGAAAGTGGTCAGTGGTTTGAAAATCAAAGCCAAAATAAGGGGCAGTTCTTTGACTCATCTCTATTAATAGTATTATGTGGTAATACCAGGAGGCTAGTAAGCCATTTAAGCACTCTACAAACACGAAGGCCTTACCTACCATCTAAATCAGGGGTGAGCAATAAACAGCCCATGGGGCTGATGCAGTTCACCAGGTTAGCTCCTGACAGTCTGCTAGTGCTTTACCAGGCATGGCCGCTTGCGGCTGCTGGTGGCTATGGATTAGGAATGTTAAGAAGTGTGTAATTCGTTAATTGTGTAGTCAACAATTTTTGTCAACTACACGATTAAACTATAAGGACTGCAAGCATTCAGTCCTGACTCAGGCCGGGCTCCAGGAGCAGCTCTGCATGCAAAGTAATTTAGGAGCCAATGGACAGGCAGCCAGGTTCAGTCCTGGGCACTCTGTGCACATTTTTGCAGAGCAGCAGCGAAGTATCTCCCAGGATGCCATGCGAGCCGGGATTCAGCCAGGCTGCCTGCCCACTGGCTTCTAAATCACTTAGCCTGCAAAGCTGCAGCTGGAGCAGCTCTCAGGACCTGGCACAAGCTGGGATTGAGCCTGGCTGCTGGCCAGCCTGCTTAAAAATGTACTGGCAGAGCTGTGGGGGTGGAGTTGATGGAGGGGGTGTGTGTGTGTGTGTGTATGTATGTATGTATGTATGTAACTGGTAGCATTAAGCAGATGCTTATCAGTTAATCATTTAACTAGCTACACTATTATATTCCTACCATGGACTGGGACACTGCTTCCCACAGCTCCAATGGCGATCTGCTGGCAACAGGAACTGCAAATGCCCATACCTGCTGAAGTGCAGGTAAATAAAGTGCTGGTACCAGCCCCTCCCCTTGAGCTAATCTTGGTGAACTGCCTCCAACTTATTGCCCACCCCTGATCTAAGTGAATCCCAGTGAGATGACAAAGGTTGGCCTAGGTTCACCAGTAAAGTCATCCACTTTCAACTCCTTCACCTGCTGCTCATCAGAGTAGCTCCTTTTCCCCATACAGCACCTCAGACCCTGTTCCTTTGGTGCCTTATTAGGTGGCCTGTTCCTCCCCCCACTCCAGTCTTCCATTCAGGTGCCTCCTTGAGAGACAGTCATTTTCCTGTTAAGGTCTTCAGGGGGTCACAGATAACTGCTTGCCACCTTGAGGCTGCCAAGAAGGTTCTTTGCTCCTGTCAAGCTTATAAGCAGGAGCAACCCTAGACGAGCTGCCGGCAACTGGTGCCCTAGGCGAAGCGTGTGATCGGCGCCCCCGCCTCCAAAGCCCTCAACGGCTGTTTACCTTGGCGCTCTAGGCGATCACCTAAATCGCCTGTATTCACAGGCCACCACTGCTTATAAGGAATCTTCTAGGAGGCCCAAACCTGGGTTGCCTGCCCCCTCACTTTGGTTCAACCCACCAATTCAATATATTCATAAATTACATGGAAAAACAGGAAAATTATGAGGTGGCAAAGTTTGCAAACAATAGTAAATTACTCCAGATGAAGTCCAAGGCTGACTGCCAAAAGTTACAGAAGGCTTTCACTCAACTGGGTGACTGGGCAAGAAAATGGCAGATGGAAATTCAGTGTTGATAAATGCAAAGTAATGGGTGCTACAAAATCATAATTCCAGCGATACATACACAGAGGCTACGTCTACACTGCAGGCTTTTTTGCGCAAAAGCTTGCCGGGTGTCTACACTGCACGTGCATTCTTGTGCAAGTAAATTTATAGTACAGCATCGGGACAGAGGGCTTCTTCCGGAACAGTTATTCCTCTCCCCATGAGGCATAAGTCCTCTTAAGCAAGAGCTCTTCCACAAGAAGGCAGTGTAGACCGGCAACATGATTTTCTTGCACAAGAAACCCCTATGGCTAAAATGCCTATCAGAGCTTTCTTGCGCAAGACAGCATCTACACTGCCATGGATGCTCTTGCGCAAAAGCACATGGCAGTGTGGACACGCTTTTGTGGAAGACGTTTTGCACAAGAACTCTTGCGCAAAACAGTTCTTGCGCAAGAAGCCTGCAATGTAGATGTAGCCTAATTGATGGGGTCTTCTAAATTAGCTGTTACCATTCGGGAAAGACATCCTTAAAGTATTATGGCTGAAAACATTTGCTGAATGTGCAGTAGCTGTCAAAAAAATTAGGAATCATTAGAGAAAAGGATAGTTTGTAAGATGGGAAATATAAGCTATTATACGCATTTGTGATATTCCCCCATCTTGAATGCTGAATGCAGTTCTGGTCCTCCATCTTATGTATACAGTTTGGTACAGAAAAGTACAGAGAAGGGCAACCAAAAAAATTAGTAGGGGTTTGGAACATCTTTGAGGAGTGACTGAAAAGGCTGTTCAGCTTAGGAAAGAGACAACTGGGGGAGGGTTGGGGGCGAACATGATATCAGGAATGATGTAAAGAAAGTGGATAGGGAGGGTTATTTACAGATCACTGGAATAGGCAGTCTCTTAGGGGAGATTTAAATTAGGAAAGTCAGAGAACTTTAGGGGGTGAAAAAGGAGGCTGATGACAGACTGGAAAGCCAGTCTTGAGTCTAAAAGAATGGGAAGAAAAAGGAAATGAGTTTCCTTCATAAACACTCAGGACTGGATTTTAATGGTGGTTTGTCTGTCACCCTACCCCGTGCCTGGCCAGCTGAACTGGACAGATGACAGTCTGTCAGAGTATAGTTTGTGCCCCAGAGGATTTTCCATCAAGCCTGTGGCATATTGACACTGTCTACCTCGCCCTGCCCTCTGAGGCCTCCCTCTGAGCGTCACTTGGAATCCACACTTTGGAGGAGTATGCTTTCCCTTTCTGTCCCCTCTCCCCCTGGCATGTCCTTATGGGCTCCACCAAAATGTTTGAAAACTTGGCTCCCCAGAGCAAGGCCTGCTGAAAGCACAGCTCCTCTTCTGTTCACACTGTCATGTCTGAGAGAAGGCTGCGAGCAGGGCAGCATGAGAGGCAGTGTGGTCACTAGGGTTCGGGTCTGTTGAAAATGGCTAGGTTTGTGTCATGATTGTGTCACACTGTGGACAAGACTTAAACCTGTTCTGGAAACTTAGCGTTGCTGCACATTGCAGAGGCAAGTCATTGCAAGGAGATCAGCTGGGAGGGGATTGCTCCCTGGGAGTAAAAAACAGTCCTTGTGATTAACTCACCCCGCCTTTGCATGTCAACAGTAATGTGCAGCAGTTACGGAAATCGTTTTCATCTGCATCATGGCTGCTCTGGAGAGGAGGCGGGGAAATGAAAATGGTTTCGTACTCCTTGTGTGAGCAGAAGAAATGCATTGGTGTCTTCCAGGACTCAAACGTAATCCCAGAGCATCCTGTTTCTGCCGCAGAGATGCGACAGACACGTTAAGCCACACTTAATAATGGATAGTGGTGAAGACTGAGCTTGAAGGCAATGTAGGAATGCAGAGAGAATCCTGGTACCAGACCCTGGGGTAGGAAACATCTGCCAGAACTTATTGGCTGT
Source organism: Apalone spinifera (assembly GCA_030068395.1). Taxonomy (NCBI): domain Eukaryota; kingdom Metazoa; phylum Chordata; order Testudines; family Trionychidae; genus Apalone; species Apalone spinifera. Next base: position 10,711,190 of record JANRFK010004824.1, read on the forward strand.
GATTACGCTGGCAAAAACTTGCAATTCACCACTTGTGTAACTCCAGGAGTGTTAGCAGTAGCAGGAATCATTATCTCATGGTGGAAAAACTGCCTGTCCAGAGTCTACAAAACAGCTGATGTCACTGCTTCAACATATGGTGAACTTGGAGGTCCCAAGTAGGGTTGCCAGATGGTTGAAACAAAAATATCAACACCCCCCACCCCCAAGAAACAAAAACAAAACACCTGGATAAAATTCCGTTGAAGGGAAAAAAGGGGGGGAGGGGAGAGACCAAAGTTGTTGAGCAAAAAAAGACTCCAAAACTTAATAAAATAAAACGGCATGTCCCCTTTAAGAGTGAGTGCAGGGATAGGAACAGGGGAGTGGTTGAGCACTAAGACCCAGGGGAAAGCAATTGGTCTGCAGCCATTTTGTGCTGGCAGCCTTGCGGAACCAGGTTAAGCATGGGAGCTGGAGGGGGGGAGGCCGGATGCTGAGTGTGTCATAGGGTTGCCAGGTGCCCGGCATTTTCGCCTCCTGGCTGGAGGAAAAAATCAGAAAATACCAGACATCTCACGTGTCTGGTATTCTCTGAATTTTTTACTGGACAGGAGGGGCAAATACCGGACTGTCTGGGTGAATACCGGACACCTGGCAACCCTAAGACTTGTTTGTGCCTCTGACAGCTTACTTTGTACTCTCCTTTGCTGAACGTTGGCTTTTAACTGGGCCATCCGGCCATTCAAATGAACACCTTACTGGGGGGAGGGAAGGGAGGTTTCATACCTTGGTTGCTGTTTGGCTGGAGGAAGGGCTAGATACCAGTGTGCATTGTGGGTTTTTTGTTTTTTGTTTTTTTTCCCCATTGCAAAGATGCAACATTCACATCTCCTCCTTTTGAATGTGCACAAAGTTCATTGCAGAAAAATCCTAAAATCACAGGATCTGACTTATTCCAGTGGTGGGATGTTCTTCTGGCTTTGCTTAGCTACGGGTATATTTGGAAATGTCTCCTTCCTCCCACAATCTTCTGGAGAACATGAGAGAGAATTCCCTTCCTGGTAAAAATGGCTCATCTCCTACCTGCTGATAGCTTTCTAAAAGGAAACCCCACTGTTTCCTTTTTAGAAAACAGGAGGCAGGAAGAAGGAGGTAGTTTATCCAGCCCAGAAGAAGAGCTCTGGATAAGCTCTGAAGTTTCTCGCTTACTAACATAAATGATCTAATAAAACATACTACCCCACCCCTTGTGTCCCTCTTCTAAGAGGAAGCTTTTTTTTTTTCCTTGACAAACTTGTCAGGGGAGTGACTTGTTAACCTTCGTTCTGTCTTTGTCAGCCACAAGCTTTAGAGCAGAGGCTGCTACACTGCCTGTGAGCTTGGGATCTGTCCCCTCACTGCTGTGGATACCATTTACATCATTGGTTCCCAAACTGGGGAGGGGTGTGCAGAAATTCTAGGGGGGGAAGATGCAAGGCAACCTAGCTGCCTCCCCCCCCTCCCCCAATCAAGTTTTGCTGTCCCGGTCAGTTCCTTTTTGCTCAATAAGTTTTGCAATGGGGGGGGGGTGAGTGAGGATTTTCAAAAAGGGGGGCTGATGCCTAAAAGTTTGTGAACCACTGATCTACATGTTTTGTTAGTCTTTAAAGTGCTACCAGACTATTTGTTGTTTTTTTCTGAGAGTGAGTCATTCACATAGCTTTCAGCTATGAGTTATCAGCCAGTTATCTCTGCCATGCCCCACCCATCTCACCAGATTGGTAAATTCAAATAAACACTGGGAAGCATGTCAGGGCAGGATGAATAATTCTCATGTTTACCAGGTGGCCCTTCTGTGATGTCATGTAGGCAGAAATGCTTCCTTTCTGAATTAACCCTATGCATGTTCCTTCAGACTGCACACCTGACAAGAGCCGTGTCATTGAGGGACAGATGTGGTCCCCTGTCAGCAGATCGACAAAGGAGAGAGGGGAGAGCTGTAGCTTATCAGTGCTTATTAGGGCACCTGGCAAAGCTGCCTCCCTTATCTTCTGGACTGGAAGTCACGACTCCTGCATCCTAATCCTGGGTCTGCTACTGGTTACTGTGTAACCTTGGGCAAGTCCTTTTCTGTGTCTGTAAATGGGGATGATACCTACATTTAGTATCTATCCAGCCCCCCTTTATAAGGTCTTAGTCTGCAGATAAAGTGCAGTGTAAGTGCTAAGCTGCTGGTTCCCACAGAGGATGTGCAAAGGGAGGGGAGTCCCTAATTCAGATCTGAATTGTATAGCAGTCCACTAGCACACTTCAGGCTCAATTTGGTTAGTGTTCTGAGTAAAATATAGCCATTGAATGGCACATGGTGCTCTGATATGCCAAACCCTTGGCAATGTGCAGGTTTTGGTGGGGAGGGTTTCCAGATTGACTCTGTATTAGGCGGAGAATGAGTAAGTGCAGGAGTGTGTGGGAGTCTTCCCCTGGAGGGGAGTCTTCCGCTGAACTATTCCAGCTCCACTTTTCAGAGGCACCTGCTGGAGCAACCCTGATCCTTCAAACACTTTCAGGGAGTGGTAACTAAGTCCATTTTTAACTCTTCTTGGAGACTTGGGTTCTCAGCATTGCCAGCCCCAACCATTCAAAAGCAATGGCGCAGGTCCCCCCGACCACAGGAGTGTTTTAAAATTAATCATTGGCATGGTCTTTATTGGCATTCTGGCTTTTGAAACTTGAGCTCTTCTCCGGGACCACTATTGAGAACTGAAAGTGGAGGGTCCCTTGTAACCACCAGGCTGCAGGCGCTGCGGCTTTTAAGACAAATAACAAAGCTCATGAGACTTGTGGGAAAATTGCAAGAGTCAGAGATACAAACCTTTTAATCCAAGGGCAGATCCCACAGTTGAGACCATGGGGGGTTTGATTCTGTTGCCCCTTGTATGGGGAAACCAATTGGGCTGTGATATCACTGGCTGGTTCAGGGCAGTCACAAGAGCTGCTTGTGTCGTACAATCCAGGTATGGGTTTGGTAAGATCCTCATGTTGAAATGTCTAAAGGCTGTCCTGCGGTCTCCATGCACATCTTGCTCTTTCCTTCCAGGCAGGAGTTTCTCTAAAATGGTGCCAGAGCAGCAGTAGTATGGCTTGAGTGTAAATATGCTGAATCGTGGCATTTGTTATGCTGCAGTGATTGATGGAAAAGTTAGAGAGACTGGGCTGTAATCTCCTGTCCCTGGGACACTAAAGAACACTTTAATGCATAGGAGTGGTACTGTGATGACATGTAGATAAACACAGCAGCTGTTTAAGTAATACTCTCAAGCTGTCCTGTGTGCTGGCTGTCCCTGTGCAGTGGCGTACTCCCTCCTTCTACCAGCCCAATACTGTGTTTGAGCTGGTGTTACTGAGCGAGATTAGGATCTTAAATATGTCTCTGTAGAATACACATGCCATCTATTGAATCCGATTTTATCTTCAGTGCAGAGTGTAGCAACCCAAAACAGTGTGTATTGTGCCAGTACATTATGAAGCTTACAGCCCAGAGTAGGGGATTGGTAGGAAGTGTGTGTGTGTGAGAAGAGTTTTGGCGCATGGAAAATACCCAAGTCCAAAGTACTGTATTGGTGGCTGTCCCGCACCTTATCTAGAGGGGAATTCCACTCAGAATTCCTTTGTGGCTTGGAGTCCTTCCCAGTTTTTCCTCCATTTCATAAAGCAGCATGGCAATAGGTTCGGTTCCTTGGCTACTCACCTCTCCCTGCCTAGCTTGGAAATGAGTCTGGAAAGGTCCCAGGACCTTTTGCTGCCCTTGCTGGGAAATCATAGCTGCATTTTGTAGGTCTGTGTCCTTGCTTTTGCTTGGCAATTGTTTGGGATGGAAAGTTAAATGACCGTGTGACCTGAAACCATGGCAGCTTTAATTTTTCAGCATGGCCTTTTCATTATCTGCTATTTGTAGTTTTAGAGCAGAATGACTCACCTGACCTTTTTTGGCATAAATATTTGTGGCTGGACTCTGTTACCACCTGGAAGGTACATCTCTCCCGGACGACCAAAGCATCAGCTATTGGCACTGCCTGTGAACAAGCAAATACCATCCAATAGCTTGTAAGCGCTGTCATTTACCAGGTGTTTATAATCTCTCTCGTGGTGGAGCCTGTCTTGATTGTGTCATGTAAGTATGACAGCGGTATAAACAATAAAAAGCAATAGGTGTCTGGGAGGGAAGAGACAGCTGGCTACTTAGTTTTTAAGTGTATGCACCATGGAGTCTAAGGATTGGCGCCCCAATGTGCTGGGTGCTGCACTAACAGTGTAAGATGATGTGCCTTCTGCAAGAACTTTTAGAGGCATCTCTGATTCTGCGGATGTCAGTCAGCGGGTATCATTAGCTCTCTGTTGCATGGTTTAATGACCACGAGTCTCTGGTCTCTGCACTCTTTCCTGCCTTATTAAGCTCCACGCCATCTCTTTCCAAAGCAAGCTGGATTGGCTGAAATGGCTGGGTAATTCTTTCTTGTGCCTTAATGTGTTGCAGAGAGATGTGTAATCAGTAGCACTGGGCAAGACTTAGAAGTTTTAAAACAGAGTGGGGGAGAAGTTTTCCTTCCTTCTATTGTAAGAGAAACTGGTTTCCCTGCCAGGTGTGTGCATTGAGGAAATTCAGACTTTTGCAATGAGCAATTGTCCTCCATTTACTTCTACTACAGCAATATGCATTCACTCGTCACTCGACCACACTAGCTCTTCACCTCCCTAGTGTGCCAACTGTGCTCCAGTTCTGGGATGATGCAGGAAACTGCAGGCAGCACTGAGACACTGTGTAGGACAGAGGTTGGGTCATAATTTTTAATTTTTTTCCCTAACAAGAAACTGGGAAATTTGGCTGGGACTTCTGGTCCCAATTCTGCAGCTTCAGAGATTCCAATCTTGAGCTGATTACAAAACCATCCCCTGTCATGCTGCTCCTAAGGAGAAGCTTTCCCTGCCCCATGGCAAGAGGGTAGAGCGTGTGTTGAAAGTTCACAGCAGTGGAATGGTAACAGCCATAAGGGAGAATGACCAAAGAAGACACCTGTACCAGTGGGAGGGTTTCGCTGGAACGATCTAAAGCTGACACCGTGCCCTACAGAGTTGCTTGTCCATGGGACATGCATGAAAATTGCCCCCCTAGGGTAAAGTTGTGGCAGTCTGCAGATTATGTTGTAGAACCTGGAGGTCCCTCTCCTGCACTGCACTTAATACAATGCATCCCCCATCCGGAGAGTGTTGGCAGGAAATGGTTTTCCTGTTCCACAAAAACTGTTTGAGACTTTCTGTTCTGCATCTGGTCAAAACTGAGACCTTCCTTTTATAAGAGTGACTGATCCATCCCAGCCAGAATAGCCATTAGCCTGGTGGGCAGGGCACTTCCCCTGAAATGTAGGAGACTCAGATTCGCATCCTTGCTTTGCCATTCTCCCACATCCACAGTGAGTGCTCTAACTCCCAGGCTTTCGGGGCTTTTTTGTTTTGACCAGATATCCATCCTGGCTAAGGGAAACCTTTCCTATCTAAAGTTTCATCAAGACTTGTATGCTCCCGCAATACATTTATGGCAAATCAGCATATTTGCATTAGAAAACACGTTTTATGGAAAATTCCAATCAGCTCTAAGGATGTAAAATCTGGTGTAATTGATTAACTGGTTAAACATATTTAATTAGTTGACTGATTAGTTGACCAGGATGGCGGAGCAGCCCCTACTTGCAGGGCAGGCCAGGGTGCCCCACAGGCAGGGGCCACTTCGGCATCCTGGTTGGAGCACTCCCTGTCTGCAGCGCCCCCCTCCCACCCCCCTTATGCTGCATGGTGCTGGCATAAACACCTTTAACTAGTTAAACATTCACATCCCTCATCAGCTCTACTTTGCCTGAACTGATGTCTGGCCAGTAGTTGGCTGATTTGGCCTGAATTGCTGGGGGAATCATTTGCTGTGGTGTGTTCTGCTCATGAGTTGGTGTGGATGCATTCTCGCCCTCCCCTGCCGACCCCCTAGATATGTCCCAGACCAGGCTGTCAGTTGGTTCCATGTCATTAGTTCTTTTCAGAGACTGTTAAACAGAGGTAATAATTTGTGTCATTCAGACCCTACTTGTGAGTTGAAATGGTGCCAGATTTAAATGTGCCAGAAAGGCGCTGTGTACACTGGGCCACTTATTCTGGAAAATCAGCCGCTTTTCTGGAATAAGCTGCGA
>JANRFK010004824.1:10720983-10737592 GCA_030068395.1 Apalone spinifera
CATGAAAGCTCATCCCCTAATAAACCATCTTGTTAGTCTTTAAAGTGCTACATACTCCTGGTTTTTTTTGTTTTTTGTTTCAGCTACCAGACTAACACGGCTGCATATCTATCGCTCTTTAATGTAACACCCCAAAGCAGAATGTGAGTTCTCATGATTAGAAAGTGAAGCTTGAAAAATTCACACTGGAAACAAGGGGCATGCTTTCAACAGTGAGAGGCACCACCTAAGCCAGTGAACCAGGGAGTTTGTTCAGTTCCCCGTCACTTGAAATTTTTAAATCATGATTGGGTGTCTTTAAAATGTATGCTGTTGCTTAGTTAGCAGTTACTGGACTTGAGGCAGAATTGCTGAGTGAAATTCTAAGGCCTATTGTATGTTGGACTAGTTGACCACCCTGGACCTTCCAGCACTTAAAAATCCAATGTCCAGCATCTTGTCTTTCAAAGAATAAAGACTCATTATGCTAGACCAATTGGTCTTAATGTAGTAAGAGATCTGCTTTTGTGTACACTGAAAAATTCCACTTTTGTGGTTCATGTTCTGAAACATTGGCGCAGTGCCAACCAGCCATGGATTTACCCCACAACTGTTTCTCTTGGGGAATCTTGGAGTAAGCCCAGTGCACTGGTACTGCAGTTCTTGGAGGGTGTGTTCTATATCAGTGTTTCGGGGGGAGGGATAGCTCAGTGGTTTGAGCATTGGCCTGCTAAACCCAGGGTTGTGAGTTCAATCCTTGTGGAGGCTGTTTAGGGATGTGGGGCAAAAAAAATTGTAAGGGATGGTACTTGGTCCTGCTGTGAAGGCAGGGGACTGGACTTGATGACCTTTCGAGGTCCCTTCCAGTTCTAGGAGATAGGCAATCTCCATTATTTTATTTTTATTTTATTTTAACCAATGGTATGAGTACCCTCAGGAGTACTTAAGAGAAGTCTGGGGGGTATATCAACATAATTGAAATTGGAGAAAACTGAATTTTTGTGTTGTTTTACAGCGCTTTATTTTTGTACTTTTTACACCCAAAAATTTCATTGCCCGCGTGGCTACGATTAAGTTGTTTAAACAAATGTGTTGCAATGGTAGAAAAAAAAATTGTCTGAAAACTATAGGTACTGGGGGTACTTATATATATTTAAAAGGGGGGTGCTTTATAAAAAAAAGTTGCAAAACAATGTTCTGTATATTTAATGCAGGAGGGGGGGGGTGGGATGGCTCAGTGGTTTGAGCATTGGCCTGCTAAACCCAGGGTTGTGAGTTCAATCCTTGTGGAGGCCGTTTAGGGATGTGGGGCAAAAATTTGTAAGGGATGGTACTTGGTCCTGCTGTGAAGGCAGGGGACTGGACTCGATGACCTTTCAAGGTCCCTTCCAGTTCTAGGAGATAGGCAATCTCCATTATTAAATTAATTTGGCTCTCAGCCATGGTGGTGCATCTTTACATGGTATTAGGGATGTAAACCCCCATTTAATTGGCTAACCGATTAAAGGGAGGGCTGGATGGGGCTGGCTTTTGGGGGGGAGCGCCCTCTCCGGTTAACCCTTAACTGTGGGTTAACTGATTAACCATTACCCTTTCACATCCCTGCGTGTTATATCTGTTTAATTGTGAAGTGGTGTCTTCCTGTGGCTCTGTAGACTTCAGACTACTGTTCAGTCTGAAACTCTCGGACTCAGTGCTGTTAACTTTGTGTGTTAATTCTGTCAATTGTCATTTAGCTGATTGAGTTTTCCATGTGATTAGTATTGCATACTGGCTTTCACTTAACTGACTCTAATCAATGACTAATTTGATTTGGCCCTTTTCCAGCCTGTTGCTGCCACTTAGCAGCCATTTTTTATGGGACTGCTGCTTAGTCCTTTTCTGTCTGGTTTGATTCATGGTCACAACATCCATTAGCACTTCAGATTTCAACTTCACACCTCACTTTTCCCTTTTCTCTCCTGCCTGGAAAAGTGCCAGCATACTCTCTCTCCTCCCTCCTCTTTGTCCCTGCTGGACCTGCAATATCACTACAGTTAAATTCATTTGACTTAAGGTAGAGCAAAGAACCAAGATAGTGAAATCTCATCATACAACCTTAAACTGTAACCATTGTCTTCTGCTTACTCTGATCACCGTTCTGCCATGGACCTGAATGTAGAAAGAACCATAGTTATTGGCAGCTGTGAAACATACAGCTTGATTTTGTGGTCAGGAAAAATAACAGGATACAGCTGTTGGGGGGAGGGCTGTTTTAATCCTCTTAGATGGTAGGTTAAGTCATAATTTCTTAGCAAGACTGCTATAGAAGGAAATGTCCAATGTGGGTGGCTCATCACAGATTTTTATGGCTGCTTAAATTGGTTATAAGGCCCTTTCTACAGAGCAATCCTCTCATGGGTCCTGGTTACAACCGAGCTTTCCCTCAGAATGATCAAAGCATGGTTTACATTTGGCATACAGCAGTGGTTCCCAAACTTTTCGGCATCATGCCCCTTTTTGATTTTGGAGAAACCCTAGTGCCGCTCCCCCCCCCACCTTAGCAGCAAAACTAGTTGAGCCCCCTCCCCCCCCCAAAAAAAAACCCTGACCAGGGCCGAAAAACAAAAATAGCAGCAAAACTTAAGGGGGCAGGATTGAGTGGGGGGCTGGGTTGCCTCGACACCCCCCCCCAGAATTTCTTCATGCCCCCCAGAGGGGGGCACACCCCAGTTTGGGAACCCACGGCATACAACAACTTTGGATGTTCCCCATGGGCTGTGTTAGAGCATTCCAATAGGGCTGAACCCTCAAAGACCCATCTCTACTGCAAAGCTGTCACACCTGGTGGTGGTGTGAGGGCATTAGCTTGTGAACTTTTAGGGAAGAAGCTATGTCTTGTAAACCTTCCTCTTGTGAGAAGGGATTTGAATACTTACCGCTGGGGAAACTGAGACCCGTCAATGAGTAGCCCAAGGCAGAGCCAGGATTCGCTGTTGGCAGCCAAGCATTGAAGATGACTGCCACTGTAGAAGTCGCCTACCCACTTGAAGTGCACTCTAAATGCCTCAGGATTGAGGAGCACACAAGATCATTTGCAAATCTCAACTATTCAATGCGGCTGGCAGGTGGTAACTTGGCTGCCAGTTCTAGGCAGTGGTGTAGTGAGGGTATCATGCATCCAGAGGTAAAGGCAAAATTTGCATGCCCCCCAAACATCTGCTCCCCCAAACTCTGGAGCAGCTGGACAGTTATGTGACTGCAGCCCTAGGGAGTGGGGGATAGTGAAGAGCTGACCAGCTGAGCCTTCTCCTATCCTGTCCCCCGCCCCCAGTAGCAGCAGCAGCTCACCTTCCATCAGTACGCTGCTGCACAGCTCTGCAAAGGAGGTGAGCGGGCAGAGAAAAGTTAACAACAAAACTTTTGGCAGCTAAATTGGCTCCCCCCTAGCGTAGCACCTGGGGACAACTGCCCTTCCCACCCCTCCTAGCTATGCCACTGGTCCTAGGTATCTGGGGAAAAACAACCCCACAAGGAAAATGTCTGTCTGGATCTGTGCAAGTGTTTTCATATGAAAAAACTTCGACAAGGAAAACGTAAAGCAAATGGGGAGGCAAGTATCATTAAAAACCTAGCAAAACAGCATGAGAAGGGAACTAAGAGTTCCTAGATATGGGGCCCTATATAAAGTCCTGCCTGGTGTAATCTAGTTTGAACAGTGCAGGAAATGAGGAGCCTGATGACTAACTACTGGGTATAGGAGGGGGGTTGTGGTGAGCTAACAAAGTTTTTCATTTGACTAATAGGGGGTCAGTTCCCTGTGAAACTCTTGAACAAAGAAGGGGTTGCATGGGAGATAGGGTTGCAGAACAGGAAATTCCACTTGGCAGCTCATAGAAACTAACTGGGAGCTCTCTTCCTTGTTCTGCTCCACTCCCTCCTTGCTGAGCGTATAGCTGTCTCCTTGCAGATAACAGGTTTTGGTTCTGATAGTGTTCTTGCTCTTTCATTGACAGCTTTTTTTTTTTTTTTTGTCATTTTATGGGGCCCACTCCCTTCCTCTCTTTCGGTAACAGCTTTGCTGAATTGTTTTCTTGTGACAAAACAGTTGTGGAATGATGATGTCACACTTATTGGACTGTCTCCTACTGCAGTATGTTCAAATTAGCTTCTCTATGCACCTGTGCTGTGGATTGAAAATTAGCAGGGTAATGACACTGTAATGGGACAGACTCCTGGGTAATAGTGATACGGCCAGATACCTAAATAACTGTTTTGTTGGGTGCCACTGGGTTGGGTCTTATCTCTAGAGAATTGTGTAGTTCAGCACAGGACTGGTGGCCTGTTGTGTGGATGGTGTCTGGCTTTGTTACCTAAGCTTGCACAACAAGATTGTAAGTCACATTGGTCTGGGCTATTGGGGGTCTGTTTTAGTAATGCCCCTTAGGTGCTAAACTCTGTACAGACTAGGGATGTTAAATATCAGTTAATTGAATAGTCGATGAACCTCATGAATTCTTCTCAGTTACTGGACTATTTCGATAGTATCCAGGAGCGGGACCTGCAGCCAGTGTGCTCCAGCCTGACTCCCAAGGAGCCCCCCGCCACTCTGATCTGCTGTCTCTGTATCAGATGCAGCAGCGCAGGGTGCCAGGCAGGAGCTGGTCCACAAGGGGATCCAGTTTAAAAGACAGCTCCCCTTGCGGACCAGCTGCCTGTCACCCCACACTGCTGCCAAGTATCAGAGGCAGCAGTGCACGGTGGCAGCAGCCCCCCTGTCCACAGTGGGTATGAGCTCCTGGACCCAGTGTGAGCCAGGCTGCTTGCCTGCCTAGCACTTTAAATGCCTAATACACTTTAAATGCAGAGCCACAGCAGCAGTAGGTCATGGACCCTGCGTGAGTCAGGACTGAGCGAGGCTGCTGGTCAGCCTGCTAAAAAATTTGGAGAGAAAATGTATGTAGTCTATAGCACTAACCTATAAGCTTTTGCTTATCGGTTAAATGGTTAATCGACTACACTATTATGTCTCTAGTACAAACATGGAAGAGACTATTCCTGCCCCAAACACCTGACCGTTGAAGTACCTCTCTCCCTTCATTTCTGCCACTTGCTTACCCCATTCCAGTGGAGGTCCCTATCTCATTTGGCACTTGCTCGTCTTTGAAGCCAGAGCCTCAGGTTGTCAGAGCATAATATAAAATTGTGTGTGTGTGTTCCTGGAAAGACTCTTCCATTGGGGCTGGAAGCCATAATGCCCATCATACCTTATTTATAGCTCTGATTACACTTATCAAGGGCAATAGGCACTATAAAGGTGCAGTAACACCTCTAGAAACTGTGATTGCATCAGCAAAAATGACCTGTACGATGACACAGTGCAAAGATGACTGGGTGGAGCTACGGGCACAGAACAAACCTCCACCCTGCTTTGCTATTCCTTGGGATATTTTATATAGGCCACCTCATGCTTCCTCAGTTAAGTTTCCTGCATCTGCCTGCTGACTGAATAGGTCACTCCAGAGATGGATTCCTGTTCTCTGACTGGCAATGGAGCTTAGGCGAACAAGACTCTGTTCCCTTTCAGAGGCAAAGAGGAGTCAGCGGGGCTTGCAGGGAAGCTAGATGGAAGCAGCCTCTGATACTTGGCCAAGTAACATCAGATGCTGGGCATGTTATCTGCTTCAGGAATGGAAAACCCTGTGAAATCTCAAAGTTGAACGATTCTAAAAGTAACTTGGAGTGGTCATAGTCTCAGGCCTGCTAGTTTCTTTGAGGCTGGAAATTCTTGCTGGTAGGAACTCCGACCAACACACATTGTGTCACTTCATTCAGACTGATTTCTGGAAGAATGAGTATCTGGCTTGTTGCTTAATCATGCCTCTAAACTGCATTTGAGAAATCTGGGCTTGTGACTCACTCTTTTCTGTATGGCATATAAAGCAGGTCTGGAAAGATCTCTCCTTCCAAAACCCCCCTGCTTTGTACTTTTACCTTACTTAATTGGGGATGTTCAGTATCGGTCCCCTGCCCTCGGTTTTGCTGCAGGACTTTTAGAGGTCTCAGGGGTTTGCTATGAGTTTTGTGTTTAACTACAAGTGTAAGAATGTGGAACCTTTAACAGAGGCTTCCTTTGTCCAGAATATTAGTCATAGATGCTGTGGGCCATGTGGTCTGCCTGTCTCCTCTCTTTGGGGATTCCCCTCCCTGAGGAAGAACCATTAGTTTGAACCTTATAGACTCAGGACCCCTTGCCGCTTTTGGCAGATTCAGACTAACACAGCTACCCCTCTGATACTTGACACTAGTTTGAAGACACTTCTGTTTGTTTGGGCTCTCTTTCCATGCGTCAGAGATGAAAATCAGGGGTGGGCAAATTCCAGCCCATGTGCCAGATCCGGTCCACAGGGTTATTCCCTGGCGGGCCACCGCCGCTTTGTTTACCTGCGGCTCTGCAGGTATTGGAAGGTAGTTGCTCTCGTTGGCTGCAAATCACCATTCGCAGCCAACGCAAGTGGTGGGAAGTGGTGCAGACCGGGACGCCATTTCCTACCACTCGCATTGGATGCGGTTTGCAGACAGTGAGAGCTGCGATTGTCTGATACCTACAGAGGCACAGGTAAACATAACGGCGGTGGCTCACCAGGGACTAACTGGTGGACTGCCGGGGTGAATTCTGGTGTCTTGTCTTTCTGACACCAGAGTGCTTTGGGGTAGGGATGTTAGCAGGTAACCAGTAAGCATCACTCTTACTGGTTAACCAGTGATGCAGCCTCCCCACCCTTGGGCCCTCAGTGCAGTGTGGTGGAGCCTGGCCTGGGTGCAGTTGGTTCAGCTTTGCTGGGCCAGAGCAGCTGCTGTTCGTATAATGTGGTGGGCCCGGCCTGCACAGCTCCCCGTAGGGTTGCCAGATGGTTTCAACAGATATACCGGATACACTTGTCATTACATCACAATCTACATTACATCTTCTTTAGAAAATACTGGACATTTATATTTTCTTAATTTGTTTCCCGAACAGAGAGCTCAAATACTGAACTGTCCGGGTCAAAACCGGACACCTGGCAACCCTAGCTTCCTGCTCGCAGCAGGGGGCTGCTGCAGCCCCATCCAGGCGACAGCGGCCCCGGGCCCTGCCCATCCACTGTTTAAGCAGTTAATCGTAATATTTAATGCTTAACTGACTGAGATTTTTACATCCCTACTTTGGGGCAAGGACTGTCTTCTGTACATGCATGGTGTCTGGTGTAGTGGAATCTTGCTCAGGCCTTAAGGCTACCGAATGCAAGCATTGAACTTTTGTCTTAACAAAAGCCAAAGCTCAAAGCAGTCTGACTAAAAACCCCTTTCCCATAATTGAGTGTAGACCCTTGGCAGCTACTGTAAGCTTATGATTTTGCAAGAAAATGAGATCAAAACCATTCTTTTCTAAGTTGCTGCATTTTATTAGACGATCTGAGGTTGAGCTTAACAGCTGGTCTGCTGGTTCTGGGATCACGGGCTTACGTGGTTTGTAAACAAACATTCTAATTGCATGTTTTTTCCTTCTTGTAGGGTCCCTGATATCAGCTCAGGTGATGAGCTCCCAAACCATTCAGGTCCCTGAGAATGAGGGTAAGTGTGGAGTGCTAAATTAATAGATTCATAGCTCTTCCCTGAATTAATTCCTGCTCAAACTAGAGCCAAACTTCTTTTAAAAAAAAATCCGTTGATTTTAAAAATTGCCAGTGATAGAGAAGTTGTGTTGGTTGCTGCCCTGTGCAGTCAAGATGCAGTTTTCCCATTGGCCTTTCCCAGCTGGAGAATGATCTTTGGCTGGGGGCTGGTCTACACTGAAAACTTTCCCTGCTGTAGCTACATCTCTCTGGGGTGTGAAAATCCACTTTTCCAGAAGTCAGTTATGCCAACAGAAGCCCTGGTGTAGGCCCCTGATGGTTCCAATAGTTAATCACTCTTTTAAAAACACACATACTGTGAACAGCTCTGGCTTTCAGCCATTTGTGCTGAGAGAGAGAGAGATTTTTTCCAGTTCACGTGATTCAGGAATGATGATCCCATCATACTACTGTGTAAATGGTTCTGGGTATATTGGAAACCAGGCTCCAAGTCCCTTTTTAAAACTGATATGTTAGTGCCTTAGCTCTGCCAGCTGTGACAGCTTGTACCTTTGGGGTGTTGTGCAAACGCTGACTTACTTATTGCTGCTTCTTTCCAGGCATTGAAATACCTTGTGCTGCATACGTCTCACAAACCGGAACACCCAGAGTGGAGTGGAAGTTTGAAAAGGGTTCTTCAATCGTGCTTTTCTATTATGATGCCAAATTCACAGGTATGTGACTCCACTCTACTGTGCCTCTGAGGCCCCTTGATGGTCTCTGGTAGTACCAGCTGGTTGCAGCATCTGCCGCGGGCTGGGTTGCTTTAAATCAGTGGTTCCCAAACTTTTCGGCATCACGCCCCCTATTTGATTTTTGAGACACCCTCACATCCCCCCTCCCAAAAAATAGCAGCAAAACTTGGGGTGGGATTGACGGGGATGTGTGTGGCTGGATCGCCTCGTGCCCCCCTTGAATTTCTTCACGCTCCCTCCAGGGGGGCATGCCCCCCAGTTTGGGAACCCATGCTTTAAATCATTGATTTTTTATCTTACTTGGAATTTGTACTTTTTTAGGTATTTTCTTTGTTGGGTTTAGCATGTATGGACGGGTTCATTTGCACTCTCAGAAATCACGAAACCAAGGAAAATGTATTGTTTTGTAGCTGGTTGTGAATGAGAAGCCAAAGGGGGCCTGCCTTATGTCAATCCTGCCACGTCAGCTTCTGTGTCTCTGCTCCTGGCGTTGTGGCCTGATGCATGGGATAGTGGCATAGCTCAGATTTTGCCTTGTCTAAGGGAGGAGCCAAACTTGAGTGATGCAAGAATTCACATACTGGGTCAAATACCTGGAGCAGGAAGCTGGGCTCATCCTTGTGGGACAGCAGTCGCTGTTGGTTTTTGACCAGATCACTTTGTCAAAAAGGAACCCTGGTGGCTCCGGTCAGCACTGCTGACTGTCCCGTTAAGTCTGATTGGCAGTGCAGTACGCCTGGCTGGCTCCCTGCCCGGAGCCGCAGTGTGGCTCTGGATGGCATGTCTTTCCAGCTCAGAGGCAGTCTTGCAGGCTCCCCAGCTCATTTTTAGCTAAGGACTGTGGCCAATGAAAATTGCAGGAGTGGTGCTGTTGGTGGGGGACAGCGCACACAGCCACCTGGCTGCCCCAAAGCTGGAGGGACATGTTGGCTGCTTTCTGGTAGCTACCTGAGGTAAACCTCACCTGGAGCCTGCACCCTGAGCCATCTCCCACTCCCTCCCATGCCCAAGCCCCTTCCTGGAGCCCGCACCCCAGCCTTCTGCCTGAGCCCTGATTCCACTCCCACAACCTGAACGCCTCATTTCTGGTGCCACCACCCCCCCAACCTCTTACCCCAACATGGAGCCCTCCTGCATCCAAATCCCCAGCCGCACCCAGGAGCCCACACTCCCAGCTGGAGCCCTAGTCCCCCCCCCCCCCCTGCATACCAACTGCCTGCCCCTGCCCAGTGAAAATGAGGAAGGAAGGGAGGGGGGATGGAGTGAGTGGGGCCAGAGCCTCAGAGAAAGGGCTGGGCCTCAGGGCAGAGGATATGGCAGGAGTATTCAGTTTTCTGCAGTTAGAAAGTTGGGCACCCTGGCTGTGGGGATGAGCGGGAGGCATCACCTGGGCCAGAGTTAAGGTTTCAGTGCTGGGGAAGGGGTGCTGCTGCAGATGGTTGGTGCCTCTTTAGTATACTTCACCCATTGAATTGGAGACTTAATCGGTATTCATTAAACATGTTCATTTGCAACTAACTCCAGCAAACCTAGGGTACAGCTAATGTTCTTGGCTAAGCAGGTGGATCCACATTTAGTTAATCAACTTAAATTTCTTGAGTCTTAAAGTTTTATATTTTTATGTTAGAAAATGGGAGATGAGCGTTTATTTACTTGATTAACTTTTTAAAATGTTTGTCAAGCTGTGTTTGGATGGAGATTGGAAATCAAATAAAAAGGCACAACTGCATTGAAACATTAAACAATTAAAGCTACCTTAGAAGCTCTAGATCAGCAGTTCTCAACCTTTTCCAGATAGAGACCCATTTTGACAGTTCAGGAAGACTTGGTGACTCAAGACGATTCAAAAATGGGGGGAGGAGGGAGAGCAGAGCTACCTGGGGAGACACCCTTTTGAAATGTAATGGCTATCCATATTTCGGTTCCTACCCATAGGTTGGGAAACCCTGCTCTAGATAAATAAGAGAAGTCTGTGTGTGTTTTACATTAAAGTGTTGTGTAGTTCAGTGAATTGAACTGATTAGTTTGTGGCCACCATGGCTCTTACTCCATTTAAAATGCAGAGGTGCAGCATCCCAGACCAGCGTGAGTCAGGACTGCTTGGTCCCGGCTCGCGCCAAGTCTAGCAGCCCCTGTTCACGGCGGCCAGGGCTGGCTGCAGACAGAAGTTGCTCAGCCTTGGCTGCTGTGAACAGAGGCTGGTCTGGCAGCAGCCCCTGTGCACAGCCAGCCCTGGCTCCTGTGAACAGGGGTTGCTTAGCGCAGCAGCTCCTATCTGCGTGGGTGCCCAGCTCCAAGCTGGGACCCCTGCAGATAGGGGTTGCTATCAGAGCAGCCTCTGTCTGTGGCGAGCTTTGGCCTGCTGTGGGCAGAGGCTACTTTGCAACAGCCTCCCCTCTCTTTCTCTTCCCCTCCTCCTCCCCGCCCGTCCCCCCACCAACCACCTCTGATAGAGGCAGGGGAGGGGGGGAGGTCGGGGGAGGAGAAGGTGGCACTGCTGACTCTTCCCAGCACCAGCTCCTGTTCCCCCTCCCCCTTGCTGCCTCTCATACAGAGGCAGCAAGTGTGGGGGGACAAGTAGTCGAGTACTCCACTCAACTACTTGCTAACATCCCTAGTTCAGATGAGATGAACTAGTTAATATTCTGAAATGGGGTGGGAGGGGGGGGAAGCTCTCTGCATGTGCCGAAGAAGCTACTGCTATCCAAAGCTGATTTAGCATGTCAGTAAACTCTGGTTTCGGGGTCTTAGCCAGTGACCTCCACCAGTTCAGTGATCTAACTTTAAAACTTCAGCAGCGAACAGCTTGTTCATTTTGTAAAATTTAATTCAAATGATTTTAATGGACTACAGTAAGTTTGGCCTTAAATTAAAGTTGTAAGAATTTCAAGTTATTATTAAATAAGTCTACATCCAATTTAAATGAAAAGCCTTTTTAATCACTTATTTGTATCCACCCTGACCTGCAGTGAGATCTTTAGCTCTAGTTCAATATGGGGCAGGAAGCAGTGGGCATTGGCAGCAGTTACTCTGATTCATTCGCATTTTCCTGCAGTGATTCACACCTGGAAATTAGCCAGTAACTCCTTTTCCTAGTAACAGCATTGGACCCTTTGGGGTAGGGGCTCCCAGAATCCCAGCATGCATTGCTGCAACCATAGCTGAGCTGAATTGTATGGATGTGCTATAGTATTATAAAAGCAATGAGAACCAATCAACTATTTTGTGTCCCCTGTCCTGGCCTTGGCTTCCTCACATTCTGTAGACCTCTGTTGCTCAGCCATGTTAGCTGAACAGTTTTCTTTAACATGACTGGTGTAACCTAGGTTTTGAGAGACACAGCGTTCTAGGTGGCTCTGCCTCGAATCAGCTCTATCCCTGCTAACTCGTTTCTTAAAAGCACTGCGCCAACAGCATAATGTAACCACCCACCCCTTAAACTCTGCAACAAACCCCTCTGTCCCCCAGCCAGTTCTGACTGGGCTGGCTTGGCTACTGGGTATAGGGTGTGCATCTACCCTCTTCAGTGGAGAAACTTGTTGTATTTGAACTGAACCCCATTAATCAGCTCTTTTCCTTACCCTGCTCTGAGGCTGGTTCTTGGGGCTGCCCTTCCTCTCCTTCTCCACACTGGCAGCCTGGTCTGATTCTTACTTGTGTTCCTCCACCTCCAAGTGCGCTCAGCCTCTTGCTGTCTTCCCTCTCTCTGCAGACCCCTACAAAGACCGTTGTCAGTACACGCCCACGGGGATTCGTTTCACTTCGGTGACTCGGAAGGACACAGGGAAGTACATCTGCGAGGTACTCGGGAGCTCTGGCCAACTAAGAAAGTCAGAAGTTGACCTCATCGTCCAAGGTACTAATGCCTTTCTGTAATTACAGCTTGGGACCGGTTGTCATGGCTAAAAATTCCATGGCTTTTAGTCTTGACAAGGGGCCCCTTGAGGCCAGTTACCAACTGTAGGCAAAGGGTGTGGTTTTGCTAGTTTCAGATCAGAAGGGAGCACTATGAACTTCTAGCCCAGGGGTGGGCAATAACCTGCCTTCCAAAACTCTCACCCACATCCCCGAGCATGGATCTGCAGGGCCAGAACAGCACAAGAATGGAGCTGTAGGGCCTTCCCGAGAGCAGCGTCATTCCTGCTGGAAGAGAGCCGTGGAATAAGGCTGCTTTGGGCAATGGCAAGTATTCTGTAATGAGATCAGCTAGCCAGGTTTGAAGCAGGGTAGCAGGTGGCTGGGAAAAGCCAAATGCCCAGATGATCCAAAGGTTTCCAAAGACTCTCCATGGCTCTGCATCTTCAGAAATGTTAAACACAGCCCGTTATCAAGGAATGCCTCCCACAGGTCAATATGTGGCCCAGTATGTGTCAATGAAGGAACAATCGGAGCTGTACAAGGGCACTGTTATTTCTGTAATGTGTTCAGGATTCTGACAGTTCAACTGTTCCCCTGCTGGTGATTGAGGGGCACGTGGGCAGGTCCATGCTGAGGTTACATGACCTCCTAATGGCATTTAAACAGAGGCCCCTTCAGAGAGGCACCAGTCTGAATCTTGGGTATGTTGTCTGCGCAGACCAATGGAGACTGACCATTCTCACCCCCAAAATGGTCCCTTGGTGCTTTGGGTGATGCCCCAGCAAAGACGTGGGAGGAAGATGGCTCTGCTGTTACCGTGCCTGCTCTGTGGCTGTACCTGGAGCTTCATTCACAACTTTTGTCAGTCTAGCACACTGCAAAATCAGTCCCCCAAAGGGGGCCCGGTTTCAGACCAAACTGTTTTCTTCTTTCTGGTTCGCAGCAGATGTGGTCCAACATTTTGTGTTTACAAGCTGCTCTATCAAAACAAGAGGAGGTTGACTCCCTCCCACAGCCAGCATTGTACATTTCCCCTGCCAGCACAATGGCCGCTGCCAGCAGCAGGGCGTGTCGTCAGAGCTTTGATTTCCATGCAGTGATGCTCCTCCCCACAGGCACTTGCCACTTATGTTGAATGCCATGAACCTCATTTACCTTCTGCCTGCTCCTTTTGCAGTTGTGTGCACCAGTGGTGTAAATGGCCATGCAGGGCAGTGGAAGATCTGGCCCAGTCAGTGCCATTCATCTTCTGCTAAATTAAGTGTCGCTAGTTCAGAACCCACATGGGGACATGATGCTCTCTGTGGAATGTGCCCCACGCAATCTGGGTGGGTTTTAAAGAAACGTCCTGTTATCCTTGTAGTTGTGCTGACATGAGTGTAATGAAACTTCAGGGCAGCTCAGGATCTGAGAGTCAGGAAGAAACTACCATTCACTTCTGTCCCTGCGCAACTAGAGGGGTGTGATCGGGGAGTGACAATCACACAGGCCAAGACTTGGAACTTCACAGATCAGCTGTGGAGCAGGAAAGCCTTGCCAATGGAAGAGGGCCCAGCCATTGACTTGGTTTGTCTTGTGAACTATCAAGCTGGAAATGGGTGCTGCTTACCATTTATATCCCTTACAACGATCTGGCCGTTGGTTTGCCCTCTAGTCTGCTTTGCACAGTCATGGCTTAGTAAGCGCGACGTAGCAAATGCAAATGACTATTTCTGGAGTGTATTTAGGCTAGGTAGATCCCAAGCTCTGGATGGTCACCTGTAACATGTGCCTCTCTGCCTTCTCCGTTGGTAGTGCCTCCCTCCATACCTGTTGCCAAGGTGCCCACCGCCGTGACCATCGGCAACAAAGCTGTGCTGACGTGCATGGAAACAGATGGCTCTCCACCCCCTACCTTTGAGTGGTACAGGGACAACATTCTGATGCCTTCTAATCCCAAGATGAGTCCAAACTTCAAGAACTCCTCCTACACGATCGACCCCAAGACAGGAGTGCTGGTATGTGCTGGGCAGGCGGGGGTGGGAGGATGCTGACTGATACGTGGGGCGTTCGTGCTGCAATCCGTGCCTCATGTTCTCTTTCCCGCTCCAGACGATTGAGCCTGTCACCAACTTCGATACTGGCGATTATTATTGCGAGGCTAAGAACGGCATCGGGATGGCTCAGAAATCGGAAGCCATCCACCTGGAAGCCAGTAAGGAACCGGTGGCTTGCAGAGTTTGCATGTGGGTGGGAGCATATGCACATCTATACTGGGACAGCGGCCAGTGCTGTCACCTCCGTCCCTGGCCTCTTGTAGCTCCTTCTTGCACTGGCTGGAAGAGATTGAAAACAGGATGGTACCCAAGTGCTTGTTGGCCCTCAAAGCATATGCCGATTTTCCTGGCATATGCTTTGCTGAAGGGGCAGGAAGAGCCTGTGGGAGCCCGCTGGGCTGCCATGCTAAATAAGCCAGCTTTGCTAAGAACTGATTTTCCTGAGGGCCAACAAGTGGCTCTTGGCATGTCCCATCGAGCCGGGCCCCAGAGGAGGCTCCCACCCAGCCTAGTGCACCCGGGGATTGGGAGTGACTCGGTCTGGGGATAGGTATGGCCAAGCTGGTCATGGAATGTTGCTGTTCTCAGACGTTGATCTTCCTGATAGATGGGAATAGCTAGGACCAAACTCTGACTTCAGTTGTGTGGCCGGGGCTGGTGACCGATAGGCAGGAAGAAATGGAAGTGGAGCAGGCTGGGAGCTGCCGGAGCGTGAAGCAAGTCTCTCAGACCTGTCAGTGGGACAGCAGCAGGGTTAAAATGATAGAACCTCCCTTGAGATAACTAGCCCAGAGCTGCTCCGTCTGTGACCCATATTGTGCTGGCGGGTCCCTGGAGCAGGCTCCTTACTCCTGCCAACTTAAATCCATTAAAGGCAATTGGGACAGGGTGATGGGCCCTTGCAGGAATCTCCCCGGTTATTGCACCTAGACAGACTAAATCATCTGCTGGTGCAGTACTCCCATGTTGCAGATATGAGAGCATTTGGGATCCTGTGGCTTGCAGGGGGGTCTGTGCGCATTAGATCGCTGCGTGCCACACTGACACCCTTTTGTCGCCTTTTTCAGCTGAAGTCAACGTGGGCGGCATCGTGGCGGCTGTGGTCGTGCTGGTGATTGTGCTGGCGCTGCTCGCCTTCGGCGTCTGGTTCGCTTACAGCCGTGGCTATTTCAACAGTAAGTATTAAGCTACCCACTTGAGGTGAGGACGTGCCTCTCCCTGCCTTTCTCTTGTGCTCAGCCACTGTTGTGAGCCCAGGGGGTTCCTCTGAGCCCCTGCCAGTTCCTTTGCGGAAGCTGGGCTGGGTCCTTGGCCGATGGTGGCTGGTTAATGAGCTCTGGCGGCGGTAGCTGAAGATGCCATTGGGATGAGCCATTGCATTGCAAGATGTCGCTCTTCCTGGCACCTTCTCTGTGAAGGGCATGTAAGCCATGGGCTGCCTGTGATGTAGCAAGCCTCAGCTGCCTTCCCCCTTTCCCTACTGAGATGCTGACCCAACTGTGCAGCTCTCCGTCAAGCCGCATTTGACTCAAGATGGAGCAATACATGCTGCGGACTGTAGTTCCTGCCTGCCAGCTGCCTCTGGATTAAATGGGAGCCCCAGGCTGTGGTGCTGAGCTTGTGTGGCTACATCATGGTTATGTCTGTGCTCGCCCCTGCATGAATCTCTTGTGGGGGAGGGAAGGGGCAGGCTTGTCTGCTCTTGGCACAGCCACCTGAATGCACTCTGAAAGCAGCATGGCCCTGCAGAAATCTTGGTTTCTGCCTGCTGTAACCGTGCCTTGTGCTGCCCCTTGGAGATAAATGTTGGCAGCCGAGCAGCATGTTCTAACCATCCTGTTTTTTCTTTTTCCCTTCCAGAGAGAAGAGGGTGAGTGGAACCTTGTACTTGTTCTCTGTACCCCCTCTGAGCCTCTTCTATCCCTCTTGTGCTCCTGGCCTGCCAAGATCCTTCTAGCACTGCGATGTGGGTAGCGTATTCCTTGGGTCTAGCCAGGCTCTGACACCTGGAATCTCTTCCTTGCAGCCAGTAGAATGCAGGGTGCCAGTGTGTGTGCTAAATGTGACATCCCACCCTGCAGTGCCCCATCCAAGCTGCTGTGTAGCCTGTTGGTACCCCCTTCTCCCCGCCTCCAGGTGGGATCTCAGGCTCAGGAGCAATGGGGAGGTGTGAGAGACTTTGACCTTTCCTCTGGGATTAGGCAGGGCACATGTTTCTGCTGTCCCCACCATCAGTTGCTCCTACCCCTAAGTCAGCAAAGCCCCCATCCTAGCCTAGCAGCATCCTCCTGCTGAAGACAGGACCAAGCCTACAGCAGTGGTTCCCAACCTTTTGGACCCCTTTTCAATCTATTAAAATGTCACAGACACCCTCCCCCCCCTCTTTTCCTTTTCTCCCCCCCCCCCC
>JANRFK010004824.1:10782904-10796433 GCA_030068395.1 Apalone spinifera
AGACTTCTTGCACAAGAACCCTTGCGCAAGATGTTCTTGCGCAAGAAGCCATGACTGTAGACATAGAGTATATGTGGGGGTGTGTGGGGGTGTGTAGGTGTGGTGTTTTTGTGTCATTGTAAAGCATCTTATTACCTTTCTTTTTCACCCCTTATATTGTCTCCTTAATCCATGTTCTTGTAAGAAACCAGGGTAGTTTCTATGTGTGTGTGTGGGTAAGCGTGCGTTTGCAGGCGTAAGGGGTGTGCGTGAAGGTGTATGTGTCAATGCACTTAGGTGTGTGTGCGCATGGGTCTGTGCCCTCCCTTTTGTGTTAGAGCAGATGGGACTATTTAATTCCCTTTTGTTTATTTGATTGCAGTTTAACATCAAGTAAGAAGCCCCCCCGTCTCTGGAAACATCTGAGCATGCACGTGTGAATACGCTGGGAGGTGGCCCCATGCTTGTTCCCAGGCCTCCCCACACATTCCATCCCTACACATGGATTGTCTCCCTGCACTCTCACGAGGCTGTCGGGCTGAGCAAGACGAAGGCAGACACGCAGCACATGTGGCGAGACATGCATGACTGTGGACACAGCCCCACTCCACCCCATAGTCTGAACCCCTGCTTGGCAGAACAGCAGTAGCCCCAAGTGATGGAGACACAGTTCTGCTCCACCTTCCTCTCTTCTGCAAATCCAGGCCAGCGGGGGGTCCTGAGGGCCTGGCGAGACCACCTTCCTCTGTGGAATGGAGAGTCGTGTCCCCAGCAGAGAGACCGATGTGGAGAACATGAGACCCCTGCTTTCCGCTTTCCAAAGGACAGACCCATGGGCGTGCCTGGTGGATGGATGAGTTTGGAGAGGAACTGCAGGATCCAAGCACATCAGAGCAGGTTAAAGGACACTATCCGCCTCTGAAAGTCCAGGGACTGCTCCCCAACACATGCTGGTTGTCGTCTCATGGGGTGCAACGTGCTCTGGATTCAGAAGTTGGTTGTTTTGTTGGGTTACTTGTGAATGTTGGGCTGTGCACGACGGCTTATTTTCATAGACTGGCTTGTGAATGCTGGGCTGCTAGCCGGGGTTTGCTTGTGAGCAACGGGATGCCTGCAATGGGCTGTTATTGTAGGATTGCTCATAACTGCTGGGTGGGTGGCATTGCTTTTCTGTTAGAAGCAAACAGTGCTGCAGCCTTTGTCCTGGGGACCAAGGCAGGCAGAGTGGCGTGGACTTTTTCAAACAGTTCTAAGAAACAGGAAGGCCAGTCCCATTGGAGGTGTAGCAAACGGCCTCACTTAGAAAACAACAAATGGTCCGGTGGTGCCTTTGAGAGTAACCAAAATACATAGAATCAAGAGCTTCCGTGGGCAAAACCCACTTCATCAGATGAATTGGAGTGGAAATTACAGAAACCAAGAAATATATAACAGCAGAAGTACCTGTCTGTTGTAGGACCCGTGTTAATGAGGCTAATTAAGTGGGCTGGATGTGTCCCATTCGTAGCTTTTGATGTGGAAATGTAGATGTTAAAGGCAGGAGAAACTGGCTTTGTAATGCGCCAACCAGTTAATGTTGATTCAAGCCCAGGTCAAATCTGTAGATGAATTGCCATTCTGCAGACTCTCTGTGGAATTGGTTAGTGAAATTCCTTAGCTCTGCAAATCCAACCCCTCGGAGCCCTTGGATTGAGCAGAAGGTGGATTTGATTGTTCCCTTCCCTTTTGTGAAGAAGCCCTCAGTCCCACCAGCCACAACGCCAGGTCGGAGATCAGCTTAGGAGGCAGCAAGTCTATGAGCATCACGGATTCGGGGCTTGGATCCTCGTTCCCACTGCCCTGGCTGTGTAAAGTGCAGCTTGCAGTTACAGCTGTGATTTTTCGGCTAGCAGGGTGGGGCAAAGGGGCCTTCGTGTCAAGAGTACCCCCTGAGCCTGTGCCCCCTGAGCCTCCTGGTTCACCCCCTGTGCCCCCTGAGTACCCCCTGAGCCTCCTGGTTCACCCTTCTGAACCAAGAGTGATACAGCATCGCCAGCCCCGAGCATTCAGGAATCATTAAAGCAGGGTCCTTTCTATTTGCCTTCTAGCCACTGAACTGCTAAGGATGCACTGGGGCTGCTCTGACCTGCACCCACAAAGGCTAGAAACTCCCTTTAAAAGAAAACAGACGCTGAGGTGCCGATAGACTCACAGGACTCCAGGAGCTGGGGCATTCAGAAAAGCACCAGCTATTGCAAAAAATCACAGGTATTGGCCACACTGGTGGCGTGTTCATTGCCTTATCTACCTCCCCACAGGGGAGCATTCATTTCAGTCTCTAATCCAGCTTTACAATGTCAGTGCTGCAAGAAGCCTGATATATATAATACATGGAGATATACCTAGCGATATACCTAGCTCATGAAACTGGAAGGGACCTTGAGAGGTCATTGAGTCAGAAGAGACCTTAGAAGGTCATCAAGTCCAGTCCCCTGCTCTAGGCAGGACCAATCCCAACTAAATTAACCCAGCCAGGCCCTTGTCAAGCCAAGACTTAAACACCTCTAGGGATGGAGACTCCACTACTTCCCTATGTAACCCATTCCAGTGCTTCACCACCCTCCTAGTGAAATAGTTTTTCCTAATATCCAACCTGGACCTCTCCCACCACAACTTGAAACCATTGCTTCTTGTTCTGCCACATGTCACTACTGAGACCAGCCTTTCACCATCCTCTTTGGAACCTCCCTTTAGGAAATTGAAGGCTGCTATTAAAGCCCCCCTCACTCCTGCAGACTAAACAAACCCAACTCCTTCAGTCTCTCCTCATAGGCTCCAGCCCCCTACCCTCATGGCAGGACCAAGCACCATCCCTGACAGATTTGCCCTAAACCCCCAAGGGGCACCCTCAAAGATTGAACTCACAACCCTGGGTTTATCAGGCTAATGCTCAAACCACTGAGCTACCCCTCCCTCACGCTTGAAGGCCGTGGCTCCACTGCTCAAGGTGCTGTCCGTTTCTCGTGTTGGCACAAAGCCTAGAATGCCAATGCTCTGCCAGGTGCTGGGTGAGTGTGTCTCTCAAAAGGGGGTACAAGAGAGAGGAAATTTGGTAGGATTTGCCCAGGTGAGAAACCAGATTCTTCTGTTAAGGCTAGTTGGGTTTGTTTGTAATTGGACTCCCCAAACCACTTTGGGGAGGTCAGTGCCAGCGATGGGGGTATCAATGTATCTTCATATGGCACAAAGGGGCCAGATTCACCAGTGCGCCACTCTTTACATCAGGGCCAAAGTGAGGGTGAATTGCTCTTTTTTTCTGACTGGGAAGTGCTACCTCTACTTGGTCCAAAGGTAAGTAGTGACCCGTGGGGCTGGGCCATGAGGAATCAGGTGCTGTCAGTTTGTTGCAACCTTGTGGAGTTTCTTGGGGCTGGATTTGCTCAGTTAAGCGCTGTGCCAGTGTGTCTCAACCTTTTTTTTAAATAAAGTACCCCTTTAAAAAATTATAAGTACCCCCAGTACCTACAGTTTTCAGACACACAAAGTTTTTTCTACCATTGCAACACATTTGTTTACACAACTTAATCATATCTGGGCGGGCAATGAAATGTTTGGGTGTAAAAAATACAAAAATAATAAAGCTCAGTAAAACGTAAAACAAAAATTCATTTTTCTCCAAATTTCAGTGGTGTCGATGTACCCCCCAGACTTCTCTCGAGTACCCCTAAGTACTCGTACCACTAGTTGAAAAACACTGGTCTGTGCTACCTTCACACTAGTCTGGCAGCACAGAAGGGAGGCAGAATATGGTTACATCCACTCTCAGCCCCTCCTCCTCCCAGGAGGACATATCACAACTGAGAATCAGGCCTGTATGGAGCCTTTTGGCTAAAGGTGTCATGTTCCCTTCCTATGACTGGTCCATATAAATATGCACTAAGAGACTGCTCATACTAGCACTTAAGGCAGTGACTCCTTTGCCTGACTAGGGTGCAGCTGTGCTTTTGTTTTTTGAAGATGCCAGGTTGATGCTAAATCCTATTTAGGAAGGAGATCTGCAGAAAACTCCCAGGGGCGGAGGAGTGTTTGCAGAGATGTGGGAAGTGCTTTTTCTTTTGGATAGGTATGGAATGAAAACCCCTGTGTGGGGTGAGAGGTCCTGTGGGGCTGCAGGTGTTACAGTATTTCTTGTAAGCGCCAGCCTCTCCTGATGAAACAGATGCCCTCCTGAGCTCTTCTTGTCATGAAAGATCTCAGGGCATGGCTACGCTAGGAAATTATTTCAAAATAACTCAATTCCAAATGATAACTCCCGGAAAAACAACATTAAAATAGCGTGGCCCCACTAATGGGGAGCCTCGAAATAAGTCCAAGGCAGGCTCCGTTATTGTGGACACGCTACCTCGACTTAGAGCCCCAGGAAGCACTGGGGAGTAATTACTTCGAATGACTGGGAAGTAATTATTTCAAAATAGCAGCAGCGGAGCGTCCACACTCCCGCTATTTTGAAATAAGCGTTATTCCCTGAGGAAAGCAGGAGTACAGATTTTGAAATAACCCGCCTGTTATTTCGAAATAATGGGCATGGCAGTGTGGACGCTCCACTTATTATTTTGAAATCAGGGAGGTTAGCCGGAATTCCGGTCACAACTCCTGTATCATGTTTATAAGTTACAATACTTTTCTTTGCATGTGAAGTTGTTGTACAGTGTTGCTGTGCATTGTGGCTATGTCTATACTGAGAGTTTTTGTGGCAGAAAATATGCTAATGAGGGACTCATTAGCATAAGTCGCGATATCGTTAGCATATTTTCTGCCGTTTCTTTTTGCGGAAGGGGTTTTTGCACAAAAAGAAGCAGCATCGCCACTTCTGTTTTGGGCAAAACAAAAAGGATCCGTTTTGTTCAAGATCCTTATGCCTGTCCCTGTTTGACTAACTGCTGCATTCCGCTCCAGAGATGGCTGCATTTTAGTGGTTGGTGCCTCACAGTTGGTTGGTGCCTTGTCTGCCTCCCAGGATAGTTGTCAGACTTCATTATGTAACATTTGATATCCTTGGAAGAAATATGCTAGAGAAAGGCAAGACATTGTTTTAATGATCACAAGAAGTCAGGGCCCTGCTTTCATGCTGTATAATGTGACCTGGTTTGTGAAGCAGAAATGGTCTGTTCTGACTCTCTCCATAGAGGGCAGTGGCACCCATCCACAGCAGCCAGCACTCAGAGATAGGAGAGAGAATCCAGAGAGGTTTGGCACTCTGGGAAAAGTCTAAGACTTTTCTAAAAATCATCAAGCGTTTATAATGTTTTTTCTCTCTCACTTGTCTCATGACCTCTGTTTTCCTACCCAGGAGCTATTTCTGCACAAAAATGTTTTATAGTTGCTAAATTTAAGTGTCAACCTATTTAAAAAATTCCATGGAACTTCTTTAAGCACAAAAAAGTTTTTTTTTATAAAAATCTTTTTCCTAAATGGAACAAAGCCCTTAACATTCTGCAAGACTTGGAACCCTGGCACAATTACAATTACATTCTAGAATCCAGGAAGCTCTCACATTCTACATGACATGATCTGGGGATTCTCCTTGCAGCCCGCAGCCAAACTTTCAGCGCCTGCCTACTACGTGCAATTAAATCAGCACAACAAAATAAGGAGCTTTCCATTTTAACTCGGGACAAGTTGGAGGTGGGGACTGGAGAGAGGGGAGAGATTGGTTGGGGTGTAATCACAGTCTAGCATCAAATATAATGATGAATTGGGGATGCTCTCTGTTTCTTTTCGAAACAATTTTATTTTCACCTCCTTCCTGGTACAAACTGGCCTGGCTCCATGTGAACAACACTACACCTGCTTTCCTGAGAGCCTGACTCAATGAGTAGATTTGGCAGATGAGAGATTACAAGGAGGTTCCAATCATGTGTGGTCATTTGCTTAGACTCTCAGCTCCTTGGAGCAGGGAGGGGGACCTGTCTTTGTTCCATGGACAGTGCCTAGCTCCAGAGGTCCTGGTCTGTGAATACCACAGTACAGAATAATGATTTAAAATCCCATGGCTCATAGATGCATCATCCTTAGAATTTTGGCCACATCCCACCTTGGGTATCAACATTTGGCCAAGCTAAATCTCCCTCATCAAAAAGATCCTTCTTTCCTTCCTGCCTTAAACAGCTGTGTGATGTGGCCATGAAGCTGTTACACAGCTGCTGCGTGCCACCCCAGAGGCAGCTGCATTTCAGTGGTGAGAGAAACGATCTCGGTTTGCAATCGTTCTGTAAAGTCGGCGGCGTTTGGGGCGGGTTGGGTGAAAAAAAGAGCTGGGATGCCAGCCGGCCTGATGGCAGCGTCCTGTCCCCCTGCTGCAGGGGAGAAATGCTGCATTAATGACCTTTGCCAACAGTCCTGATGAAAAATGAAGGGAAGCAGCTGAGTTTACACACCCAGGCTGCGATGCTGGGGAAGGAGCCAGGGGAAGGAAGAGTGGAGCTTGGAGGGTCCCTCCCCCCCCACATAGTGGGGGAAAGGAGGATGTGTGCCAGTCACAGGGAGGGTGGCACTGCTGCTCACAATAGAAACCTTTGCTCCCAGCTGGGATTCTGACTCCGCTGCAATAGAAGCCCGTAGCGCTCTCTGGGCCACCTGCTGCGGTGCATGGCAAATCTCCCATTTCCCAAAGCAGGAGCAGATGCAGGCCTGCAGGGAGGCAGCACCACGGGAAGCCTGTCCAAAGATATTTAAAGTGGGAAAGGCACTAGCCTGCGACACAGAAACTCTGACATTGATCCCTGGCTCTGCTACTGGCGTGACGTTTGACCTTGACCCTGTCTCTTTCCCGCTCTGTTGCTCCATGTCTGCGGCTGGCTCTGGGGACAGGAACTCTCTCACTGTGGGTCTGTATAAATAGCAGATGGCATATATAAGTACTAACGAAATGCTAATAGTAAACCCATTTTGTCCTTGGCTGAGCCTGGACATGAAGCTGGATCTTTCAACAGCATCTGTAATCCCAGTTCTGCTGCTCTAGGGTAGGGTCTCAGACTCTCAGCCTGCGGGGGCCTGGTGCCAGTTGACAGCAGCGGCTGTGTCTCCCTCCCCCACATTCACCCTGGTGGGAGGAGAAGGGGAGCGCACTCTCTAATCTGCCAGAGCATTTCACCATCACCCCCTTGCCCACCGTTAGGTGCTCAGTATTCCTACTGCTACACTCTTATTACTCAAGCCTGGGAGTTCTATCCTGAGAGATTCTATGGTGCAGTTTGATTTATTTAAGATCACAGGGCCCCATCACTGATCCCTGATCCCTCTTCCTTGGGGACAGTGTGCCATGGGGGAGAGGAGGGGATGAAACGATGGTGGGAAGAGGTAGGGCCCAGACAGCCCCCCCACCTCAGCCTGCCGGGAGTCCCAGGCCGGATTGCTCTGGCCAGGAATGGCCTGCAGGCTGGGAGTTTGAGATCTCTGCTCTAGGGAGAGCCAGTACTGCAGCAGGAGCAAGCGTCCCGTGTGCATGTCTGCATATAGCCAGCAGTCCCCAGAGAGCCTGGAAAACCCAAGCCGGAATTCCGAGTGCCCTGGAACGGAAGCGCCAGAGAGAACCCTAGGGTCTGTCTGTACCCTGCATCCTCAACAAAGAATCCTCCTTTATACTCATCATATTCATGAATTTTAATAAGGTCTGTAACCCCTGCGGAGGTAGCTCCTGGGAGCCTGCCTCCCTGTGCTGGGCATTGCAATGGGGACCACGCGGTTGCTCTGCCGCTCAGTTATGGTGTGTCTGCCTCTGTGGAGCCGGAGAGGTGGATGCACCAAATCTGAGTTGCACAGTGATTGCCTGGAAAGGGAGTCAACCCCCGCTCCATAGAACAGGGAGCGGCTGTTCTGGAGTGAGTGTAGGCCAGGCTCATATTCAGTGTCCTCCCAGCCAAGCCATGAACTTTCCATGACTATGGATTTTCCCCCCTCAATTCCACCATGGACTTAAGTAACAATTTTAGCCTGAATCACAGTCCAGCCTCCTCCCTTCTCTACCAGGAGATGCTCTCTTCAGTCCCCTAACCTGGCAGTAGCTCAGGAGTGTGGTGATTATCCTCATTGTCCAAAGAGACAGGAATGGATGTGAAACTGACATTTGTAAGTGACATGGTTCTGAACAAACAAACCATTTTTTCTGCCTTCTGGGAATATCAGTGCTGAAATTGACCAGCAGCTAGTTCAGGGCATAGTAATTCTACTTTAATAGCCCCAATGGGAAAAGTTCTGTATGGTTTTGTAGGGCTGAAACTAATAGGGAGCTATAGAAACAGAACAGGGGGCAGTAGAAATAATGGAGTTCTCTAGAATTTAATAGACAATCTGAGCCCGTCTGTGAGTTTTTTCAACCAACCCATAGACGATCGCAGGGATAATCTATTAGAGGGTGGTGTTTTCTCTAGGATCTTTCCATAACAGGATCAAATCTTTGCTGGTATTTTGGAAAGGGAACTAGCAGAGGAGCAACTCTGATATTCAGCTTTGGAAAGTGCCTCTGTAGCTGTTATTCACTTGGGATTTTGTAACATACAGCGTGTACCATGTTAAAAACGATGTCAAAATAGCTTCAGACTCTGCCTGGCTGCTGTGTACATATTAAGCTTTAAGTGTTAGCTTTGCTGGATTTTTTTTTTAAAATAACTCTTTCCTCATTAAAAAGAACTCTCTGTGGAATTCATTATCCTCATTCCGGTTAATACTCTAAAATAGTCTGTCTGCATTTTTACATGATTCCCCTACTCTAGAGAGACAGAATTAAATATTGTTTCCCTTTGTTTTCACACAGCAGAGAACAATTCAGCCATCAAGTAGTTTCCTGAATAGTCCTCTGCCTTTGAAAAAGTTAGATCTATACTGTTGTCAAGCCAAAGCTTCTCCATTGTGTATGTTCATCAGAATATATTTTTATCAAGTTTTTTTCTCTTAAAAAATACCCTACATGCCCCCCCCCCCCACGCACCACAATTCCTTACTCCTGAAATGAAAGAAATTGACCCATGTGCAAACTGGTGCAAGGACCTTGAGGCAAGAACAAAATCCATTTCAAATGACACCCTACACACACAAAACATAGTGCTCAGACACAGTGCTGAATGTCCCCACTCAGTTCCCAGACTTGGCCGTGAACCATTGACCCCTGAAACATGTGGCCAAGATCAGATGTGATAGCCAGCTGATCAGAGAGCCTGGGACCAAGTGAGATCAAACATTTCTGTAATGCTAATCAAGGTTCCCATGGCCTCAGCTTCTGGATTCAGCATTTCTGATGTCAGGAATTTACAGTAATAAAGAATGAGATCACAGCAGATCTGTTTGGGAGTGGAGGTAAGGTGTTTGGCAGCTGGTCTAAGCTGCATGCCCATACCCGGGACTCGGGTACAAAGGATAGGTAAGTGCCTGCCTTCATTTTAACCTCTGGTGGGGTGCTGGTTTCTGACATAAATGTAGGGGAGTCATACTGGCTGGTGCGTCTGTCACCGCTGCCCTCTTCTGGATGGAATCAGAACTGCTTGACTGCCTGTCATAGATCCTGTACTGCCATGAGATGATGAGGACTCTCCTGGAGCACCAGCAGCAGTGCCCGAGAACCACTACTGTCGAGCTTTGCCAAACATGGAGCATGGTGATAACAGCAGTGAAATCCATGCTGGATTTGTTACCGTGTTTTAACCATGCGGTGGCCAAAAACCAGTCCAAGCTGATGATGCCAAAACTGTACCTCGTTCCGGCTGACGTGCAGCTTCTCTTCGGTGCAATGAAAGTCCCCAGAGAGCTCTGAGCACCGGTGTCACCTGCCGGTAGGGATGTTGTTTCACTGGCAGTAGTGCCTGCTCTGCTGTCCCTCACTTTTAGGCCTGGCTCTGACGTCTGTGAGTGGCTCTACCAACCCTGGCTCCAGCTGTCCCTGGCACTGAGAAGCAATTGAAGGGGATTAATCTCCCATCATTGCCCTACACTGCGTGCACAACATCCCAGGACAACAGTGAGGCAAAACAGACCAGCATCATGAACTGCATAGAGGCCCGTGGGCAGCAGAAGGTATTTTGAAGCTGGGAGCATTTCTCTTTTCAAAGCCACGTGCTGCCCGCTCCTTAGTCCCACGGAGGGAGTTTGGGGATGGGGAGGACTCCGAGATCCATTGTTTCTGTTGGCAAAATATGCCCCCCCCCCAAGACCCCCACAGCAAATTTAAACAGAAATGTTTTTCCCCCACAGTGAGCGGGTGGAACAAGGGCCATAGAGGCCGGGAGCTTAGCAGGATTTGCAAAAGGGCTGGGTCTGTCTGTGTGTAGCAAGGAGAGCCAGAGTTAGAAGAGTAAGGAGCTAAGAAAACAGCCGAGAGCTTTGGAACACCCAAAACACCTGCCTGCTTTCTGGGTCAGTAGGAAACTTCCCCCCAGATGGCTGATTCCTTTGTTGCAGGTTTGGCCTCTGAGGATACTGGTGCTGGCCACTATTGGAGACAGACTAGTGGGCTAGATAGTCCTTGGTTGGATTCAGGGTGGTCTGTGTTCCTAGGTCCTGGACAGGAAGGGAGGCGCCGGCTTCTCTTGGGGCCACCTGGTACCGTCTCCATCTCTCTCTGGCAGGTTAGCTGGGCGTGAGGCTTGAGTGGAGGTGGTGAAGACAGGGTCAGTTTGCAGGCAGAGTGACCCCTTGCCCCTGCAGAATTCGTGTTCTGTGATGGGAGGCTGCAGTCCTCCTGGCTGGGAGCCAGCTGCTCCCCAGGAGGCCCTGGGGCCCCCAGACAGTCCCACTGCCCCCACCATGCCACTGAAAAGGAGGGCACAGAAAAGGCTTTGGCGTGGAGGAAGGAACAGTTGCATCCCAGCTGCTTCCTTGGGCTAAGGGCTCCTGGACCCAGCAAGGGCTGGAGTGGCACTTTTGGGGGAACTATAGCTGCCATCCTCTGGTACGGAGCACTGGAGATGCTTCATGAGACAGGAAAGGGAAAGGGAAAGGGAAAGGGAAAAGGAAAGCGAAAGGGAAAGGAAGGAAGAAAAAACCAGCTGAAAAGAATGGCCGAAGCGTGGCGCTCAGTGGGGGATGGGCAGGATCAGACGTTGCTGATGCGTACGCTCAGGGGGCTGCCCTCCCGTTCTGATTTCTCCCTGAAGGACTCCTCCAGCTTCAGCTTGTCAGAGTCCCCGAACCCGTGGGCACAGCACAAGGGCGACACCTTGACCACCTGGTCAAACAGGCTGAAGTCGGCCACGTACTTCCCGCTGGCCGAGAGGGAGATGACCGGGCTGAACTCATAGCCCCACAGGATCTCCTCCGGCAGGTAGGAGGTGCGCACCTGGCAGGTGGCGCTGGTCGACTCCACTGTGCCACTGAGAATCACCACCAGCTCAAAGTCCCCTTCACCCGTCCTCAGGGCGGAGTCCCGCAGGGGGCTGGAGTCGTCCACCACGTGATAGAAGGTGAGGGGCAGGATGAGGAAGGGGCTGTCGGAGGACGTGTCGACATGGAAGTTCACGTTGACCTGGTTGAGCCGGACGCACTCCCCTTCCTTGGTGAGGTAGGTGTGCAGCAGCTTGCCCGTCACCTGGCAGCCAATCAGCAGGCTCTTGCGCATGTTGGCCACCCGGATCATCAGGCAGGTCTTGCCATTGTGTGGGGCAACCACCGCGTTCTGGCTGAACTTGATGGTCTCGGCTCTCTTCTTGGGGCGGGCGATCTTGGCCAGGAACGTCCCGGTGATGAAGATCTCCATGATGGTGGTGAGGACCAGCTGGCTGATGAGCAGCACAATGGCCAAGGGGCATTCCTCGCTGATGTAGCGGAAGCCATAGCCAATTGTGGTCTGGGACTCTAGGGAGAAGAGGAACGCTCCAGTCAGTGTGTGTACCTGCATGACACAAGGGGTGTGGTTGGCCGGTGGCTCAAACTCCAGGAGGTCGCCATGCAACACGGCCACCAGGTACCAAATCACCCCGAAGATGAACCAGGTGCCGGCAAAGGTGGCCGAAAAGAGCAACAGCTTGTAACGCCACTGCATGTCAATGAAGGTGGTCCACAGGTCCTTGAGATAAAGGAACCGCTTGTCGGCGATGTGCTCCATCCGCACGTTGCTCCGGCCGTCCTTGGTCATCACGCGCCGCTTGCGCAGGCCGGAGCCGATCAGGGGCCGGCTGTCGGTCTGGGTGGTCTGGCTGTAGTACACCTTGGCGGAAGAAGTCATCTAGAAGAGAGGGCAAAAGGGACGGGAAATAGTTAGGAGGCACCTCAGGGTGGGCTGAGACCACGCACGAGGAGGGCCAGCCGCCGGATGCGACAAGCTGTCAGCCTGCGGGAGGATCGCGGGGTTGGATGATGTATCGCCACGTAATTTATTATTAAAGCTAATGAATGTCGCCACTTCAGCCAGCTGAATGGAAGGGAGAGAAGGGGCCGTTTCTATTGACTGTAACCTTGAGGAATGCTTAATACTTCATTCAGTGATCACCTTGGGATGTTTGTTCTTGAGATCCTGCCCTCTCTGTCCAACAGGGACACTGTAATATGCGCCTGAGCCTTTCCGATTCCTGGGCTCACTTATAAGACTGTCTCCCCCACCCTCTCCAAATGCTGGTGGAGCCTAAAAGAGAAAACTGCTAATTAGCCACGAGGGGGCAGGATTTTATTAGTTTTAATAACAAATGACTCGTGTTGTACATTATCTAACCCTATAAGCCGCTTCTGGGCAGGGACAAACTTTTATGTGTGTGCAGCACAAGGAGAATCCAATCTGTCTTCTTGTTCAACAAACCCACCAAT
Organism: Apalone spinifera; assembly: GCA_030068395.1. Lineage (NCBI taxonomy): Eukaryota > Metazoa > Chordata > Testudines > Trionychidae > Apalone > Apalone spinifera. The sequence goes on from JANRFK010004824.1 coordinate 10,795,649, forward strand.
TCTTCACAGATTTCCTACAGTCAGAGATATAGTCACCGCGCAGACCTCTTTCATTGCCCAGAGTAACCAAAATCGCCAGCGATTCACATGGGGAAAGATGAGGGTATTAAAAATCCAGGCATGGACGGGGCCCTCTCCATTTCATCAGCTATTAAAAGCTGTAATCGGAAGCAGATGGGCCATGGCTGTGATTCTACAGGGTCTTTGGGTGAAGTTAAACCAGTGGCTCACTCAATAGCATCTGTCTGATCTAATCTGTCAGAGAGACAGACAGAGAGACAGACTGACCAAGCAATCCAGCTATTTGCTTGACTGAGAGGGGAAATTTTGGCCTGTTGAAGTCAATGGTAAAACTGCTAACTTCACTAGGGCCAGCATTTCACCCAAAGGGCATGTCTGCATGGCACAAGAAAAACCACTGAGTCTTTGTGCCTGGGTCTATTGGCTCAGGTTCATGGAGCCTGGGCCACGGGGCTAAAAACCACCAGCGTAGACTTTGGGGCTGCAGCCCGGGCTCTCAGACCTGGCAAGGGAGGAAGATCCCAGAATCCAGGTTCCAATGTCTATGCTGCTATTTACGAACCCAAGTCATCAGTGCCAGCTGTGAGATTCGCCACTGTGGGTCTTTTATTGCAATGTAGCTGAATCCAGAGACTGTTTGTCTCTTGCCATGAGATTCTAGCCATTGAATGATTGTCATTTCTACCTCTCGCTTTTGCTCTCTTCATACACTCATGGCTACGTCTAGACTGGCATGATTTTCTGCAAATGCTTTTAACGGAAAA
>JANRFK010004824.1:10819137-10847627 GCA_030068395.1 Apalone spinifera
AGCTGCGCTGGTCTAGATCCAGCCGAGCAACATGCCTAAAGGTGACTCCCGTGCCAGAAAATTAGACTGGCCCAGCTATACTGTCCCTGGGGGAGGGAGAATCGGGGTGACCACTGCAGGCGCCATGTTTTTGGGGGCCCCGCACTTCAGGGTGAGCGTCGTGCGGGTCTTGGGCTCAGTGTCCAATAGCTACAGCCATAGGCATTGACTCTATGGGTGGTCCAGGGCAAGAACACCCGTGGAAAAATATAGTCAGAGGGGTCAGATCAGTATAACTAGGGGTGGGATGGATGTAGGTCTGTAGTAGAGACCTGGCCTAAGTGTCCATCTATCTATACCCAGCCTAGCCATCCCCATTCCGCAGGTTCACTCCATTGCTCTTTGCTCTGCTCTTGGATTGAATCTAAATGATTACTGTCATTTTTTACCAGGTGGTTAGGTGGCCTTCGTTTTCAGCATCCTGCAAATCATTTACACCCCTGAAAAGAGAATTGAAATTACTTCCATTCAGAGCAAGCCCCTATATTGCTGATCCCAGTGCTGCCATCATCTCCATCGCCGGCTTGTGGCACTTAGGCAGTGCCTCAGTTTCTCCTTCTTCCGAACTACGTTAATACAACTTGACTACAGCTAAATGAATAATGGATTTTTTTTTAGTTCAGAGGCAAAACCAAAAAAATCTGGGAGGAAAAATGATGCAGGTCAATTTGAAGCTAAATCAATTTTTTCAAACATTTGCATCAAATTCATAAAACATGGGGCAAAACACCCCCAGTTTGAATTTATTAAAACATTTTAGCTTGCTTCTAAACAAAACATTTTTTATTTGAGTTTTTCATTTTGATTCTGCTGTTTTGGGGTGTTTTTCAGGAGATGTGTGTGTGTGTGCGTGTGTGTATGTGTGCGCACGCGCACACTTGCAGGGAAGCTGACAGTTACACCGGGCGCCTGGGCAAGGTGGGGAGGGGCTAGCTCTGCACTCCTGGAAGGGGCGGGCCTCAGGTGGAAGGGGTGGAGCTTCCATGCAAGCTCCCCCTCAGTCCTCAGAGCTGCCTGGAGTGTGTAGGGCAACACTCCAGAGGCAATTTAAAGGGGCCAGGGCTCTGGGCACCACCACTGTCGCAGTAGCAGCGGTGGAAGACAGGAGCCCTAGGCCCTTTTGAATTGTGGGGCCTCAGGGCAGTTTCTGCTTTTACCCCCTCATTGGCAGGCCTATGTGTGTGTGTTTAAATGGCCAGATTTGAAAACAAAACACCATTTCTGTTCTTAGCACACCAGCTTCCCTGGACCTAGTGCAGGTTTCCTGCTCCCCCCTCCCCTGCTAGAAATCACACCTCTAGTGTAGACAGACCCGGTAAAATGAAGATAATAGCACTGCCCTCCCTCATAGAAGATTCTCAGAGGGGTAGCCATGTGTGATGAAGTGGGGATTGTAATTGCTCTGTTCACTTTGTGATGATGCATATCATTTCTACTTTCCTTGCAGTAAGCCCATGTGTGCCTCAGTTTCCCTGGGCACTGCACCAATATCTAGGAATTTCAGTGTGATAGCATCACGTTACCGGAGTTTAAGGGAAGCAGCCAGGTCACTGCTGCGGCCTTGGGAGGGGGGGTGTTTGCCCAAAAAGTGGTACAAAGGGGGCCATGTAAGGTGTCAAACGAAAGCCTGCCTCCTACTGATTCTGTATATGCTATTCATATATCTGTATAATGTCTGTGTGTGGAATTATAAGTATGTACTCTGTGTTAATACTGGAAGTTTCTCTGTATGGGATTGAGCAGTAGACGAAGAATGCTCAGCCTATGGTCATGCTAATGAGCAAGTCTCCATGGAACAATAGCCCTCTATAGGCCAAGGACACACCTCAAGAATGATGACTGATACCTAAGGGCTACTAGCAGGGGACACAGTGATAGGCCACGGGCCAGGTGACCTGCTGCAACCAAGAAGAGACCAGGAAGGAGGTATAAAGATGCCATGTGGCAGCCTCCATTTTGTCTTCAGATCTGCTCCTGACCCCAGATGCGGCCTCACAGGGAATCACGAGCCGGGAAGAACTGTGGACCTGTCCTGACATAGGATGTATACCAAGGACTTTTAAGCCAGCAATTATAACATCTCTGCCGCGAGCCTGCATCGGGAACTGGGCAATTCGATGCATATAATGTATGATACTTTAACAGCCTACTCTCATGCTTTTCTTTCCTTTAGTAATAAACCTTTCGATTTTAGATTCTAAAGGATTGGCTCAGAGTGATCTTGTGGATAAGGTCCAGAGGGTAAATTGACTTGGGATCTGTGGCTGGTTTCTTGGAACCAGACAGAACTTGTTTGGGGTAGGTGAGATTGGGTTCTAAAACTCCTCACCTGTGTATGAGGCCCGGGGCCATCTGGGGTATGGATATTGCTGAGGTGTCGGAGGGGTTTTGCTCGTGAGGGGTTTCGGCTGGCTAGGCAGGCAGCTGAAGTGCTCTGTGGGACTGGTTTGTGGCCTATTTGTGAAGGTCTCCAGTCTGGGGGCTGTAAGGAGACCCAAATTTGAGCAATTCGCCCTGAGCAGACTCCCTCAATTGTGCCCAGACCCGGCCTGGTCCATCACAGATAGTCTCCCTCAAGTACACAATGGCTGATGCTTTCTGCAGCCTGAGCCTGGGCAGGGGGAGTCTCCAGTGGACACCTTTTGTCCAGAAAGAGAGGCAGGACTGGCTGCAGGGCCAGGGCAGGCTTTGGAGAATGTGAATGAGTCTCGCTGGCTTGGGGTGCAGAGATGGGGATCAGGGTCCTTGGCTCTGACCCCCCTCTCCCCAAGATGGATTGTACTGACTGCTTCGGGGTTCTGTGCTGCCAGGTCTGCTCCACTTGTATTCCAAGTCTGTATTCCTGTCAACCAATAAAGCTTCTGTTCTACCTGCTGGCTGAGAGGCACAGATGGGGGTGCAGGGTCTGGTGGCTCCCCGCACCTTGGTGACAGGGCATTAGTCTGTAGCTACAAAACCAATGAGGAGTCCCGGGCAGTATTCCCTCTAAGCTGCACAGCAGCACAGTTTTACAGGGGCTTCATCAGCCCCGTCCAGTCCATCAGCATGGAGCCCTGGGTGGGGCTGACGAAGCACCTGTGAAGCTGTGCTGTCCCAAACACTGGTCCTCCAGCCCCTTAGGACTTGTCTACACCGAGGAGTTATTTTGAAATAACAAGGCGAGTGTCCGCACTGCCAAGCCTGTTATTTCGAAATAACAACTCCTGCTGATGAAGAGGAATAAACTTATTTCAAAATACTTATTTGGGGGGTTATTATTTTGAAATAACCCAGTAGTGTAGACAATAGCCTCAGAGAGTGAGGGTGCAGCCACACTGCAGGGCTATTTTAGAATAAGCTATTCCAGAATACTCCGGTCATCTGAAGAAGTGGGCTGTGCCCACGAAAGCTCATGATACCATCAACATGTTTTGTTAGTCTGCAAGGTGCTACTAGACTATTCTTTGTTTTTAAAGTTTTTCCTGTTACAGACTAATTTGGCTACCCCCTGAAGCTTTTATTCCAGAATAGTTCTTAAGAAATAGCTTATTTTAAAATAGCGTGTCTACCCTGCCTCAAATTAAACCATGGCAGGCTTCCCTAATGTAGACGTGCTATCTTGATTTAGAGTCCCAGGAGGCACTGTGGAAGAATAACTTAGAATGGCCTCGTGAGGGGCTAATTCGAAATAACAGCAGAGGAGTGTCCACAAGAGCCTTATTTCGAAATAGCTATTTTGGAATAGGCATTATTCCTCGTAGAATGAGGTTTACAGATTTCAGACTAAGCCGTCTGTTATTTTGAAATTATTTCGAAATAACGGAATGGCTGTATAGACACTCACATTGTTATTTCAAAATAACACCAGTTATCTCAAAATAATGGGGTGCAGTGTAGATGCACCTCTGGTCTACATCTACACAGCAGAGCTATTTTGGGATACCTCCAGTATCCTGAAATAACTATTCCACATCTTAAGAGCAAGCCCATTATATCAAAATACAATGGGCTCACTATTCCGATGTCCCTGTAAACCTCATTGCATGAGGGATAAGGGACATTTCAGAATAGTGCCTTATTTTGTAATAACATCAAAATAAGCTGCCCAAATTGTGTAGCTTATTATGAGGTAAGGATGCTATGGAGATGCACCCTAACAGATTTATGAAGGCATAAGCTTTCATGAGTAAAACCCACTTCATCAGATGAATTGAAATAAATCTGTTAGCCTCTAAGAATTCATCTACACTGCTGGTTTTGCCAGCAGTGAGTATGCAAATGAGCTGCAGATTAGCATATTGCCATGCCTCATTTGCAGAATGTATGGATAATTTATGCATGCCGTTTTTGTGCAAAGGTGAGGCATAAGAATCTTGTGCAAAACAGGGATTTTGCGCAAAAAATCCCCGTCTACACTACTATTTTTTTTCTGCAAAAACCCTCATTTGCATACTCACTGCTGGCAAAACTGGCAGTGTAGACGTATAAGGCTTTGTCTACACTGCAGGGTTTTTGCGCAAGAAGCTTTTTGCGGAAGAGATCTTCCGCAAAAACTTCTTGTGCAAAAGTGTGTCCACACCTCAAAAGTGCATTGCAAAAGTGATGTGCTTTTGCGCAAGAGAGTGTCCACACTGCATGGACGCTCTTGCACAAGAAAGTTCTGATTGCCATTCATAGAATGGCCTTCAGAGCACCTGTGCTTTTTGTGATAGGCTCTTTTTGCACAAGAAACCCCCGTTGAGTGTCCACACACACCTTTTTGTGCAAGAACTCTTGCAAAAAGGAGTTATTCCTCGTGGGGAGAGGAATAACTCTACCGGCAAAAGTCCTCTGTCCTGTTGATTTACTGTATTTTTTTGTGCGTGCAAAAATGCTCTTGAGGTGTGGACTCTCCACAGGTTTTTGCGCAAAACCAGCTGTTTTAATGCAAAAACCCTGTAGTGTAGACATAGCCTAAGGGTATGTCTCCAGGACAAGGTTGAATTAAGATATGCAACTTCAGCTACGTTAATCGTGTAGCTGAAGTCGAAGTACCTTTAACTCGACTTTTGGCGCTGTCCACATTGCAGGAAGTCGAAGGGAGAACACTCTCCCTTTGACTTCCCTTACTCCTCGTGGAAGTAGGACTACCAGCATCAACTGGAGTTCCCCCCTCAGTTCGAATTAGCTGTCTTCCTGAATCCCTAGTCCCACTCATTCAAACCCTGAAAGATCGACAGCGGCAGCTTGGATCTTCTCTGTGAGGCGCTCAGATCCTACGCGATGGGGCTATGTAAGAACCATAGACGGATCTGGGAACCTTCTGCCTGGAGCAATGGGAAGGGCACTGTGGGTTAGTGTCTACACTGGAGGCTGTGACAGGAAGGGGAGCTGTGGAGGAGCCAGCCAGAGATTGGCAGGCAGAGGTGCTATTGAAAACCACTGTTGCCAAGCAGGGAGCTTGAGCGGGTGAAAACAGCACTGATGGTGGCTTCAAGAGCCAGATCGCAGCCCACCTAAAGAGGTGCTAACTGCTTCTCACCACCTTCGAAATGCGCCAGTATGGGCAGTGGATTGCACCAGTCCCCACCCCCGCCCCGTGACTGGCTAGAAATTAGCACGGGGGATATCCGCGGGTCGGATGTGCGGGGCTGACAGGTGCTGGCGGGGTTTGTAACAGGGCTGGCGCCGGGCCCAGTTCATGCCATGGCTCACTTGTGTATGGTACCTGCCTGAAAGCAGAATTGAAATGCTATTGTTAGAGCCCTGGCCTGCTGCTAGGGGCGGGGCTTACTCTGGGATATTCCACGCCAAACACAGAGCTAAAGGAGTGAGCTCCTTAACTGGCAGCAGCAATGGCATTAATATTTATCACTAGCAGATTTACCCAGTGTTGCTCGGGTCCTGAACACCATTACGTTTTATTTTGTGGGGAATAAAACGAAAATGTCCAGGCTTCATTTCAATCATTGCTGGGGACGGGGGCTAGGGAGGAGGGGTTCAGGATGCAGGCTGCCCCAGGGAGAGAGGACAACCCCAGCCCTCTTACATTGCACCAGGGGTCAGGTGAGAAGCGCCTCTCCACGTCCGCTGCAGCTCCAGCGGGCAAGCTGGGGGAGGGGTGCATGTCCCTCAGCTGGGGCAGGTCCAGATTTGTCTTCCCCCTGAGCTCCTCAGCCAGTGAGAAATGCAGCAAATAGTGCACTTTTCCCTCGCTCCCTGAGGAAGGGGACCAGCCAGCAATGTTCCTTAGGAATCGGGGTGGGGGAGAGACTCAGCCCCTCACATTCCCTCTAAGGGATGCTGGGTGGGGTAAGCTTGAGTCTGGGGCAGTCCTGGAAGGCGGGAGCGTGCCTCCCAGCCAGCCCCTTTCATCTGCCTGGTGATTTTGTCTCTTTTCTGTATGGTTTTCTGAGAAGCAATCCCATTCCAGGCACATCCCATTTTCCTGGCACAACCAAACCCGGACCTTGCTTTAAGTTAGGATAAGAGGAAGCTGCATGCTGGATTTGGTGGTCCTAGCTCTTATAGTTTAGGAGAAGTTCTTGAACAAACAGAGACTCACAGACAGACAAACTCTCTCAAATAAATAGCACATTTGCATGACTATCGCACCAAAGAACCAAAGGCTTCCTTCTTTCACCCCCCGTTTCAACTGGCAACTTTTCTCCAACCTCATTACAACATACACTGGTGCGTTGGCTGCACAGAGCAAGTTCTGGCACAACACAACCTTGTCTCATCTGTCTTTGTGCATCCGCACTGATCACGCTGCCTGAGCAGTGCACCATGGGAAAAATCCATGCTGTTCTCCCATAATACCCCGGGGAGAGAGCACAGAGAGGCACCAGTTCTCTTCAGGAGGACATCCCAGAATGCACTGCACCATGTGGAGAGCATCCACAGTCCTCTGTAGGTGGGCTAGTCACACGGATTATCCCAGAATGCACTTGCATGCTTGTGGCCATGCAGCCTAGTGGGTGGGGCTGGCCAGCATGGTGGGAATGCTTGTGCCAAGGCAAAAGGACCAAACCGGGTGAGACTGGGGCCAAAGATTATTTTCCTTTTTCCCAGAACCTTAAAGGGGGAGAGCTGGGGGAGGAGAAGAAATGGGGGAAGGGACTTGGAGAGCTGCTATAGGTAGGAGGGGGGCATGTCTTCCCCCAAAGCCACTCCTCTTCCTCAGGCCCTGTCCCTGCTCCACCTCTTCTCCTAAAACTCTGACCCTGCCCCACATCTTTCCTTGAACCTCCTTCTCCACCCCATCCCCTGAGATTCTGCCCTTCTCTGCCCCTTTCCCAGGCCCTGCCCCTTCTCCGCCCCTTCTCTGCCTCTTGAGCAGGCTCCGCCCCTTCTCTGCCTTTTCCCCTGAGGCTCCGCCCTTGTCGTTTGTCCTGCCCACCCTTCTCCTGCAGCTCCCTGGATCATCTCAAGGAGCCTGCTGCAGGTCGGAGGCTGCGCAGGGGCATGTGCAGGTTAACGACCAAACTTCCTGCCCTGCAGTAACCAGACTTTTGGTTCAGGTGCTATTTATGGTTGCCACATCCCCCTTTTGACCAGACTCTCTGATCAAAAACTGGGCATCTGCCAGCCATGAAGGCACCTGGACACAGAACCCAAAAACTGGGCTGTAAAACCCAGACGGCTGGCAACCCTTTGGCCAGTGACGCTGCAGGGATGGCCGCTGGGAGGGTCGGGGGGAGGGGCTGTGAAGCCTAGGTACAGACTCAGCTACCGATTGATGTTTAATGCACCCCACAGAACCATGTATTTGAACCATGGTCCTCTCCCCTAGACCCACATCCAGCCCAGTCACTGGCAGGTAACGCTCCCCTTTTCTCACGCCCACCCCCCCGCTACCAATGGCTCGGGGCTGAGAAGGAAGGTGGCTTAGTCCTGGGCCTTCCAGCTCAGGCTGCCAAGCCAGTTCCATGATGGCAGCGCACACACATTCCCGAAGCTTCCAGCACTCCCAGAGGCTCCACCAGGGGAGAGACCAGCATCTGCTTGGGTGGAGAGTTTAGTGGGGAGGGCTTTAGAGCTCACCGGGCACTGTGTGTGGAGCTGCCAGCTCCAGGAATCTTTTTATTACTTCAATCCCCAGCTCCTGGAGTCACGGGAAGGTGCGAGCATCTCATCTGCCATTGAAAAACCAAGTTCTAGCTATCTTACTTGTGGGGAAAAGCTTGAGAACGGGACCCAGACACCTCCCAAGGGTCAGAAACCAAGAGGCAAAACCCAGCATGTAAATGTTTTAAAACTCTCCTGATTTTGGGGGGCACAGCTCACAATTGGCAAGGACTTCAGCCTGGCAATAGTGTATTCTCTACTCTGCCACTGACGCCCATGTGACCTTGGGCAAATCACTTTGCTTCCCTGTGAGCCGGTGAGCTCATTGGGCAGGCACTGTCTGTGTTGGTGCAGCGCCCAGCAAAAATGGGAGCTAGGTGAAAGCCAACCTTAATCTCAACTAAAGCCTCGATATGCTACTGTATGAATAGAGGAGGCGATGGAGTGAACTGAGACCCACTGAGTCATTTCCCATAGGTCATGGAGACCCTGAGGAGTAGCCGCTAGTCGGTGCCCTGTGCTGTTCGGTCCCCAGACAGAGTACAGGGGCTCCAGCTCACAATAGCTGTGTTTGGACGGATGCCTGGCTCTTTTCCGGAGGCAGCATTTGCTCTAACCTCACGTCCAGGAATTTGCATTAGTGGTGTCAATAATTTACAGAGAGGGACAAGCAGGGAGAGAAGCAGGCTGATGCGGGGCAAAGGGAAACCGGGGTGTGAAATGAGATCGGCATGACCTTGTTAGAAGGGAGCTGTCTCTGTGCCTAGCTTTGAAGCAATCAGGCAGGGGCGTGGAGTTTAATGGGGTAAAGCAAGGGCTGGGAATCAGGCTCCAGGTTCTATCCTAGTTCTGGGAAGGGAGTATGACGTAGTGGTTAGCGTAAGGCACCCCAGAGTTAGGGTTCCACAGTTCTAGTTACACCTCTGGTTAGGTTGGGGTGTGTGTGTGCATAAGTCAGAGTCCTAGTGCTGCTTTTAGGGGAAGGTGCGGTCTAGCGGTTAGAGCAGACACCTGGACCCTTGGGTTCTGGTCCTAACTTCATGGTGTCTTAGGGAAGTGACTTCCCCGGTCTGCACCTTTGGTTTCCCACATGAACTCTGGTGCTGATGCCCCCTTTGGAAGAAGCCTGCATCCCCTGATAATTAGGCTCTATAAAATGCCACGCGGTCCTGCCCTGGTAGGGTCTGTGAGTGGCAGGTGGGAGTGGCCAGGGTGGAAGAGGGGCAATGGGCAAGGAGCTAGCTGGCATCGGAGGGCGGTGCACCCTCCACCCGGCTGAGGAGTGGCAGAGCGGCTGAACTGTCCCCTCTGAGTAGGGATCACTAGGGGGGACAGAGTCCAGCAGTAAAACCAACCCAGTAACTGGGGTCATCAGCAATGGGGCAGAGGCCTCCGAAGTGAGCAAATTCAGTAAGTCTCCTGTAGTTTGGCTCATGGCCCCCAAAATGTCTGTACTGGGGAAAAATGGGAGGGGGCTATGCTCTGATCAAGGTTATGAACCGGACCCCAAATTTCTCTCGACAGGCTGGCAGGGGATCATGCCCAGCATCAGGTCCTCACCAGTGAGAACATCACTGCTGCAGTATGCGTAATAGACACAGAGAAGGCAGAGCCGCCTGGCCAGAGAGGAAGGTCATTGTCTGCAAGAAGGAGAAGAACTAATCAAACATGCAGACGACAGAGCTGGGAGAGGCTGCAAGGAGTATGGAGGACGGGAGTAGGATTCAAAACTATCTGGACTTATTAAAGTTGCTCTGAAATCAACAAGGTGACATTTGACCAAGACAAGTGTAAAGCACGGCACTTAGAAAGGCGGGGAAACCCCTCTGCACTGTTGCAAAATGGGGACTAACTGGCAAGGAGGTGAGACTGCTGACAAACCTCTGGGGGCTGTAATGGAGCACAAATGGAATGTAAGTTTACAGTGTGATGCGGCTGCAAAGCAGGCTAACATCACGCTGGGGTGTATTAACAGGAATCGTACTTAAGGCAAGGGAGGTAACTGTCTGGTTCTACTTGGCCCTGGGGAGGCTTCAGCTGTAGGATTGTGTCCTATTCTGGGCATTTAGGAAAGAATCCAGAGGAGAACAGTGAAGGGGATACAAAGGGTTAGCAAATGTGACCTAGCAGGAAAGGTTGGAAAAGCTCTGTATGTGTAGTCTTGAGAAAAGAAGACTGAGGGGGGAGCTGCTAATAGTCTTCAAAGATGTTATGGATAGTTATAAAGAGGATGGGGTGTGTGTGTCAGCTGTTCTCCATATGCACAGAAGGCAGGACAGGAAGGAATAGGCTTTATCTGTACCAAGAAAGTTCCAGGGTACGTCTACACTGCAGGGATTTTCTGGGATACTTCCGGTATCCCGGAAGAACTCTGCCACGTCCAGGGAACGGGTTTGCTCTTCCTCTTTTTTTTGCGGAAGTGCAAATGTGTTCTTTCGGAAGCTCTGTCTTCTTCATTCCATGAGGAAGAAGGGATCTTCTGAAAGAAGGGGATATTCCGAAATTTGGCCCAGTGTAGACGGGCCAAATTTCGGAAAAGCCTCTTCCGAAAAAAAAATCGGAAAAAGCTGTAGTGTAGACCTAGCCTAGATTAGATACTAGGAAAAACTTTCTAACTCTCAGGGGAACTAAGCACTGCACCAGACTTAGAAGGGAGGTTCTGGATTTCGCATCACTGGAGGTTACTAAGAACAGGTTGGATGAACACCAGTCAGGGATGCTGTAGGTTTACTTAACCCTGCCTCAGCGAGGGAGCGGGGGGGGCCTGGCTTTGATGACTCCTTGAGGTCCCTTCCAGCTCTATGCTGCTATGACTCTATGATCATCTTGTAAATTTCACCTTTAATCTCACGCTGTATTCTAAACCTTTGGCTGTGTCTACATTGGCGCGATCTTGCTGCCTGTCTACACTGGCCACGAGTTCTTGCGCAAGAACACTGACGTTCTAATGTGTGAAATCAGTGCTTCTTGCACAAGAACTATGATGCTCCCGCTCAGGAATAAGCCCTCTTGCACAACTGTTCTTGCACAAGAGGCCAGTGTAGACAGGCAACATGAATTTCTTGCACAAGAGAGCGTCTACTCTGGCACGGATGCTCTTGCACAAAAGCACATCTCTTGCGCAAAGGCACATGCCAGTGTAGACGCTCTCTTGCACAAATACTTTAACGCAAGAACTCTTGCGTTAAAGAGTATTTGCGCAAGATCATGCCAATGTAGACACAGCCATAGAGTTTAAAGCCAGAAGGGACCATTAGAGCCTCTCACCTCCTGCATAACACAGACCATTCAGTATCACCCAGCTGCCCCTATACAGAGCCCAATATTTTGTGTTTGGCTAATGTGTCTCCCAGAAAAGCAGCCAGCTTGGCCCTGAAGACACAGAAAGATGGAGAAGCCACCTCTTTGGGGGGTATTTGATCGGTTCAGCTGCTGATGGAATCACTGTGTAAATCACCCCACAGAAGCTCTTCTTTGATTGACATTTGATTGGCTCTGATTGACAGGAGATTCCCCCGCCAGCCTAGTGGCTTGAGCTTGACTCCCAGAGTTTCTGTTGCAAGTTTCTGTGGCCAGTTTGGCCATTCTCATATTTTTACACTGTCAGGAAAGCCCCAGAGACCTGAGCAGCAGGGAATGGGATGCCCCTACAAATCCAAAGTGACTGCTCTGAAGAAGAGTTGCTCCAGATATAACCATGATCAAGATCTGTCTCCTTTTAATTTCCTTAGTCGGGCTCTTCAAGGTGCACTCTGTGTCCTGGAGAGAACCCAGCTGTGTCTGTCTCATGTCTCCCTTGTTTTTGCTGGCTGCTAGGACAGCATTATGGCTCCGGAGGAAGCAGCAAATGCAATTTAATTCCTTGTGCTGTTGGAAGGGTTAAACCAAGCAAGTCACATGACCTATCTTGCCCACCTCTGGGCCCTAGCTCCCAGTGATCACAAAGTAATATCCAGGCAGTATTGATGATCAGGCAAAAATAATTATTCTCACAGGTTGGCATTATAGTGGCACTAGATTAAGAGGCCACTCAGGAGTCAGGAAACATGGGCTCTGTTCTCAGCTATGCAGTATCACCATGGGCAAGTTGGTTAGTCTATCTGTGCCTCAGTTTCCCCTTCCCACTTGTTGTCTTGTCCATTCAGTTCATAATCTTTTCTAGACCTGGCCTGTCTCTATGTATGTCTCGGTAAAGCAGCTGGTAGGTGCTGATGGAAGTCACATAGTAAGTAGCTTATTTTTAAAGATGGGGAAACTGAGGCACCACATGGCTGTGACTTGCTTAAGGTCCACCTAGCAGGTTGATGGCAGAGACAGGAAAAGAACCCAGATGTTTTGAGGTTTAGTCCTCTGTTCACCAGACCACAGTTCTATGCTGATTTCAATGTGACTTCCTCTGGGCAGAGCTAATGGGCACATGCTCTTTCTAATATGGGAAGAACTAGGACATGATGCCAGATGGTAACCTTATGTTCACCACTTTTACAATACTGTGATAAATCTTGTACAAAATATGCATTATGAATTATCCTTTCAAAACTCATAATTTGCTGATCATTATTTTGTGAAAGATGTATGACAACATTGTATGTATAGTTATACAATTAAACAGCTTCAAACCAATTCCTCAGAAACAAAAAGCTAGCCATCACCTCAGCCAGGTGTCAGTATAATCAACCAGTCTTTGGCAAGAAGAAGGCTGTGAGTGAGAAATTTACACCTTGGCAAACAGACTTGCTGTCCCCTGAGCCCCAGCTGGAGATGATTCTCAAAGAACAGAAATGCTGGAAGAAGGGAGAATGGAGGACATAAATCACCTCTCTTCTCTCAGCTCTACTCATGCCATCAACAACGTGGGAAAGACAAAAGGTGCATCATAGAACTGGTGGAGGGGTCCTGGCTGAAATATCCAGCCAGACGGCTGTGAACATATGGTGAGAGAAATCCTGTTGCTTTAAGTTCATGTCTCAGCTGGGGGAGCAGGGAGCTTTGACTGTGCATTTGTACCAGTGACACACAGTCTTCCTAGCCTTCGGCGAGTATGGTTAAATTGTAACCTGAATGATGATTAAAATGAGCAAGTTGAAAACATGTTTCTGCCTCCAGGGCAACACTCTGGTATCTGCAACAAGAGCCAGCTTGTTAAAACCTGTGTTCGGACGTCAGGGGACGGAGTCGGGGCACGAAGGGCACAGGCTGATGCCCAGGGAGAGGAGTGGAGACAAAGGGAGTGGGGCAGCCTCTGGGGGATGGCATTAGAGTCCTATGGCACTGGGCATCTGGAATTCTGGAGCGCTAGGTGCGGTGTGTGGGGGTGGAGCGGGAGGCATGCCAGTTGTGTGTGATGTAAAGGGGTATTGGGTGTGGGGAAGGGAGAGGGGTGAATGTGGTACGCAGGGGAGAGGAGTGTGCACATATATGATGTGAGCATTGTATAAAGCTCGTGTGGTGTTCAAGGCATATGGTGTGAGGTTTGTGTGTGTGTGTGATGGTTCTTACCACACACACTACATCCTCGCCTCCAGCATTGTGTGTTAGGTGTGATCAGTGCGGTGCGTGTGAAGGGTGTAACCACTGAGGGTGCATGTGGTGTGACAATGGTGTGTGTGTGGCTGAGAGCAACGTGAAGTGCAGAGATGTTAACAGGTAACCAGTTATCCGGTGAGCATCACCCTTAATGGTTAATCAGTAGGTTAATTGGTACCTGGGGAACAGCCCCACCACGCCCCTGTGCAGGGCTGCTGGCTTCTAGACCCATGCAGGCTGAGAGCCGGCTGCTCCAGAACCAGTTAACTGGTTACATTTAACATTTACCTGGTTAACTAATTCAATGGGATTTTACATCCCTACTGAGATGTGTAGTGTGTATCTCTACTGGGAAGTAGTTTCTTTGGTGGGAGCTCTGTGTGTGTGTGTTATTATGTACTAACATTACTGATTACTGAAGAACGCCCAGTTATTACTTGGAGGGTTGGCAGGTTTTTGTTCCAGGATAAGGCCCTTTAGTATTTACATTATTAGCTAGTTGGGACCCCCGATGCAGAGGGGGTGACACGCACATGCAAGGAACTCTGGTGTATTTACAGATCGGCTTTATCGATACAGTTAACACAGTCCCAAACTCCCCGACGCAGTAAACAGAGGTACTGCAGAATGTTCGTGTGCACATCCTTTTCTCACACCATCCCTTGGAGAGCAACCTGAACTGTTAGCCATTGTTAGCCATTGTCTCCTTTGCCTTCCCCAGCATCACCAGGGACCATCATTCTGTCTTCCCCCAGGCCTACATCTCCTTTTCCGCCAGTCCCCCAGCTGGGAGGCCACTTTTATAGTACGTGAAGCTGGCATTTCTGTGTTTGACGTATAGAGTGGCAGTATTGTAACCAGTAAGGTTAATCTGGGGTGCAATTATTGTTATTAGGGGATTATTAGGGGATTTCCTTAGCTGTATATTCCTACCTGACTCATTCTGAGGGTCTTTCCTTTATAGGTTCAGATATCAATGATTTTAACTTATAGTTACATGCCCTGGAGGTGGGCAAACCAGGGCTTTTGAGCTGCATATGGTTCTTTTATAGTTAAATTACAACTTTGAAGACCCCCAGCACCCCGCTTCCATTCTCCACCTACAAGCAGGACCTCTGATAGGGGCAGGCAAAAGAGGCTGTTGCCCCCGGGCCCGGTGTTTTAAAAGGCCCTGGGGCTCTGAGCCATTGCCGGTGTTACCATGGCAGCAGTGGCAGCCAGAGCTGCTGGCTCTTTAAATTGCCACCAGAGCCCCATGCGGCACTATCTGGGTGGCACTGAGGGCTGGCTGCCTCTAACCCAGCCCTTTCTGCCCAAAGCCCTACCCCTTCTAGGGGCCTGTAGCCCAGCTCCTCTCCACATATTGCCCAGGGCTTGGCAAAGTCTATTGACAGCTCTGCCTAAAAGACTGGGGGGCAAGGAGCATAGGGCAAGGGGCTTCAGCCCTGCGGGGCTCTTGAACTTCTGAAGATTGTTGTAAAGGGCTCAGGGAGTCAGTAAGTTTGGCTACCTCCATCAGATATTCTGATTTCTTACTATGGCCTTTTTGTGGTTAGTATCTAGGATCTCTCTCATAGTATCTAGGATCTCTCTTAGGGCACTTTTGTGAGCCTAAGGATGTGGGTAAAACTTCCCCTTAAACAATTTAAGACTTGGGGTTTTCTGTGGGGCCATTTATCTGTGCATAAACATCCTGCCTTATGTTTCCATGCTAAAGCTAATGTGTTATAGAGGATCCAGGCCTGTCAGTTCCTTGCATTGCTGGTGAATCTCATGCAAAGCCAAATACAGCGCAGCACAGTAACTATAAGAAAGGCAAGCTAGCCCACTGAGCTACAGTCCCCGCTTTGAGAGGGCGATTGTTAGTGTACGCTGTTGCAGAAATGGAGGGGCTGTGTTTTAACATGATAGATAACAGGTAACGGAATTGCCACCTGTTTAATTAATATAGGTGTATGTCACTGTTCCCTGTAACATACATGGGTGCTCGTATGGCCACTCAGGAGAAATTCCAATGCTGCCCAGCAGAGTGCCCACAACTCGGTTTTTGTTTCTAACTGTGGTACACATTAGCACATGCCTTGATGCACATAGAAAAAAATTATTCCACACGTGAATGGAAAAAATCTGCTCATCGATGGACAAGATTAGAGGGAACATTGGTGTATGTGTATGCATTTGGGGTTTGACACAGTGACCCTGTACTTCAATTTACCATAAAAGCATGCACTCTCTCTCTCTCACACACACACACACCTGGAATACTGGCCATTTTTATTATATGGTACTTTTCTTATACAAGCCATTTGCTTGGTTAGCCTGGCAAGCTACTGGAGATGATGACTGCTTTTTTTGGTACCTTCCTTCTGACCACACTGCAGTGTGTATATTTTAAATATATTGTTACCCTTTCTCAGAGCTAGAGGCCATAGGTGGAATTTTGGGGACGGGGATGGGGGGCGTGCCGGGTGATAAATTATCAGAGGAGGTACATTGCTGGATTCATTATAGACACTGTTACTGTGTGGGTAACTGCCAAGGGACGAAGCACTCTCATGTGGATTGAATACGGGCAAAGAGGCTGTGAACAAGACACAAGGTTTTGCTATGATCTTTAGAGAAGTGTTTAAATTAGGGGGTAACCTTACAGGCTCCATAGCTGACTTGCTTTTAGTGAGACTGATGAGAATTTAACAAGTGGCCCTTTTTTGTTTGTTTGACGTTTTAAAACCCGTATAGAATAGTAGAATTGAGCCGTATAAATTAAACGAATTAAACAAATTAAAACCCGTATAGAATAGTACAATTTTTAAATGATAGGATGATGCTGTAGGGGTAAACTATCTGCAGAACAGATTTATGTTACACTGTGCCCAGTGGTACTCCTAGTATTGATGTAGCTACAGTGGAGTTATTGGTTAGAAGACAGGCCTTTTTCCAGGTTATGAATGATGACATGGTTATGTTTACTTGCTTATAGGGTTACACTTTCAGCTGGCAAGCCCCTTTACAATATGTTTCTTTTAGATAATGTTGTTTTTCTAGTACATATATAACTGACACCCACAGTTTAAGCAATAAACTTAATAATTTATGTTCAATGTTTCCCAAATTCTGTAAACTCTTCACTGGGGCTGAGATTATATTGCTTTGAAGATGATACCAAAAGGGTGTTCTTGTACCAGATTGCAGACTGCAATTACTGCAGAGTTAAAAGTTCACTGGGTGGAGGTTTATGCCAAAATTTGTGTTTTTAGCTTCCTTCACATGGTGCAAACACTGGAGCATGGAAGTTGGAATTTAAAGGGCCAGGTGTTTTCCCGAACCAACTGTTAGGAGAGGAGGAACAATGATATTAGCTTCCTGGTGTTCTGAGCCAGTTTTGATTTGGGTCCCTTCTGAGATTTTTTTTATATTGTTGCTGAGGCTACGTCTACACTGCAAGCTTCTTTCAAAAGAAGTTTTTTTCAGAGATCTTCCAAAAAAGCTTCTTCCAAAAGAGCGTCTACACAGCAAAAGTACGTCAAAAAAGTGACTTGCTTTCTCAAACTATAGCGTTCACACTGAATGGACGCTATCTTGCAATTAAGCTGTGATACCATAGAACATCCATTTATTCCCTGCCTCCTTCGCAGAACAATCTGGAGTGTTAGCCGTTGTCTTCCTCCTCACTATCGCTTTCCCCATCATTACCAGGGGGCATCATTTTGGCATCTCCCAAGGATTAATCTATGGCCCGTAGGCTGAGATGCCACTTTTCTAATATGTTACGCTGATATTACCATGTTTGGTCTTATTTGGTAGGGGATTCCCCCCTTCATTTGTATATTCTTACCTGATTATTTTTGGGCTGTCTTTTCTGCATATGCAAATATACCACTGATTTTCACCTACTAGTTAAATATATCACTGACTGTAATACATTATTATAGACATGAATTTGTCACCATGCCTCTGTTGTAGTTAGGTATCGATGGATGCATCTCACGTTAGTCATTTTCTTGACAGATCGTTCTGTGGTTGAATCACACATCAGTGGGTAAAATTTCCACTTAAACACTTTATTTTCAGCTCCCCAATACTTGTGGTTTTCCATAGGGCCATTTATCTCTGCTTAAACCTCAAGGCTTATGCTAACCTCATAGAGTCATAGAACTGGAAGGGATCTCGAGAGCTCATCAAGTCCAGTCCCCTGCCCTCACAGCAGGACCAAGCACCATCTAGATCAGGGGTGGGGAACCTGCAGCCCCCAGCTTGCCTGGATCCAGCCCCTGAGGCTTGGGGCTCCCCATCCCCAGCACTGGGGAACCTCCACTGGTGCTCCAGTCCCCACTCCCCCCGCCATCCCACCATGGGGCTGGAGCACACAATCTACTTGCCTGGGGTTAGCAGCCCCCAACCCAACAAAGGTTTCCTATACCTGATCTAGATCTTTCCTGACAGGTGTCTGTCTAACCTGCTTTTAAATGTCTCCAGTGATGGAGATTCCACAACCTCCCTAGGCAACTTATTCCAGTGTGTAATCACCCTGACATTTAGGAAGTTTTTCATAATGTCCAACCTAAATCTTCCTTGCTGCAATTTGAGCTCATTGCTTCTTGTCCTATCCTCAGAGGCCATGGAGAACAATTTCTCTCTCTCTTCTCCTTATAACACCATTAGGTACTTGAAAGTATCATAGAATCCTAGGGCTGGAAGAGAGCTCAGGAGGTCATCGAGTCCAACCTCCAGCCCCAAAAGCAGGATCAACTCCTACTAAATCATCCCAGTCAGGGCTTTGTCAAGCTGGGACTTAAAAACCTCTAGGGCAGTGTTTCTTAAACTTTTTAAGATGGAGGAACATTAAACAATACATTTTTTTAAAATGAGGAACACCAAAGACTTTTTGTTGAGAAAAAAAGAAAAGAAAAGAAAAGAAAAGAAAAAAAGCATGAAAGAAAAGAAAAGAAAAGAAAAGAAAAGAAAAGAAAAGAGAAATAGTAGGGTTGGGGGGGAAAAAGTCGCCTCTCCCTTTAAGGGTGGCCATTTTGAACTCTGTTGTTCTCCGTGGCACACCTCCAACTGCCTTGCAGCACACTGGTGTGCCACGGAACACAGTTTAAGAAATACTGCTCTATGGAGATGTTGGAGTCACCATTCCTAGGTACTGTTGCAGTAGCAGTGGCAGGGCCGGAAGTCCTGGGCCCCTTTCAATCACAAAAGGCCCTGGGACAACTTCCCTCTTTCCTCCCCTCCTTACCCCCTCCCTCCCCCTTGGCAGGCCTGGAAACACAACACAACTCACCAGGGACATCCCCTTTTTCCTCAGCTGTTTCTTTGCCTCTGCCACCTGACTTCACCCATACTCTCAGAGCCCTGTAGTCGCTCTTGATCTGCTCAAGGTCCCACCTTGCAGTATCATTAGTGCCCTCATGGATGAGTAGCATGGGGTAGTAGTCAGGTGGCCAGATAATCCTCGATAATGCCTCTGTAACATCTCGGATCCCACCACCTCTCTAGGTAATCCATTCCAGTGCTTCACTACCCTCCTAGTGAAATAGTTTTTCCTAATATCCAACCTGGACCTCTCCCACCACAACTTGAGACCATTGCTCCTTGTTCTGCTATCTGTCACTACTGAGAACAGCCTCTCTCCATCCTCTTTGGAACCCCCCTTCAGGAAGTTGAAGGCTGCTATCAAATCCCCCTCACTCTTCTCTTCTGTAGACTAAATAAGCCCAAATCCCTCAGCCTTTTCTCACAGGTCACATGATCCAGCCCTCTACTCATTTTGGTCGCCTTCCATTGGACCCTATCTAATGCATCCACATCCTTCCTATAGTGGGGGGCCCAGAACTGGATGTAATACTCCAGATGTGGCCTCACCAGTGCCGAATAAAGAGGAATAATCACTTCTCCAGATCTGCTGGAAATGCTCTTCCTATTGCACCCCAATATGTCATAGCCTTATTGGCTACCAGGGCCCTCTGTTGACTCATATCCAACTTCTAATCCACTGTAATCGCAGGTCCTTTTCTGCTGAAAAGTAGTTCTGTTCTCTCAGTCTTCTCCTTTCCAAACTAAACAAGCCCAGTTCCTTCAGTCTTCCCTCATAGCTCATGTTCTCTAGACTTTTAATCGTTTTTGTTGCTCTTTTCTGGACCTTCTCCAATTTCTCCACATCTTTCTTGAAATGTGGTGCCCAGAACTGGACACAATACTCCTGCTGAGGCCTAAGCAGTGCAGAGTAGAGCGGAAGAATGACTTCTCGTGTCTTGCTCACAACACTCCTGTTAATGCTAAAGTGCTAGAGCTAATGTTTGGAGGTGGGATCCTTGCATTACGTCTGAATGTTATCCAAACCTGAATCTGATGCAGAGCAGTAAATATAATAAAGGCAAGCTAGCCCACTGGGCTAGAGTGTGTGTGGCAGTTGCTGTGGGGGGAAAGTTGTAGGGAGCAGCACAAGCCATGTATTTTAAGAGCTCCTGATGCGTTGTGTCCTCTGGCCTGGCTGGGCTCCTGTGTGGCTAGGCTGGGAATGGCAGCTGAGCAGGGCCTCTGCTGGGCAGCGACTCCCTCCAAGGTGACAGAATAGGACAGGCACAGAATCCGGAAGCAAACAAGGCTCCGGTGGGGAGTGGGCAGGCAGCAGAGCAGGGGACAAGGCCAAACTGCCCACCCCCAGCAGCTCCACCAGCACCCGCTGCCACCACTGTCCTGGGCCCTTCCCAGCACCGCCCCTATTGACCTGCTGTGAGTGCCAGTAGGAGCTGATTCCCTGCTGCTGGTTTCTGTCTCCTGGCATGCCAGCCGCACCATGAAAAGCCCTTTGCCAGCGTGGCACTGTGACTCCTAATGTCATGCCAGCTGCCCCATAGCTCTGGCTCCAAGGCCCCTCCCAGCCCCCCACTGGGTCCCCAAACCTGCCCCCCAGCTCTTTCCCACGATCTGTCCGGTGGGGCCAGGATCATCCTACCCTAGAGCCTCTGCGGGCTTCGGGGATCTCAGGGCTAATGAATCAGGAAGCTACGGGCAGGGACTGGTCCGGCCTCTGGGGAAGGAGGTGGAGGGAGGTTGTGAAAGCATCTGACTGTTGGTGAGGGGAACAGGCCAGACAGTAGCTCCATTGTGTGCCCTGTAGGAGAGGGGCTGAATGAGCGTCAAGGCACACAAAGGAGCTTTGACAATAGGGGCCTCATTAGTATGCACAGGGAGCCCTTCGCTGCCTCCTCTCGCATCACTCCATCTCCCCCTCCATTGCTGCCTGCTGCCCCGTGTCACGCAGAGGTGAGCGAGGGAAGGAATTGGGGAGAGCGGAGGGGAAATGGAAAACAGCGGGAGAGCCCAGGCTACCGTTCCGCCTCTTTCAGCCAAGCCCCCTGGCTCATTCGTTCGCCAGCTGCACAAAGTTGTCAGAAAGCAAACGAGCCCGGGATGTGAAAAGCAAGGGGGAGAGATGGCAGTGCGTGCTCCCCGTCCTGGCCCGGCCCCTAGCAAACTGCGCCAAGTTTTGCACTGGCCTTTAAATCACCACTTGTGTTTTAAAAGGAGCACCCAGCAGAATAAAAAGCCCCTTCTCCCAGGTGGCAGCTAGCATTGGTACTGCAAAGATTTCTCCTTGCGGACATGAGCGCTGGTGAGCAGGGAAAGGACGCCTGGATCTTTGCCGGCCTCTGCCACTGACTTGCTCCAGGACCCCGAGAGGAGGCCCCTTCCATGCCCTGCATGTGGTGCTTTCCTGGGAGAAACTGTGGGACCAGGAGACAAATTGCACTCACCATGGGCCAAGGATTTCCTCCCCAGCCTCTGCCCACTTGACCTGTCACTGCCGCAAATCAGCTCAACCACCAGACTAGCTTTAAACAATCAACACCCAGACTGCCCCCACAGTGATTCCTTGCCCCTCCTGAAGCAGAATTTTCCCTTGACAGGGTGTACAGAAGGTAGATCGTGCCAGACCACCTGATCTCTTTCTCCGAGCAGAAAACCCATTTCCTTTGTCTAAAACAATCCAGTCAATCTCTGCGTGGATTTCAATGAGGCATTGGCTACAGTTCCACATGGTAATTAGCACTTGAAAAGCTGAGAAGTCTCAGGGAGTCACCATATCAGTCTGTATCTGCAAAAACGAGGTGTCTGGTGGCACCTTAAATACTAACATTTATTTAGGCATCACCCTTCCTGGGTACAAATCACTTTGCATCTGACAGATGGAGAAGGAATGGGTTAAAGAGGAGACTATAACAGGTCATGCTGAAAGGAGGCTAGAGGGAGGTTACTACTAGATTTCCTCAGGAATTGGTCTTGGGATCAATCCTATTTAACATTTGTATTAAAGACTGTGGCACAAAAAGTGGGAGTGTGCTAATAAAATCTGCGGGCAACACAAAGTTGGGAGGTATTGCCACTCTGGAACATAAGAATGAACAGAACAGGTAATCATCAAGTGATCTCTCTCCTGTCATCCATTTCCAAGCCCTGACAAACAGAGGCTAGGGACACCATTCCTCTCTATTCTGCCTAGTATTGATAGACCTAACCTTCATGAATGTATCTAGTTCTTTCTGAAATCCTGTTAAAATCCTGGCATCACTATATCCTCTGGCAAGGAGTTCCACAGGTTGACTGTGCGCTGTGTGAGGAAAAACTTTCTTTTGTTTGTTTTAAACCTGCTACCTATTGATTTCATTTGGTGACCCCTAGTTTTATTTTATGGGAACAAGTAAATAATTTTTCGCTATTCACTTCAGGATTTCAAGTTACAGTGAATCCACCATTTACTCTAGTTTAAGCCAGCACCAGAAGATCAGGATGACCTCGAAAATGGGAGTAACTGAATGGGATGAAACTTAACAGTGCAATGTGAGAGGTGAAGAATTTTTGCTACAAGTTGGGGATTCATCAGTCAAAGGCAACAGAGGCGAAGAAAGAGCTGGGTGTATTGATTGATCAGAGGACGACTATGAGCCACCAGTGTGACACAGCTGTGAAAAAGCCTAATGCAGACCTAGCATGCATCAGACCAATATGCAGGGTTTACAGTTTGGGTCAGTGGTGTTCAGCTCCCCCGCGGCACACATTATTCCAGAATCCGTGCATTGGGCACGGTATTTCTACTACACACAGGAAAGTGGTGGTACCATGATACGAGGCGCCACTGAGACCCATCGGGAATAGCCTGCAAAATTCTGGTCTCCCCTGGTTAAGCAAGAGGCACTGGAATGGGAGCAGGTATAGGGAAGGGCTACTAGGATAATGCAAGGAATGGAAAACCTACCTTCCTAGAGGAGACACCAAGAGCGAGGCTTGTTTAGCCTAACCAAATCAAGGCTGAGGGGAGCCCCGATTGCTCCCTATAAATACACCAGAGGGATAAATACCAGGGAGAAAGAGGATCATTTAGGTTAAGCCCCAATGTGGACACAAGAACCAAGGGAATACATTGGCCACCCACAAGCTCCGAAATTAGGCCAATGTTTCTAACCATCTGAGCAGGGAAGGGCTGGCACAGCCTCCCAAGAGACGCAGGGGGGACGGGAGGGGAAGAATGGGAAATCTGACTGGCTTCAAGCCTGAGCTTGATCAGTTTCTGGAGGAGACGGGACGATGTGGCTGCCTACAGGGTCGTGTAGCTGATCTGCGACTGCTCACAGCAAATATCTCCAGTGGCTCGTGATGGGGTATAGACAGAGAGAGCTCGGAGCTTCCTACATGTGTGTGGCATGTGGGTGTTGCCCACGTGCTCAGGGGTATGACCAATCACCATATCTGGGGTCGGGAAGGAATATTGCCTCTGCTCTGATTGGCAGAGACTCTGGGGGTGGGTCACCTTCCTCCACCATATAGGGTATAGGACATTTGCAGGCTTACAGAGACGCCACCATTTACTCTAGTGTAACTTGGAGTCCTTATGTCCTGATTTGAGTCAGGAAGTGGCTGGATGTGAGGGGTCTGCTACAGGAAGGGGTGGGTGAGGTTCTGTGGCCTGCGATGTGCTGCAGGTCAGATGATCATGCTGGTCCTGAAAGTCTAAAAATCACCCTGTCCTTAATCAAGGCTCTCCCCTGTCAGGCCCCTGCAGGGAAGCTTAAGGAGGCCCTTAGAGGTGAGCCAGCCATAGGCTATTCCTGCACTGTCCCAGAGCTGAGAGGGGGAAAACAGAGACTGGGAGAAGCTTGTTTGTGTAACACGAAAACCTGCCTTCCCAACCCAGCAGAGCCAGAGCGAGAGGCGTCCCCAAGGCCTGAAATGCCTAAGGCACAGTAGGGGTAATGAAGGAATTGAAACCCCTCTTTCAAGAGACCCACCAACGCATGGTGTCTCCAAAACCCTCGGGAGGGAACAGGGATGTGAATGGTTAACCTGTAAGTATTACCCTTACCAGATGATGCTTACTGGTTATGGTTAGCCAATGGGGGCTGGCATAGCCCCTTGGCTGGAGAGGCCCCTGCCCACGGCAGGCCCACCCTAGCCAAACTAGCATGTGGCCTGGCTGAGGCCCCCCCATCTCCGTTTAAGCAGTTAACCAGTTAAACATAATGCTTAACCGGTTAATGGATTAAGCAGGATTTTCCATCCCGAGGAAGGAGCTAGGGACTGGAATGTCCTTTCTAAAACCTCAGGGACCCCCAGAAAGAGACAAGACAGGCCCTGATCATCCAAGTCAGTGTGGAATTGTTCCTTCCCCGGGCTGGTTTCAAAGGACCCAGGTGATGGATGCAGCATCGCTGCAGCCGGTCGGTCCCCGGATGGGAGGGAGACGAGGAGGGCGAGGCAATAGCTTTTACTGGACCAGCTGCTGTCGATGAGAGAGGTGGAGTGTGGGGGCGTCTCCTGTCACCGTCATTAATACACCTTCCCAAATGGCAGTTGCTAAGCTGACAGAAGAATTCTTCCATCTGCCTGGTGCAGTCTACATGAATGGGGGGGGATGTTAGGTCAGCTTAACTATATTGCTTGGGGGGAGGGGTGGCTTTTTCACACTCCTGAGCGATGTAGCTGGGACGGCCTGACTTAAGTGTAGACCCTAATGTAGACCAACTCCCTTCAGTGGTTGTTGACTAAGTAGCAGGCTGCACGTGCTGGGAATTCCTTTACTGCACATGCCGGGGGCTCCTTTCAGCCCTTCGCCCACCCCATAGCTCATTATGTGCCACCCTCCCATCCCCCTCTAGTACAGGGACTCCCTGTCACCGCCCCAGCCTGGCTCTACTGGAGTCATCTGAGCATTCTCCAATGCAGGGGGATAACGCTTCAGGGTCCAAATGGACGCACCTGAGCTAGTTTTAATGGAGCTAGCGTGGGAGTCGGAGCAATAGGATGAGCCTCAGCGTGACTGTACAAGCCCCCGGGAATCCTGGGCCTAGGTAATTACCTCAGCCGCTGCCATGGTTTCCCTGCTCCGGTACCCAAGCTAGTTGGATTAAAGCTAATTGGCGTACGTCTATGTGAGCTGCAAAGACGCACACAGGTTAGAAGAAAACACGTCTTCTGGGGAAAGAGTCACTTCCACATTGCACGGTCCCAACGTAAAGAGGACAACAATTATTTCCTCCCCACTCCTTGGCTGGTCCCTTTTCATCATCTTTTCTCCCGCATAAGCTCCCCAGGCAACTTTCAAAGATTCATCGCTTTATTAGTTTCCAGACAATTTTTTCCCCCCCACACACACTTGGTCATGTTGTGAATTTAAGAGCCAGGATTGCTTACCCATCAAACATTTTGTTCTCCATTACCCTCCACCTTCAGCAGACAACTCCCTCACTGCAAAGCAGGTATAAAATGCCAGGATAAAAAAATCAGGAGACTTCTCCCCCCCCCCATCATGAGATTGGCAAAAATATAAACACATTTTTTTTTAAGTGGGCTTGCTGGTTTTTGGGCCTTTTGGAATCACAATTTCCAGCTTTTATCCCCAATCAGGAGGTCTGGAAACACTGTTGTTTTAAAACAAAAAACAGGATTCTCACCTAATTACATGATTCCAGGAGTTGGAGATTTAAGAAAAGCCCCAAAGGTTATGAGACTTGCAGTTAAATCATGAGCACTAGCAACACTGAAATGCACCATACCAGAATAATTGTGCCCAATTCTTAATAAAATAAAATTATAATAATGCTAAGGAGCTCTTCTCATGGTACAGAACCCCAATGTGCAAGATGCTATAAAAATGCAAAAAATAATAGGTCCCTTCCCCAAAGAGCTTCCAATCTCTTTCACAAAGGACCTCAGAACAGCAACCATCCATCCCAATGGCTCTTCGTATACAGAAAACCCCCCTGATGACTAGCATGCTCACTGATATAACAGGCTAAAATATATTTACATAGATTGGCATTTTAGCTTCCCGCTCCTTGCTGATTGATCTGTCTGATAGGAGATGGCATAGTTTGGCCATGACTTGCCGATCAGCTTCCAGATGCGAATCCATTTACATGATAGAATCAGATAACCAAATTTCAGTCCTGAAAATAAACTGATTTGCCAAACAAAGGAGTGACTAGTGCACTAGACACTGTCTTTTGAGACGGTCGGAGGCACTGTTGTATAGAACGGTGTGGGAGACTAAACAACCACCGTCATACCTGACTTTCTTTTGCCTCACCATCAAACCATGGACACTTGTTTATTCTAACTCACAGCTGCCTCCTCCAATGATACAGGCAATTGTTATTTTACAGAGGGAAACGAAGGCCCAGGGAGAAGTAACTTGCTTAAGGACACACCCTGAGAGAACTGGGAACAGATTTCATGAGCCCAAAAGGGCTTCTGGTCTGTGCACCAACCCAACGCACTGAAAACCAAGGAGACCACCAATGGAGTCCAACATTGGTACCACATCCCCACCAAGCCCTCAGCGTCCAATTCATTTTATACCTTGAGCCACAGAGTGGGAGTTCGTGGGCATCAGGCACTTTTAAACTCTGACTCTGAAATAGGAGCTGAGCTCTGGAACATGTAGACATCTGCCAACAGCATTAAAAGCAGTGGCTGTTCTAATTTGAGCTCAAGATCCAAGCTGCTGTAGCTGCGACTGTAACAACCCACATGCCCTGTAGATTGGGCTGGAGGGGGGATTTGTCGCACGCTTTCACGGTAGGGTTGCACAGGTATCCATTCCCCCTGGCTGGTTTATTTGTGCTCTGTCACTGGGAGCCAGGGCTGCTCATTTATGCTCTTGGGCTGTGTCTACACTGGTGGGTTCTTGCACAAGAACAGCCGTTCTTCCGTAGAGCATCCACACTGCCCGCCCGCTCTTGTGCAAGAATATTTACAGTAAAACGTAGGAAGAGAGGGCTTCTTGCGCAAGAACTACACTCTTTTCTAACAAGTGTAAGCTCTCTTGCACAAGAGCTCTTGTGCAAGAGGGCAGTGTGGAGGCGTGGCAGGGGTTTCTTGCGCAAGAAAACCCTATGGGTGAAACGACCATCAGAGCTGTCTTGCACAAGAGAGTGTCCATACTGCCATGGATGCTCTTGCGCAAAAGCACATGACCATATGGACATGTTCTTGCACAAGCACCCTTGCGCAAGATGTACAGACCAAGATGTTCTTGCGCAAGAACCCGCCAGCGAAGACATAGCCGTGGTGTGGTTTCCATTCCTTGCAAACCAGAGGACATGGTCTGACCCTAATCCACTCCTAATCCTCGGGCAGGGGGCCAGCGTGGTATAAAGCCAGCACTGTCCCAAACCCTGTGTCCTGACATACACACACCACTGCCCCAACTGGGCAGAGGGCTCCCACTGCAGGCGAAGCTATATCTCACGGGGGACCTGTTTGGGGAGTAAAGCGAGGCCTCACGGCAGATGCACCAAGGAAGAGTGGGAGGGGGTGGTCCAGGCAGGTAACAGCCAGAAGCATTGAAGGAAAGTCAGCAGAGGGGAATGAATTATCCTGGAAATCTTCTTCCCACTAAGTTCTATTTATCATCATGCAAATCTACCATCATACAATCCTTCTATCTATCGCCCTACACTCCTTCTATCTATCGCCCTACACTTCTATCTGTCCATTGAAGCTGACAGTCCTGCCTTGAGTCCTATGGACTGTGACAAAGCCCCTCCATAAGCTTGGTGGGGCCCACGCTTTCAGGTGGGTAACTTGCCTCAGAGGCTCACAGGAGCCCTCAGTTTGGACACCGGCCTGCTGTTTGTTGAGCTACTCTCTTCCCCATGCTGGCTAATGCAGAGAGGGGAAACCAAACTTCAGTCTCTGTGGCCCTCAGTGGTTCAAGGTGAGACAAACCCTTGTACCAAAACTAGTCTCTTTCTAGTACTGAAATGGGGAGCTGGTGGGGAGAGGGGCAACCCAGGCCCACCCTCTCCTCCAGGCTCCAGCTCTGGGACCCTGTGATAGCAGCTGTCTGTAATATCAGTTTCATGACAGCTTCGAATCCCTGGGCCACTTTCCCACAGCCTTCTCTGGCACCTTCCTTGCCACAGGCTCTTCTTACTGGTATCTGCTTGCACTTTCTCCTCCCAGCCTCTCCATGACACATTCTCTCATGAGCACCTTCCTCACAGACTGAGCTAACTGAAGGGAAGCCATTTTAAACCAGTCTCAAGGGGAGGGGGGGGCCTTAATTAGTCCCCAGATGTTCTAATTACTCTGGCTCCTTTGAGCCCTGAAGCCTCCTAATTGGTACCGGTGCTTTAATTGGCCTGATTGCTCTCATTGATTCTAGCAGATTTCTGCTAGTCCTGGATCAGTTCTTGTGTCTACCCTGGGAACAGAGATCTATTTAATCTGGGGCTAATATATTTCCCCTTCACTACTCTTCTGTTGCTCTTTGGATCCTCCCTGTAGGCTGGGGGAAGGTTCTTTAGATGTGGGCGGGCTAATGCTTGCCCACCTCCTGGACCCCAAGGCTACGTCTAGACTGGCATGATTTTGCGGAAATACTTTTAACGGAA
>JANRFK010004824.1:10859260-10878276 GCA_030068395.1 Apalone spinifera
AACCCCTTCAAAGAACTCTAATAGATTAGTGAGACAGGATTTCCCTTTCAGGGAGGCAGAATTCCTAAGGCGACAGGAGAGCCCTGCCCATCGGCGTAGGTAGCAGCACCACTGCAGCGTTTCAAGGGCAGATTAGCCCCGGCTGCCATTTTTATTTCCAAAGAAGGTACCAAGTCCCGTGTCTCTGAACACAGAGGGGATCAAAGAGCAGGCCCCAGCCTATCTGCTCCCAGCACCCTTATCCACTGCACCTCCACCCAAAAATCTTCTCTGAAGGTTTCTTCCAGGGCCAGTCCCACACTGGCACCAGCTCCTTCTTTCAGTCTGTTCTCAGGTTCTGCGTGGCCTCTTCCTCTATCTTCCCTCTTTCCCGCTCCCCCCCACCCATGCTCTTTACCTCTCATCTAGTGCTTGTTTCTTAGCAGACTTTAGCTGCCTTACTTTTTGGGGCGGGCCCTTAACTCCCTCTTACAGCTATCTGAAATGGGGGGTTGGTTCACACATCCGGTTAAAAAGGTTTTATCTCAATCCGACATCACCAGCTTTCACCTCGAGAGCACTCTGGAACACGACAGTTCTTTGATTGGGTCTTCTTTCCCATCAGGAGAGAGAACAGGACATCTGAGGGTCATCCACTATTTAATCTTAGACGCAGCAAAGTAACGCAGTGGATTCTTAAACACTTCTACTGGCAGGGCGCCAATTCCCTTGGAGAAAGGATGGTGATGAGGCGAACAGCAGCCGATATCTGGAGTTACATCATTGCTTCCATTCAATGCTCCCAGATGGCGAAGCCCCCCTGTGTAGTTGGTGGGTGGGTGGAAGCTGTATTTAGCCCATGTGTCACAGCTGAGGTTACAAACCAAAGCGCTTAATCCCAATCCCTGGATTGTCCAAGAGATAGTCTTCGCTAATCCGGAGCAGTCAGAGACATCGTGTGAGATCAATGAGTGTATGGTGTCGCTGGAGTTTCCGAGGATAGCCTTTTTGGTGTGGAAAGGGGCTGTAACCAAAGCTGGCCCAATATCCAGCAGGTTCCAAAGCAAGACTGGAAACTCCAGACTCAGATAAGTTCAATGGGAGAGATTGAAATGTGCCCACATAGAGTCTCCCATGCCAGCTGAGTCCCCGGTGCCAGCTAAGAACCCTAAGAGAGGCTGGAATTCCCTCCCCATCCTGTGAATCTTACCTGTAAGAAATGCCCCAAACAAAATGTTTGAGCCTGAACCCCACGTTTCGTTCCACCTTACACGGGCTTTTCACAATGCGCCAGAAGGGTTCCGACATGTCGAGTTTGGTTCCTCCTGGGCGATTGATTGATTTCTTTTGGAACGCCCAGTGAACCAAAACATCAGTTATTCTCCCAGCTCTGGGTGCTCCCCGTGCAACGTAGGTTGGGACAGTCAGGCTGGGGGCAAGGAGACCACGTGCAAACAAAGCGGCAAGAGCGTACGGGAGTGACATCGCCCGGTTTTGTCAGGGCCACTTAGGGAGCCTCCGTGGTCAGGTGCCAAGCTCCCTTCCTAGCCCAAAGGTTCCTCTTGCCCCACATATGTTCTTACTGTCCTAGGCCAGTTTGCGGGTGAGTTCTGCCCGCTGGTGTAGCTGCAAGCTCCCTGCTGCTGCCTCCCTCGGTTGGGCAGATTTCAAATGTTATTTCACAACACCGTGGGTCAGTCCCCATGGGCTGTGTTTCAGCCTGACGTCCCAAAGATCACTGAGTCTGACTGTCATTCACATAAAGGCGCCTCGACCCAGCCAGAGGGGTGGGACAGGGTCTAACTCTGACTGTCAGTGAGTCAGATAGGCCTACATTGATTCATACCAGGGGAGAGCTGGCCTATTTCACTCTAGTGCAGGGATGGCCGATCCATTAAATGAAAAGAGCCGAAACAGCGGGAGAAAAAATGCGAAGAGCTTCACCAGAATTGTTATCGGGGGCGGGGGGGAGGGGGGGGGGAACAGGAAATGCTCCCCACCAGCCAGAGTTGTTGAGTGAAAAAAAAAAAAAAGACACTGGCCCTTTATGGCCACATCAGGCTCCCATTGGCTGACACCATCTTGCCGACACCATTTTGCTGCATTGGACGGCTCCCCTACACAGAGAGCCAGGGACCATTTGTAGGGGTGCACGGGGCGGCTTCGCGAGCTGTACGTTCAGGGGTTGGCCACTCCTGCTCTAGTGCTTATATCAACTAAACGCACCGAAGGGGGAAAGATTCTCGTTTCTCTCCACTCGCATTGATGCAGTGGGAAACAGGTCAAAGGCATCCGGTGTGAGAGCAGAGCAAATAACCGATTTTCTTGTTTTAGGGACCAAATCAAAAAATGAGAAAAAAACCCCTCTTGGTTCAGGCCAGGTTTTCCCACACCCCAGAAATTCATTTCAGAAATGCCACATGACATTCTCAGGGTTCAATTTGCCCCCCAGGATGGGCAGCCACTGAATGAAATCCAGCACCTTCAAACAGCAGCTATGAAACTGACAAGACCGCCAGTTCCATTCAGCAACTGCAGGGCCTGCAGCACTGAAACAGCCCAGCCCCAGGGACATTAATTGTGGCATTTGACAGTTGGAAGCTCTAATATCCCCCATAGATCTGCCCCAGCCCCACAGACCAGGGAGCTCCCATCAGGGATCTTCTCAGTGCTTTCAGGGTCCCTGCCGCAGAATCAGGAGCCAAGCCCATTACAGTCAGGGCCCCCAGCCATAGCCTGAGAGTCTGAGCAGGGCAGAGCTGCTCCCAAACCATGGACTCCAGACGTGCTTGGCTCTGGGGCAGTCCAACTGGCAGGTCTGCCCCTGAGTGAGGAGCCTAGGAGCCCCGGGAGACCCAGATGGAGCCAGGGCTCTTGGTCCAGGGACTGTCAGATTGCCTGCCATAGTCAGTTAGGGTTGCCAGGTGTCCAGTTTTCACCTGGACAGTCTGGTAATGACGTCTTCTGTCTAGTAAAAAAAAAACCCCAAAATACCGGACATGTATTTTCTGTTTTTCTCGGACGGAAGGCCGGCAGGGACATTTTCCCCCTGCTGAATCTGGCGGGGGAGTGGGAATTCAAAGGTGCACTGACCTTTTTTTTTTCTTCAATCAATTTTTTTCCCCACCATGTTCAGGATTTTTTGTTTAAGTATCTGGCAACTCTACAGATAGTAGAATTTAGCAGCCCCAAGAGGCCAGCTCTAGCCAGGACTGGCAGGCTCCCTGGGGTGGCGCTGCAGACCCTGAAACACAGGAGACACTGAGGTTCCGTGAAAGTTGTGTTGAATCTGCAATAAAAGTGGCAAAATACGTCAGTCCCGTGAATGGGCATTTTCTGGGTAAACCTGGGGAGGACAGGGTCGTGGGTTTGAGTCCCACCTTCCCCAGGATAGGACAAGCAAAAGCCGGGCAGGCAGGATAAGGGGCCTCCCCGTGATAAAGTGACAGGGCACGTTCCTGATGGGGCTAGGGCACTTGCCTGAGAAGGCTAGAGCTGTGGGTTCAAGTCCTACCTCCCCTGGGCTGGGATAGGCAAAAGCCATGCAGGTTATCACACGATTTCTAGCCTGGCTTCCCACTAGCCAGTCATCCATTTCTATGGGAGGGGACCTTAGCATGGTTACAGCCAGGCAGCAGTAACAACAGTTATTGTCCCTTTCATCTAATTTGATACAAATGTCACTTTCCCAACAGATCTCCAGCCATCATTTCACCCACCACTGAAATGCAGCCAATGCAGCCACCTCCAAGGTGACAGGTATCAGCTGTTGCATAGTGTATGAACCACCACCATTCTGCCAGGGTGGGCTTTATAGGCCCTTGCACTAGTGTCAACAACCCCACAAGGGAATGGAGAACCAGGATGGGCCCTTGCAGCTGTACACGGTATTGGTGCAACCATGGGAGTTAGGAGCTGTGAGGGTTTGGTGCTCAGCTCCATCCAACACTGTGAAACTCCCAGTGCAGGTGTTTGCACAGAGCAATGTCATTTCCCAGTACAGACAGGACCCCAGTTGGCCCCAGGTGTTGCTAATATGAGCCAGTGAAACAGGCCCTGGCATTTAATCTTTCACCGTATTAATTAGCCCTGTGCGGCCCCCTGATACCGCAAGCAGGGATGCCAGCCCCTGTGGCAGAGCCAAGCTGATGGTTTGTGGTTTTCCTCATTCTTGAATCGTGGGAGCTGCCGCAGCCCTTTGGAACAGGAACCAAAGAACACAACTGGCCACACAACAGTGAACAGGGCTCTTGGCTGCTTGCACCTGCTGCTTGTGCCTTCCTCTTTGGGGTTTCTATGTTCTGGCTCCGTCTCTTCTCTAACCACCCTTTGTCCCTGGCACTGGATCCAAGGGGACCACGGGGGATGAGATCTCTCAGCTCACACAGCTGAGCAGAGGAAAACCAGACCAGCCAGTCTGCAATAAGAGGGCACCTTCCTAACCCTGGCCCCCAGCCCGGCCCTACACACCCTGTGTGCCCTGGGATAGCTACGTCAGTCGGATGTGGTGGATTTTTCCATTCTAGCTGTGCAGGCACAGCCCCAGCATGGCTGCAGCTCTGCTGGGATAAAAGTGTTTTTCTCTGGGCTAGTGTATTCTCCTTCTAGCTCAGGGACAGCTATGGCAGCATTAACACATTTACCCCAGTGGGACCACCCACACAACGGGGGGAGCCGTGCCCCTTTAATAGCATTTGGCCACATCCTAAAAAAGAGGCAGGCAGCCTCCAGAGTCGTGACTGCGCTAGGTCTCCAGCTGCTGCCATAGTGGGAGCTGCGGTGGTAGGAATCGCAAGGAAATTTAGGGCCAAACCCTGTGGCAGAGGAGGCTGGCTCTGTGGCTCTCCCCTGGGCTGGGACACAGGACATCAGTTTTCACTTCCTAGCTGTGCTACAGACTGCCTGTGTGACCTTGGGCCAGATGCTTCCAGCTGGATAGCCAGATATTACCAGGTACTGAGCAGTGTTCCCTCTAATTTTTTTCCATCCATGTGTGGAATAAATGTTGGTGTGTGCACCAAAGCATATGCAGATGTGCACCACTAGTAGAAACACAGGTTGCCGGAGGCTGCAGGCTCTCTGCTAATCATCAAGGGCAGCATTGAAATCCCTCCTGGGTGGCCACCCAAGCGCTCAGCTTACAGGGAACAGAGGTGCTGAGAACTCTCGAAAACCTGGCTCCTTATCTCTTGAGGGCACAGTTTCCCTTCTGTAAGACAGGGGATGAGGACATCTTCCCAGCCCCAGGAGAACTGAGGCCAGGCCCAGAGTCTGGGGTAGGGGCAGGTCCTTCCTTCGGGGCCAAGTTTATTATTCAGACACAACCCTATGCTGTTTCCCTAATCAAGGCAGCAAGGCAGGGACCTAAGACACCTTCCTCTTCACATCTCTTCAACCTGCCACTGGAAGCTCCCTGCTTCCTGCCACCCCTCACCTGGGCTCTTTCATCCTTTGATAAGAATCACTTGGCCCAATAATCCCATCTATCCGCCCCAAACACCTGTTAGAATGATGGGGGAGGTGTGAGTGCGGAACAGCTCCTACATATGAGAAGGGATTGAAAAGACTAGGACTGTTTGGCTTAGAAAAGGGATCATAAGGAAGGTTATGATAGAGGTCTATAAATCCTGAATGGTGCAGAGAAAGCGACTTGATGTTATTTACCCTTTCATACAACACAAGAACCAGGATCACCCAATGAAATGAATAGGCAGGAGATTTAAAGCAAACAAAAGGAAGAACTTCTTCACACAGTGCACAGGTAACCCATGGAACTCCTTGCCAGAGGAGGCCAAAAGTATAAATGGGTTCCAAAAGGACTTGGCTAAGTTGCTGGAGGCTAGGTCCAACAATAGCTATTAGCCAAGATGTCCCTCAATCTCTAGAAGCTGGGACACAGTGGTTCCCAAACTTTTAGGCATCACGCCCCCTTTTTGATTTTTGAGAAAACATCATGCCCCCCCAGTTTGGGAACCCATGCACTAGAGGATGGATCCAGTACCAGAGCTAGCCCATGGGGGGCTCTGTGCAGGAATATTGTAGTCTCCCCCAATTATACTAATACAGTTTGAACCTCTCTAATCTGGCAACCTCGGGACCTGACCAGTGCTAAACCTGTGAATTTGACAAATCATGGGAGGTCAATATTGTGTAGCAGCATTACCAACACTTCCACTGCTTGCTGGGCTGTTGGAGGACATGTAGGGGTCAGCTAGAGCTAAATAACAGCACAGAACTCTGAGAGTTAGGACTGCTGGCTGTAAGCAAACTTTACGGGACTATGGGAGACTTGGCCACACCCATGCTAAGTGGACATCTGGCTAATTAAAATCATGCTGGACCACGGATGTTGCCGGACTAGAGAGGTTCAACCTGTTAATAGGTGGCCCCTTGAGCTCCTTGGATCCTAAGAAGTTGCTTAGTCTACTTATGCCTATTTGGATCACTCAAAATAACCCTGTTCTGTTCATTCCCTCTGAAGCGTCTAACAAAGGCCATGACAGGAGACTGGCCCAGAGGCAGTGTTCCTTGAATGCTGCACACTTGGGCGGCCACCCAGGAAAGATTCAGGTGTCACCCAGCTGATTCACAGAGCGCTCACAGCCAGCAGCCTTTGTTTCTCCTGGTGGTGCACATCTACATATGCCTTAGCACACCGAACAAAATTTATTCCACCCATGGATGGAAAAATATTAGAGGGAACACTAGCTAGACCCACTGTGTCAGTTCTTATGTTCATAAAAGGGCTGGATCTTCCCCCAGACTTCCCCCCGACTCTGTGAAGTCAGACCACTCTGTTACAACAATCCTTTCTCTGCCTCTGATGTTGAGAGTGGGGGAGGCAGGGGCCTGCTTTCACTCTATCTGAGCAGTGATGGGCACAATGGGCCATCCTCATCAGCTATCAGATGGGCCAGCCTCAACAGGGGCCTTGAGGGGCCAATGTAATACATAGTGACTAATGAGAGTGGGTACAGCCTTTGCAATATTTCTGTCTGATCAACTAGAATAGAGGCAAGCAACACTCCTTCCCCAGGAATACTGAGGGGATGTGAGCCCACCAGGTTTTATCCCTCTCCGATTTCAGAGAAATCAAGCCCAATTTTGGCTACTGCCTTTACTGAGGAGCAATGGCTAGCTTGGTTACCAAAAACTCCTACTTCTAGCTGAAGGGGGATCTCTGCTCTGGACAGGGCATGTGACAAAATCTTTCTGATCCTTTGAAAACCTTGCAGGCCAGATCCTAGCAGGGACATCTCAGCCTAGCACCACCGAGCCTGGTTCCTATTTGCATGAAGGCCCCATTCCAGAGTGGTGGAAATGGGACCAGCAACCCAAAGGTGCATTTACTCTGCACCCAATTAGCTTATTTTGGAATGAGGGTTACAGGGATGCTGGAATAGCATGCTTGTTATTTCGAAATATATTTCGAAATAACGGGCATGTTTAAAGACACAGTATAGCTATTTCGGGATACTTCCGGTATCCCGAAATAGCACGGTTGTCTAGCAGTAGCCCAATGGAGCAATGGTGCTTTACACCAGTAAATAAGGGTGCAGAAAAAAGGAAGGGTGCTCTTTTCACTCAACTCTCAAAGCTGCAAGTTGGCTTAATGATGAAGATCAAAGCACCTGTTCCTGCCTGGTTTCTAGGCCTATCCCTAGTGGCCAAGGAAAGGAACTTAACATGGTTACAGCCAGGCAGCAATAACTCATAACTCCGGTCATCTGAAGAAGTGGGCTGTGCCCACGAAAGCTCATGATACCATCGACATGTTTTGTTAGTCTATAAAGTGCTACCGGACCATTTGTTGTTTTTTTCTATAACAAACTAACTCGGCTACCCCCTGAAGCTCCTCGTCTTTGTATCTTTCATCCAGATGGATACAAAAGTTTCAATCTATCTCAGTTGTCTGCTATATCTCTAGCACAGTGGTCCCCAATGTGGTGCCCGCAGGCGCCATGGCGCCCGCCGGGCCATTTCTGTGCGCCCGCCGAGTGAACGGGGCTGGCCCCGCCCTCGGGCGCACGGCACATGGGCGGTGCCGGCCCTCTGGGTGCACGGCGTATGGGCAGCGTCGGCCCTGGGCGCGCAGCACATGGGCAGTGCTGGCTCCGGGCACGCAGCGTTTGGGCGGCCCCACCCCTGGGTGTGCGGCACAAGGGCTGTGCCGGCCCCACACGTGTGGCATATGGGCGGTGCCAGTCCCTGGGCGTGCGGCACAGGAGCGGTGCCGGCCCCGGGCATGCAGCACACGGGCAGTGGTGGCCCCGCTCCCGGGCGTGCGGCGTATGGGCTGTTCCAGCCCCCACGCACAGCATATGGGTAGCCCCACCCCTGGGCGTGCTGCATAGGAGCGGCGCCGGTGCCGGCCCCGGGAGTGCAGCGCATGGGTGGCGCCAGCACCGGGCGCGCGCCGTATGGGTGGCCCCGTCCCAGGCACGTGCATGACCCCGGCCCCAGGTGCATGTGTGGCCCTGCCCTCGGGTGCCCGGCACGTGAGTGGCCCCACCCTTGGGTGCCCGGCAGCCCCAAAAGTTTGGGGACCACTGCTCTAGCACTTCCCCCACCACTGAAATGCTACCATCTCTGAAGAGACTGTTCAGCAGTGTGCAGCGGTGGTTCAGGGCAGGAAGTGGAGAATTCTCTGCCCTCTCGTGGCTGTCCGGGTCAGCCACAGTTTGTCAGGGTAACAGTCTGGCTCTTTGGAGGCAAGTAATGTGGGATCACCAGTGACCAAAAGAAAACAAAAAGACCGAGATCTCAATTTCTAACTCACCTGAAAAGTATCCCCCAGTAGCGCTCCCAAGCCAGGACGTTGGCTCAGTTCCATGCTAGGACAACACCCAAGCCCTTGGTGGGGACTTGGCTGAGCCTGGGTGTGAGGCTCGAGTGCCAGCTTCCTGCTGGCACGGCAGGGCTGAGAATGAGCCTGGCTGTGCCGCAGTGGGCTGGGAAGGGAAGGGAAGCCATTTTCCAAACCGGTTTCATTTTCAGCCAGAGCAGCCGGGGCCCTGCACACAGCAGAGCAGAGGAATCCGGGCCTGGCGCTAGCTCTGCTGGGTGAGCAAAGCACTGTGGTAAGACAGGCGCTGCGGGTTCATGCCCTAGGCGAGGTAACACATGGTTCACACATCTCACCTGCTTGTCCCATAGGCCCCACCCTTGCCAGTCCGAGGATCTTAAAGGAGTCAGACTGTCCCTGTGCCTTTTACCAGGTCTCATCCCAGCTCCTTAAAGAGGCGGGTTTCAAGTATTCCCACAAGGTGTCCACCTCACAAAGGACACCGTGGCTATTAGCCTGTTTTTATCACAGCAGCTCCTAGCAGCCACAGCTGAGACTGGGGCCACAGGGAGAGGCAGTGCCTGCCTCCGAGCTCTGGCCATCTACCTAGAGGACACAGACAAATGGGAGAAGGATAAACAGAGAGAGAGAGAGAGAGAGAGAGAGAGAGAGTATGTGTGAGAAATAGTGACCCGGGAGCAGCAGGGTGATTTACCAAGGTCGGGGAGGGGAGCGGATGAATTGAGCCTACCTCCTCCAATTAATGGGTCACATGCCCAGCCTTCCTGCTAAAGGGAGGTTCCCACGCCCGCCTGCCCCCCTTAGCTCCCCTGTGCCATTTTTGCCTGCAGGCAATGGCTGCCCCAGTTAACGTGCGAGATAAGAACTTTGCTGTGCCCGGGAACTGGTTCCCGCAGGAGTCTGGTGACAAGAATTTATTGTCTGCACAGAAGACAGGGCCATGGCACTTTTGACTGGCCGGCATCACTAGGCCAGAAATGAAAAGGGCATAGGGATCAGGGTCAGCGCTAGGACAAGGCAGCCAGGCCAAACAAGGTCAAACCTGGGTGCCCACAGGTAGATGCCTACCTAGAAGTGACGGCAAGTAAGGCAGGTGGCTGCCCTCATGGTTAAGGGCTTGACTGGCAAGCTAGAGCTCTGGCTTCCACTTCTAGCTCTCCTTGGGCAAGTCATTTCACCCCACAGCTTCCCCATTGCCACCTCCCTCCTCCTTCAGCTGTCATTTCTGTGCAGCTGGGAACTCCTTCCCAGCTGCACACCATGCCACTGGGATCACTCCTCCCCAGCAATGACATGTGGCCACCTCTGGGGTGGAATGGGACAGCTGCTTAAAAGCTACACAGCAACGCTGCACAATGGAGCACCCAGGTAGCTCAGTCCATGGGAGACACAGACACGTGCCCAAACATGGCAGGAGTTGCTTAACTTTAGACACCTGCCGTTGCCAGAGCTAGTCCTAGGTGTTTATGGAACTTGCAGTGTTTCTAAGAAGGCATTTTCACCCAGGCGGTGCCTGAGAA
This sequence comes from Apalone spinifera, assembly GCA_030068395.1. Classification (NCBI taxonomy): domain Eukaryota; kingdom Metazoa; phylum Chordata; order Testudines; family Trionychidae; genus Apalone; species Apalone spinifera. Next base: position 10,869,566 of record JANRFK010004824.1, read on the forward strand.
CAGGACAGACTCCCTGGGGACAGCCACCATCGCAAGGCACTTACCCACGGTCACTCCCTGTAGCAGGTCAGCCTAGAGCTGGGAATAGAACTGAGCACCTACAAACTCCTGCCTGAGCAACTGGGTCTGCCAACCATTAGACCCCACTACCGCAGCTGCTGCCTGCTCTCGCTTTAAACAAGTGACCATTCTAGCACAGCCCCGATCAGGTGTATCGAGTGACTTTGGGCTATTGCCTGCGGGCCCAGTGGGACTGCAGGAAGAGCTTTTGGAGACGCAGCCATCTGGGACCCTGCAGAGCATCCAGCTCTGAAATCTGAGCCCCTTTCAGTGAAAGAGATGGGAGGTGATGGCCTAAAAGCAGAAAAGCAACAGCAAGAAAAGCAACAGCGCCACAGAAAGAAAGCAAAGAGAGGACAAATGTATCACGCCTCATCTTTGTCTGCTTGGATGGCACCTTTTCCTGGGAACCCTTCATGCCAGGTCATTTTGGATACAGGATCCTTTCTTTCCCTCGCCTATTGTGCAGTGCAGCTTGTCAGCAGCTGTCCCGTTCCACCCCAGAGGCGGCTGCATTACATTGCTGGCGAATGAGCCCGGTGGCATGTTGTGCAGCTGTCAAGGAGTTATTGCAACGTGGTCATGAGTACAGTGCCAGAACTCTACTTGCAGTAAGGGATGAAAGTATTTTGCATTTGCCCCTAATTTTTCAAGGCATCAGGGCTGGTGTCGCCAGGCGGGTGCAGTGCGAGCCGGCTGGCTCTAGAGAGACGTAGCCAGAGCAATCTCCAGTGCTGTGCGCACAAGGTACAGGGCACTCCCTGCCCCACACCCGGGACCCTGGGCTGCCTCTCACCGAGGCAGGAGCAGGTGTTGAACCCCGACCTCCTATGGGACTGACGTCCTTGGAGATGTGACGAGGGGAGCAGAACCTGAGCTGTGAAATCTACATGCGTCAGAGAGATGTTCGCTGTAGCAAACAGAGCAGAGCCACCCTCGGCGTCACCAAGGCTGTGTGGGACACAGGAGCTGGTGGCTGAGGGCTCCTAGGGAGGTGGGTTCAATTCCCTCCTCTCCTGCAAGCTGCCTCTGTGACCTTAGCCAGTCACTTTGCCCCTGTGCTCAATGTGGGGGGCGGGATGTCCTGCCCCACAGAGGGCTGTCAAGAGACATGCATTGAAGATGGTGAGGAGCTTGGACATCTCAGGAAGGGGGACAGGTAAGTACGTTAGATAGAAACTAGCCTGTTGTCTCACGAGACACAAATCCCGACTGCGCCTCGGCTCTGATGCCCCGGTCAGACTGTGCCTGCTGGGGAGAGGCGGTAGAACCACACACTGGGATGCAGAGGAATCCCCCAAATGAAGTTTGTCCCTGAAATGGAGACCTCATTGATTGGCTAATGGGTTGTCCCCTTGGAAACCTGGGCAGGGAGGCCGAGGGGACTGACCCCCATGTCGCCCCCTGGAGATGGACCCCCATGTCGCCCCCTGGAGACCATTTGGTGTAGTGCAGGGAAGTGCGCTGGCCCTGGGGCTGCTGGAGCCAGACTCACCCCTCATGTAAGCAGCAAGTGCCTGCCAATCACCACCACTGTCAGGCGGGTGCCTTCCGTACTGCCCAGGGAAATAGCAAAACCACAGTGTTTGGAGCCTCTTGCTCTGCAGCTGCATCTCTCTGGCCAGGCCTGGGGGAAATAACAAATGGCTGGGAATAGCCACTGCACACACGGATCTGCTGTGGATTTGTCCCCGCCTCCTTGTGCCTCAGTTTCCTCCTCATTACAAACTTGGGTCCTGCTGCTAACTCCCCAGTGGGGTTGCGAGGGATAAGTCAGTGATGTCTGTGAGGCTTTTGGGCAGAATGTGGAAGACGGTTATCATCACCATCACTGTCCAGCTCTGGGTCACAATGCACAAACACCTAGTGAGCGCCAGGAGCCAACAGGCAGAACAAAGGTGGGGGAGGGGGTAGTAACTCTCCCCATGATGGGAATGGAACCAAGATCCCCTGAATCCACATCCAGAGCCCTAACTACTGGGCATCACAGTCCTAGAGAGTCAGACAAAGCGCTGTTATTCCAGCAGAGGGACAAAGCCACTTGGGAGCAAATATTCCTTCATTCCAGCAATAGATCTTGTGGAGAACACAGGCCAGAGCAGAGCCATCAACCCAACCCGAACCTAACAGGACACGACAGGAAATGCCGGCTCTGGGTTTCTTATCAGGCCCAGATCTGCTCACCTCCTCCTGGCCATGGGGCCGGCACAGCAGTGGCTGTATGCCCTGTTCCCGCCGGCTGCCCCTACCTGGCTGCACCTCTCATGCTGCAGTACACACAGCGCAGGAAGGGGCAGCTCCCCGACGGCTCCCCCACAGGGAGGAAATGGGGCCAAAGAGAAGGGAGAACTCTGCCCCACCATTGCCTCTGTGATGGGTCCAGTTTACGGCCCCCAAGCTCCACCCAGGGCAGGAGGGGGTGTCACTAAGTCAGGAATGGGAGGAAGATTCAGGTCAGAAAATGACTTAACCCTCTTAGGCTTGGGTGTGGATTGAGCCTTAAAGTTCAGCCTCTGAGCCCTGGGGCTTCCTGGAATTCACTCTGGGCTGAACTAAAATAGATCAGTGAGAGAAACAGCCCATCTTGAGTGACACATGGCCAGTGATGGAGAATCCACCGCTGCCCGGGGGACATGTTTCCAGCGGTTAATTCCCCTCCCTGCTAATACTGCCTGCCAGACTGAATTTGTCTCACTTTGGCTTCCAGCCATTTGGTCGTGTCCCACCCTGGCCTGCTAGACTGAAGAACCCTTCATCAGATTCCTGTTCCTTATGTAGGTACTTGCAGACACCCCTTTAAGCTTCTCAAGCTAATAGGCTGAGCTCCAGGAGTCCATCACTAAGCCTGTGACCATTCACTTGGCTCTTCTCTGACCTCTCTCCAATATAGCAACATCTGTGAATTGAGGGGAACCAGAGCCGGGCACAGGATCCCAGCAGCAGTGGTGAAACCCGTGCCAGATACAGAAGTAAAATAACCTCTCCGCTCCTACTTGAGAGCCCCCCGTTTATGCATCCCAGGGTTGCATTCGTGCCTTTGGCCACAAGGCCACACTGGACACTCATGCTCAATTGATCATCCACCAACCACCCCAAACTTTGTCAGAGTCCCTGCTGCCCAGGGTAGCGCCCCCAGCCTGTAAGCAGGGCTACGCTCTTTGTTCCTAGCTGCACACATTTACGTATAGCCCTGTTAAACCACATATTGTTTACTAGAGGCCAGTTTACCAAGAGAGCCAGATCACGTTGTGACGGTGACTTGTCCTCTCCATTAGTGACCACTCCCACAACTGTGGTGTCACCTGCAGGGCTGGCCTGAGCCATTCATGTGCCCCAGGCCCCAGGCGCGCGGTGCCCCCGGCCCCGGGTGCCTGGCGCATGCGCGGCCGCCCTGCATGATGCCTCCTACAGTGGGGCACCCTGGGCAGTAGCCTGGTCAGCCCGTAGCTTGGGCCGGCTCTGGGCACCTGCCAGTGTTCCCTGTAGGTACTTGTGCGGCCATTCAGGAGAAACTTAAATGCCACCTGATTAGCAAAGCACTCACATCTGAGTTTTGTGTGATTGTTGGTGGTGCACATCCGCACATGCCTCTGAGACATAACATTTATTCCGCGCCTGGATGGAAAACATCCACACCTGGCTGGAAAAGATGAGAGGGAACATTGTCACCTGCACATTGTAACAGGGATGGTTTTGTTTGATTCCAGGTCAAGAACAGAGCCTTGCAGGACCCCACTAGAAACACACCTGCTCAAAGATGATGCATCTGTGTTTACAGTTCCATTTGGAGGCCTCGCAGTGAGCTGGCTTTTAACTCATGTAAGTCGGGCCACGTTCATTTGATATTGTTCTGGTTTTAAAGTCACGATGGCCTGCGGTACCAACGCGACTGCCTTGCAGAAGGCTGTCTGCAGGCAGGAGAGTGCAGGGAAACAAGCAGTCCTCATTCGGTTAACGGGTGGACACTAAACCACTGTGTTCCCAGTGCTTGGATTGATCCCAGGACCTGAGCATTTGAGAAAGGGCCTCGGCAGGGCCTTGCTGCTTTTCATCCGGCTCAGGAGGGTCTCACCCGAGACGGCCTTTAGTTTGATCTGGAGGTATGAAAAGGAGGAAATCGCCCTCCCGCAGCAGCGTGTGAAGAGAAACAGAAACAGTCTTTCTGTGTGGTGAGCTGGCTGGAGCCCACGCCTGGCGGGAGATTACCAGCCCCAGCCATCTCACTGGCTCCCCTTGGAGATGCAGAAAAGCCTTCTCCCTCCTTCCCCGCCATCCAGCCCCTGGGGCCAAGGGCCAATTCTGCGCTCTCTTCTCAAGGCTTGGCACTTGGCTCTCTGCAGAGCAATCTCTACCTCCCTCAGGGGAAGGATTCCCAAGCTGTCACGTGCCCCCAGGCCAGGATCATGCATGGGGCTCAGGCTTTCCAGGGCCTCATGGGGCAGTGGTTCATGGCTGTGGCTGCACTGGGGAGAGGACATTACATGGAGAAGGGAGTGCTGTAGGGGCACAAGGTCCCACATCGGCTGAGGCTCCAGACTGGTGATGCTGCACAACACCCTCCAAGAGCTAAGCCATCTCCATGGAAATCCTGGGTGTGGTCCCTCCCTCGCAGTGGGGTCCCTCCCGCCCATCCCCCTTTCACAGTCCCCTGCCCCACAGTCCCCTTTCACAGTTCCCTGCCCCACAGTCCCCTCCCCCACAGCCCCCTTTCACAGTCCCCTGCCCCACAGTCCCCTCCATGGGCTGCCCAGCTCCCAAAGGGACAGATGCTCAGTGAGTTTCCAGCTCTTGTGGCTGTGAAGGAAAGTCCCAAAACAGGGTCTAGGTGCAACTGGGAGGGCGGAGCTGCCCTGAGCGTAACCAGTGCTGTGATGCTGCCTGAGTCTGCCGAGAGCCTGAGCCCATTGCTCTGAGTGGGGTGGGGAGATGCCCCCATGGAACTGGCACAGTGACCCCTGCCTGAGTCCGCACCGAGGCTGAGCCCATCACTGGGAGGGAGGGGCAAGGGACATTCCCACATGTAAATGACACTGTGACACTGCTGGAGTCTACACGCAGCCTCCACCAGCGGGAGGAGCAGCAGCTTCTACTGGGAGGGAGGAAGTAGCTTGGCCCTGCACCTGCTCAGACACCCATTGCTCTTCGGTGGGGACCCTGCTGTCTCTTTCACTGCCTCTGGGGGTGGGAGTCAGTATCCTAGTTTAAAAGGGGAGAGGAACCTCCGAGCCACTCCAGGCACCTGTGAGGGGGTGTGGGAGGCCACTAGACACAGTGTCTGCCTCAGGTGCATATTGACAGGGTGCGGGGAGTCTGGACCCCTTGTGTAGGGGAGCCATCTACCTATGGTGTCAGGACCAGTCACAGTATGTCAGCCCTAAAATGTAGAGTAATAAACGGTGTCTCATTCTGGGCTCTGAATATGTATGGACCCAGCCAAGCCTTTGCCTTGGTTTGGACAATGACTCCCAGTCTCCATATTTCAGTACTATCGGGACAGGAACGTGACCTGTGGGTCACACCGGCCCAGCGCCCATGGTGAGGTGGAGCATGCAGATACCTTCCCATTGGAGGCCTGGTCAGTGCAGTGAGTTTTGACAGAGCTCAACACAGATTCCTTTGCTGAGGCTGCACTGACCCCTGGTGGCACCTCCTAGGCAGTGAACACCTGAGTCACGGGGAGCCTGGACCTGACACAACCCCTCTGCTGCTGGCCCACATCCTGGTTCTGTCAGGTGGGGCTCACACGCAGCCTCTGTGTCTGTCTCCCCTTGCAGCGGGGCTTTGGCTGGAGGCACTAGCCACAGGATCGGGCCCCTCGTGAAAAGTGTCTTTGCTCTCATGTGGCGTTGGCTTTATTGCAACTTCTCCCCAGTCCAAAGTTTCTGGGTCTGTTTCTCAAAACGAAGTCAAAGGGGCTTTAATGGCAAGAAACAAATGTCCCTTTCAGAGCCATGGGAGTTCAGTGCCCAGCAGATTAAATCAAGTTTCTTGCTTTCCAACTTTCTCTCTCGCTTTCTTCCCCCCTTTGTGCCTTTCTCGTTTTCCTCTCTCTGCCTCTTTCTTAGTCTAGCTCTTTTTCATGCTCATTCTTTCCTCTCATTTTGTCTCCGATTCTTCCCCCCCATTTTGCCGTTCTTTTTCTCTCTCGTTTTGGCTTTTTACTTTCTCTCTTTTTCACTCCCAGCCTTTTGAAGTGCGGCTTCTATTTTGTTTTCTTTGTTTCTTATTCTCGCTGGATAACCCTCATTCCCTCCCCCGCACCTATGGTGGGGGCAGGAGCGCAGTCCAGTGAATCCGACTGCTTCCTTCTGGCCCGGATTCAATTCTCTCTTCTGCCACCTGGCCTATCGCTGTGCTGACAGCTGTTCCCTGCCTTTTCATGCCAGACAGCTAGATGTGCTAGGTCAGGGGTTCCCAACCTGGGGTATGCGTACCTCCAGAGGGTACAAGAAGCTTGTCAAGTAGGTACAGGGAATATTTGGTAAATAACTAGATTATCCTAATTGAAATATTCCAAAAGTAGTAGTGTTAGTAAAAAAAGTTGTGGATTCTAGAGTCTAGAATTTATTTCCTTTCATATTGATTAGGGGGTACGGGAAGGTTTACTAAAAGCCAAGGAGGTTCGGGGACTGAAAAAGATTGGGAACCCCTGTGCTAGGTGAACGGGGGTGGGGGGGTGGGGGGGGGGAATGCAATGTGAGGAAATAGACTTATTTCTAAATTGTTATTTCGGGAGTTATTATTTCAGATTATCTTATTTTGAAATAACCTGGTAGCATAGACCTCGCCTGAGAGGGCTAAATGCACCCCTGGAGCTGCAGGAGGCAGACTGAAAGGGCACAGGGGCAGAAGGACCAGCCAGGGACCAGGAGACTGCAAGGAGCACTGAAGAGGGAGGGCCAGAGATGATCAATATTGTCCATTCCTAGATACAGGCAGAGCATGTGGCTGCAGTGCAGCTGTCTCTGGGGTGGGACACAGCCACTGTTTAATAGCAGCATGGCACAGCTGCTGAGTGCGTCACTGGAACTGAGCAAGTTCTGGGACACAGGCAAAGGCACAATTTCCAGAGAGTGTGGAAGGGCAGCAGCTGTGCACTCCGGGACCTGGTTTGCTTTTCATCCCTTTCCCCAGACTATCAGGGAGCTAGGAGAAAGTGCTTGCAGTCCGTGCATGCCTCTCACACCTGGCTGGGGAGCTCCCTTTGCCAGACAGGTGTAAGAGGCATGCACAGACTGCAAGCACTTTTCCCTCGCTCCCTTAGCACCCGGGGAAGGGGATGAAAAGCAAGCCACATTCCAGAGCACACGGCTGCTGCACGCCCCCCCCCTCCCAAAATGACACCCTGGATTAAGACGCAGTGGTGCCCCACATTTTTGGGTGCCCTATGCAACTGAGTATTCTGCATATGGGTAAGGATGGTCTTTCCCCTGGGTCCTAGTCCCAGCTCCCCAGAGTCGGGTGCAATTGTGTACATCTGCACACTGCTCCCCAGGGGTCACAGCTTGCTGGGGAGAGGACAAGGGGGCAGCTGGTGACCTAGCACCATGCACCTGGCAGTCCCTGGGACCATCCAGCTCCTTGGGTGGGAAAAAGGAGGAGGCTGCCTGTTGCTAGCACTCCAGGCTTCCCCTGCCCTTGGCTACTTTGCTCCTCGGACCCCACTGCAGGGCACAGCAAGCCCCAGTGTGGGGCTGCATCTGCTGCCCCCTGCACGAACCTTCAAAAATAGCAGATGCTTCCTCTGAACACCCCTCCCCTTGCAAGTGGGTGGGAGGCAGGAGCTGCCAGAGATCCCATTGCTCATTTACACAGAGCTGGGAGGCTGTGCGAGACTTGCTCCAGTTTTACCCAGTCTCCCAGCCCAGTGCAACTACCGACCATGCAAGGAAATAGAGGGAGGGGTGGCATGGAGGAGGAAGGAAAAAGCTGGTCTTTCAGGGACAATGGTGGATGCGGTGCAGGGACACAGGATCGTGCCCACTACGGTGACATGGCATCAGAGGCAGTGATGTGCCCCTCAGAACAGACAGGTCACCCTGCCTGCCCTGCTGTCTCCTGCTGGCAAGCACGGTGCTGTGGATCGACCACACCAGGACCGCTCGTGCTGATGTGACTCTGGGCTACACTAGATTCACCCCATCCTGCCAGAGCGCAGCCTCAGGCCCCAGCTCTGCAGCCTCCCTCTTGTTATGCAGCCCCAGCCCTGCCTGGCTCCCATCCTAGCCAGGCGGGCTCCGGGACACTAGTTCCATGCTGATCAGAAGGATGAGGGGAAGCCTGGCACGCTGCCATCTCACCCCCCTGCCACTGCAAGGCCTGGGCAGGACAGAGCCACCGCGGGAGCTGGGCTGTTCAGGGAGACACCAGGCCAGGCCAGTGCCCGTAGTGCTGTTAGCAGGCGGGACCCTAGTGCGGGGAGAGTGTCACACCTGACTGCACGGCATGGGAACCCCGATGTGTCCACCACCCGGCACCCAGCGCACGCCCCCAGCTCCTGTGCCATGCTACTCCCTATCCACTACACCATCTGCCCCTGCCTGCATCGCCACGCCTACACCCCACTGCCCCAACACCTTCCCCCTCCCCCACATCGATCCCCACTGCCCTAGCTCCCTCCCCCACATCTAACCCCACTGCCCCACAACTGC
>JANRFK010004824.1:10901756-10912334 GCA_030068395.1 Apalone spinifera
TTTATTAATAACTTGGGTGCCACAGTGGCACATCCAAACAAGCCCCATGAACTCGGTACTGGTGCACAACACAACATTCATTCTGCTCATAGGAGGACACTCTTAGGCTATGTCTACACTGGCGGCTTCTTGTGCAAGAACATCTTGTGCAAGGGTTCTTGTGCAAGAACACGTCTACACTGCCATGTGCGAGCTGTGCTTTTGCGCAAGAGCATCCATGGCAATGTGGACGCTCTCTTGTGCAAGAAAGCTCCGATGGCCATTTTAGCCATAGGGGTTTCTTGTACAAGAAATCCCTGCTGGGCATCCACACTGCCCTCTTGTGCAAGAGCTTACACCTGTTAGAAAAGAGCATAGCTCTTGCGCAAGACGCCCTCTCTTACCACGCCAGACTGTAAATTTTCTTGCACAAGAGCAGGTGGGAAGTGTGGATGCTCTGCAGGTTCTCGTGCAAAAACGGCTGTACTAGCGCAAGAAGCCGCGAGTGTAGACATAGCCTTAGAGGCAACACTTCCCCCAGCCGCTCTGCTCCTGAGTTAGTCACACACATTGGGCTAATGCAACTGCAGGATAGTTGCATGAGGGGAGTTTGGTGGGGGCCAAACTAATCCCTGTTGGTAGGAGGATGGTGGGAAAAGTCCTTCGAGAGGGGTGACATGACACCTTTTTCTTCTAGTCATGTGTCCATACCTCCAGGGGCGTGGCTCATGGAGGTCGGGGGCATGGCTAATGGGGCACCACCGAAAATTATACAAACCTGCCACCCATGCCAGTGCTCCCTGTAAGCTGGATGCTTGAATGGCCACCCAGGAAAGATTCAAATGTCGCCCAGCTGATTAGCAGAGCACCCACTGCCCCCCACAGCCTGTGTTTCTATTGCTGGTGCACATCTGCACTTGCCTTGGTGCACAGAACAAAATGTATTCTGCACATGGATAGGAAAAATTAGAGGGACCATTGCCCAGGACTGGGTCACAACCCGCACTGTGAAAACCACTGAGCTAAGATGCCCTCTCCCTATGTGCCCTGCAACCCGCATTAGTGGGGCAAGGGGGTTGCTCCTGTGACTGGATGTGGCAGCGTCCCAGCAGGGTAACACAAACTGTGCTTTGACTGTTGGCTTATCCATTGTGGAGGTGTCAGACTCTGAGGTTGGGAGGACAAGAAGTAGGACAGAACAGAACCCAAACTGCCAGGCACTGGTGAATTTTAGCTCAATGCCCACAAACATCTGTGTCCTGGAACAAGCACTTGGGGAGAGCCCAGAGCAGCCTGTGCAAATGTGTTAATTATCTTGAGTTAATTGACAATCAATTTGCTTGAGCTAAAACCTCTCATCTACAGGGACTTGCCACGGGGGAAATACTAAAGGGTGAGGTTAAATGACTATAGTTACTTTAGTTATAACCATCACATGGAGACTTATCTTGGTACAAGAAAGGTCTTTTGGGATTTAAAGCAATGTTTTCCTATATAGACACCCCCCTTTCCCGGAAGTTTGTAGAGAACTGGGGACAGGGTTTATAACTAACCTATGGGAAGGTAGAAAAGGCTCCTAGAATCATGGATCCTAAGCCCGGAAGGGACTGGTCCGATCGCCTGTATAACTCAGGCTGCAGAACTTCCCTGAATTCCTGGTTGAACTAGAGCAGTGTTTCCCATATGGTGTTCCACAGAACCCCGGGGTTCCGCTAAGTGAAAATAAGGGTTCCACGAGAAAAATCCATTACAATAACATTTTATGATTTTTTTTAATTAATATTTAAGCATTTACAAATTTTATTGAAAACAATTTTCATTTGTGTTTGCCACACGACTCAGCACTGAACGCACAGTCAGTGAGTGGTGCGATCACAATTAAACTTAAATGTTGATCTCATGACCTTGTTTAGTATTTGGTTATTATTATCCTTACTTATTTGTGGTCTACTTTTTCAGCTCCATATATAAGACTGTTATTAGGGGTGCCGCAAAATTCTTTCAAGTTTAAAAGGGTTCCGTGGCCAAATAAAATGGGGAAACACTGAACTAGAGTAAATCTCTTACAAAAATATCCAGTCTTGATTTTAAAACTGCCAGTGATGAAGAATCCACCCCATCCCTTGGCAGGTTGTTCCAATGTCCAATTCCCCTCACTGCTAAAAATGGGCCATTTATTTCCTGCCTGAATGTATCTAGCTCCCACTTCCAACCATTGCATCAGGTTAGACCTTTATCTGCTAGACCGAAGAGCCCGTTATGAAATGTTTATTCCTCGTGTTGCTCCTTACTAAGTCACCCCCGAAGCTTCTCTGTGTTAAGAGGAACAGATTGAGCTTCTGGAGTCGAGCACCACAAGACCCGCTTTCTGCTCCCTCGCTCATTCTCCTGGCTGGCCTCTGATACCTCTCCAGTGGACCAACACCATTCCGGAATTGTGGGCCGCAGAGGGGACAGGCTGGAAAGAGAAGTCACCAGAAAAGAAAGAGACAACGAGGGGGGGACTTGTGAAAGAGTCTGGAAGCACAATGAGAGAGAGAGGAAAGAGTGAAAGTGAAAGGGATCAAAAGGAGTGAAAAATGAGCAAGAGCTGAGAGCGTAAATGAGAGGATGAAAGGGAAACCATCTGAAAAAGGAGAAAGGAGGGGGCGCTCTCTGGAGCTGGAGATTTGTGGCAGTGCACACATCATGTAGCCCCGGCGCTGCCATCCATTCCTCTGACCCTCGCGTTTGTTCCTGCCATCCAGAGGGATTAGGCTTGTATTATCCCGGTCAATCGAAGCATTAAGCCTCAGCCTGGATATAAGATACATGGATCCAAACGAATGCTGAAATCCTTCAGAGCGAGAGCCTGGCCCGTCCTCTCGGAGGACAGAGCGCAGGCTCCATTGGGATCCACAGACGAGGCAGATAGGGTCCAGCCAGGAGATGAAATTCCCACTGTGCTAGGGCCCCCACTCCGGCAAGGGGAAGAGGAGGGGTATGTAGAATTAAAAGAGGATCAGTTTCCACATGGCAGCAGGTGCCCACCGTTTAGGGGCTGATCGCTGTATCCCTAAGGGTAACTAACGATCGGTAGGAGCCCTTACCCAGTGTCACTCTGCTGTGGATTTCAATAGCCTGGCTTCTTGGCTGGGAACTGGTGGTGCACCCCTACCCCTCCCCCCCCCGGACTGTTTACTGTAGTCAGAAACCTGACCTCGCCTCTCAACATGGGTCAACTATCCCTGCCCCCATACTTACCCCCATGACTAGCCTGACACCTCGTACGGGTACTCGTCTGACACCTCCATAACGGGTAAGTCAACAATCCAGGCACAGTTCATGTTCAAGGGGAAATAGAAACAAAGCATGTCAAGGGAAGGGGAAGGTGGACTTGAAGTGGGTACATCAGTAACACCGTGCAACCTGCAGGTAACACAACCCCCGGCAGGGATTTTCCTGGATTCCCAGTGTGTTCCACACTCCCTCATGTGAAGGGAGCCATGTGCCTGGATGAGTCGTTGCAGGCTGGCCGGTGCTTGGGTGCAGTGAGAGGATGAGGGGGCCGATTCACCCAGTGGGCCAACCTCTCTGCTCAGCACCAGGCATTACAGCAGAAAATCTCCATAGTCTAGGGGGGCCTCCCGCTGTGTTTCTACACCCAGATGGTCTCTACCAGACTAGTTCAGCAAACCTATTTCAGGGCAAAAGGGGCAACACCAAGGCAGGGGGGACAGTGAGGGGATCACCCACATTCCTCTCAGGTGGGGGAGACAGTCATGGGTCACCCACACTCCCCACAGGCAGGGGGGACAGTCAGAGGATCGCCCGCACTCCCCTCAGGTGGGGGAGACAGTCACGGGTCACCCACACTCCCCACAGGCAGGGGGGACAGTCAGGGGATCGCCCGCACTCCCCTTAGGTGGGGGAGACAGGGGTCACCTACACTCCCCTCAGATAGGGGGGACAGTCAGGGGCATCACTCATTCTCCCCTCAGGCAGGAGAGACAGTCAGGGGTTACTCACACTCCCCTCAGGCGGGGGAGCCAGTCAGGGGATCACCCACACTACCCTCAGGCAGGGCTGTCCTCCTCGCATCCTCCCTCTGATCTGTTTAATCACCCTTCCCTCCCGCAAGGTTTGTCCAGTCTCCAGGCTCAGCACTCGTAGTAAGGTGAGCACCCTGCAGTCTTCCCCATCTCTCCTCTACTCAGCCATAAGCCTGGCTCCCTTTCCCCTGGGGCCCATGAGCCTGGGTTACAGAGCACTGCTGGATGACTTCCCTTTGTCGGGCTTAAACCTTGGGGCTGAGGCAATCGGAACGTGGCCTGCCTGACTATTATTAATTATCTCCTAGTAGAGGCCTCAGCGGAGGTCAGGGCCCCATTGTGCTGAGCGTTGCACAGACAGGCGATAAGCGACAGTGCCTGCCCCAGCTGAGAGCAGAGGCACCTGTGCCAGGGGCTGCCCAGAACCGCTATGTCTACACTGGTGGGTTCTTGTGCAAGAAAGGCTGTTCTTCTGCAGAGCGTCCACACTGCCCGCCTGCTCTTGCACAAGAAGATTTACAGTACGGCGTCGGAAGAGAGGGCTTCTTGCGCAAGAGCTACGCTCTTTTCTAACAGGTGTAAGCTCTCTTGCGCAGGAGCTCTTGCGCAAGAAGGCAATGTAGATGCGGGGTAGGGGTTTCTTGCATAAGAAAACCCTCTGGCTAAAATGGCCATCGGCGCTTTCTTGCGCAAGAGAGCGTCCACACTGCCATGGAGGCTCTTGCGCAAAAGCACATGGCCATGTGGACATATTCTTGTGCAAGAGTTTTTGCACAGGAACTCTTGCACAAGATGTTCTTGCGCATGAACCTGCCAGTGTAGACATAGCCAATGAGAGATGAGGAACTTCCTTAGGGCTGGAGGTACTGAGGTGCCTAACTCCATCTATAGGCACCTAAATGCCAGTGTACATCTGGCTCATAGGCTATGTCTACATTGCAGTGACAAACTTGTCTCTGTCCCCTGCCACCTGACTCCAGCTCAGGCTGTGAGCTTGTTTCATTGCACTACAGATGTTCCCTGTGTTCCACAGTCTGAATGGCTACACTGCAATGAGACAGCCCCACAGCCTGACTCGGCTCCAGTCGGCCAGGGGTGGGTGTCTAGTTGCAGTGTAGACGCACCTTTACAATCCAAATGGACATGAGGTAGGAGAAATTGAGGCACAGAGAGAGAACGTGGCTGCCTGGTAGCTCAGAGTTAACAATACCGGAAGAAATTGCCTAGGAGGGTTGTGGACTCTCCATCTCCGGAGATATTTGAGAGCAGGTTGGACAGACATCTATTACGGATGATCTAGATCAGTGGTCCCCAACATGGCACCCGCTGGGCCATTTCTGTGCGCCCGCCAAGTGATCGGGGCTGGTCCCGCCCCCGGGCGCGTGGCGCATGGGTGGTGCCGGCTCCTGGGCGCCCCGCCCCCAGGTGCACGGCACAAGGGCTGTGCCAGCCCTGAGAGCACGGCGTATGAGCAGTGCCAGCCCCTGGGCATGCGGCACAGGCGTGGCGCTGGCCCCGGGCGTGCGGCACAGGGGCAGCACCAACCCCAGGCACGCGGTGCATGGACGCTGCCAGCTCCTGTGCGCGCGGCCCAGGAGCGGCGCCGGCCCCGGCCCCGGCCCCAGGCATGCAGAGCATGGGCAGCCCCATTCCTGGGCGTGCGGCACAGGAGCGGCGCTGGCCCTGGGAGTGCGACGCATGGGTGGCGTCGGCACTGGGCACGGGGCGTATGGGTGGCCCCGCCTCCGGGCGCGTGTACGGCTCTGCCCCCAGGTGCCCGGCGCCTGAGTGGCCCCGCCCCTGGGTGCCCAGCAGCCCCAAAAGGTTGGGGTCCACTGATCTAGATGGTGCTTGGTCCTGTTGTGAGGGCAGGGGACTGGACTTGATGACCTCTCGAGGTCCCTTCCAGTCCTAGTGTTCTATGATTCTATGAACAGAAGCCTGGTTTTCTGTAGTCAAGTGCCCTCCCCACTGGGCCTCACTGCCTAATCAGTGCTGTGCTTGTTGCCCTAGGGATGACCTGCCAGGCCCGGAGCTCCTACCTGGTGGACGAGGTGCTGTGGGGACATCGCTTCATGTCCGTGCTGAGCTTGGAGGATGGCTTCTATGAGGTGGACTACAACAGCTTCCACCAGACCTTCGAGGTGCCCACGCCCAGCTGCAGTGCCAAGGAAATGGCTGAGGCCACGGCCCGCATGGACGCCCACATGTACTGGTCCATCCCTAGCCGGCTGGACGAGAAGGTGGAGGAAGGGACAGAGAAAGAAGCCGGGGACAAGGAGAGGAACGGCAGCTTGGCTAACCCAGAGAGCGAGTCCAAGGTGTAACGGGACAGTGCCGAGGTGGGAAGATGGAGTGCCCATCCGAGGCCAAAGCGTTCGGGCGTAGAATGGGAGATTGGGGGATCGCAGGGGGAGGAGAGAGAGGAGACTTGTGAAGCATCAGGTGCTCAGGAAGGAGGGATGGAAGGAAGGAGGAGTGATAGCTGGTGAAGGAGATAGAAGAGTGAGCAAGGAGGCAAAGGGATGACAGATGTACCCAGTGACTTGGGTCTCTAAAACAGGGTAAAACGTGTAGTGGTAGCAACTCTGCAGCGATGGCGGGGTTGTGTGCCGGGGCTGACTATGCAGGTAATAAATCAGATATTTATACATACACGTCTATTTTGTAGCTGTACAGAGCAATGAACGAGGCCTGCTGCGCGAAGGAGCAGGAGGAGGGTTTTTATAGCACGGACATGGATTGTGGAGGCACGAGGGCAGGCGGGCCATTTGAGAGCCAACGGGTGGGGTGGAAGGGTGGAGCAAAGAGACACATGGATGCATGAATTGGACAACAGAAGCGGAGTAGCTGCCCACCTCGTGTGGAGGGGGGGATGCATGCATGCTAAGCCGCTTTGGAAGAATGGCCCTGCAAGTGGCAGGGTGTGGAGCAGCTGGAGGGCGGTGGAGGCGCAAGGGACCGGCTGCACCGGCCGTGGGGTGGATGGACAGGGACAGGGCTGTGCACTAGAGTACCTGCATAGCTGGAGAACAGGCGGGGAATGTCAAGGGGCTTAATATAGAGATAGAAGAGCAGAAGAAAGGACCCATGGGGACGAGCTATGTTCAGCCTGGCTTGTGAGGGGCAAAACAGCGAGCCGAGGGATTGATCCAAAAATGAAAATTGTGGACAGGAGGGAGAATCGTAGCAAAGACCAGGATGGGCTACGAGCGGCATGATGTTGGGTGACCTGCGGAGCGTCTCCCATGCCCTGCCCTTCCCCCACTCAGACACACTAGCACTCCCAGTGCCCCCGAGCTTGCTGTCTCTCTCACTGTCTTTTAATAAAAGGTTTTGAAATGGACGTGCCGTCTCCCCTTTGCCGCCAAAGGCTTTGGGCCAGATCATGGGCTGCTATCTTACAGCAGCACTGGAGGGCCTCTCCTGGGCTCCGGCATGGCCAGGGCACGGTGCTGCCTGCACACGTCCAGGAATGAAGCTGCCGGGCCGGGGTGTCCTTGAGACGTGCTAGTGTCTGCTCTGTGATTGGATTCTGCGTGGATGGCTCAGTGGCTGAGCGGACCTGGGTTTGGGATGCTCTGCTGCACGGCGACCTGTACCCGGGACACTGCCACGCACCTGCCAACGGAACCTCACCTGAGTCACCCACATGGCTGGGGCCAGCAGGCCTTTGTCTCTCACTGCAACTCGCTGCCCGAGGATGGAGGGAGAGGCATTTCAAAACCCCATGAGACAGGCGCTTTCCTCCTCTCGCTCACAGGTACAAATCCAGCCTGTTTGACGTGGGACTAAAAACTGCTGCTGGCCGGATTGGTGCTAGGAGGCGGGTGCGCCTGTTCCAATGGCATTCGGCTGGCAGTTACAACAGACGGACTGACGGGGTTTTCCTGGTGGGTAGAGAGGTGGAGCCAATGCATGGGGGGGGGGAGGCTTGTCCTCCAATTGCCTGTGCTAGAGCGTCGTGTCCCTCCATCCTGAGGAGGGTCTTAATGCCCCCTCTGGGGGCTAGCTCCACAAACAGGCAGGATGGCTTAGTGGTTAGAGTAAAGCCTGGGGTTGAGGGTCAAAGCTGAATGGCAGGCGTGTCACTTGCTCTTTGGGTGCCTTGGTTCCCATCAGTGTGAGGACAAATCTGGTAAAGACGGAGGGGTGCTCAGAGGCTGCGGGAACAGGAGCTGGAATGGTCCCTCCCGGGCTGGGCTTGCTCTGGAGATCTGCCATTGGCAGCGTGCAAGAGACACTTTCATTGGGCCCCGTGACAGCTGATGCTTCCGAACGACGTACACATCATCGCCTCTCGGGACGCTCTGCTGACAGCTCAGCTCTGGCACCCTCCCGCTCCATTCTGGGCTCTGTCTCTTAGGGATCTCACCAGCCTGCCTACCGAGAGGCCTGGGCCCCTCCCGTGAGTCTGTTCTGCCTCCGATCGGCTTAATTCAGCAGAGTCATCAGCTCTTGCTTTTGAGGTTCTTCGTCCTCCATTCTGTGAGCAGCTCTGAACTGACCTCACCAGAGCTGTCTTTGCCCTGCTCTCTGGATCCTTTTCTTCTTGCTCTTTCTTTCCGCCACGCATGGCGTTACTGCCATTCTCACTTCCTGGACGGTACTGTACACAAATAGGTACACGCAGACACACCATACCCAAATCCTCACGCACTCACACAACCGTGATCCCACCGCATCCACCAATCCGGCACCACTGTCTCTGCTCGTGTCTCTCTGCTTTCCCTGGCTGGGGTTAAACCCTGCAGTTCTCCCACACTTAGACTGGGCCCTGCATGGCAGTCCCCTATGACTCCACCGCACCCAACCATCACATCTGGCTGTGAACAGAGGTGAACAGAGTGACCTGCCAGCCTTCTCCAACCCAGAACTTGTCTAGTCCGAGCAGCAGGATCAAGGCAAAACACAAGACTCAGGATTTGAAAAGAACAGGGTCCACATCCAGCTGCCAAGCTCCCTGCAGTGGAGACTGGCTTCAGGCTGCTCAGCCCTGCACTGTGGGATGGCAGGATCTGACCACTTGGCCCCACACACCATGGTGTCCTGGGGTCTCACTGCCTGGCTCCACGGGTCTTGGTTTCTGTTATTTATAGATATGTATAGATCTTGGTTTCTGTTATTTCCACTCCAACTCATCTGATGAAGTGGATTTTGCCCAGAAAGGCTCGTGCAGGGGTGGACTGGCCTACCGGGGTACCGGGAATTTCCCAGTGGGCTGTCGTATCCACCTGTGACGGGTTGCCGTTGCCCCGCACTCCGAGCGGCTCTGCATCCGCTTTATGCGGCGCACGGAGCCTGACCTGCCACTTGTGCTGCGGGCTGGACACGACGCAGGGAAAGGAAGCGGGGCTTGAGGGGCACGCAGGGGTGATGATATGGGGAGGGCTGTTCCCAGGCCTGTTTTGATTGCCAGTCCGCTCCTGAGCCCATGATACTATATCTAGATTTTTGTTAGTCTCTAAGGTGCCGCCACAGAACTGCTTGTTTGAAAGTTACAGACGAACACAGCTGCCCCTCTGAGGCCACACGGTGGAGTTTTCAGTCTGAGCAAAACTGAGATGTGGCACCGAGCTGCAGTAGCATGTGCACTGTAGCAACAGGCACTCACGTGCTGGAGAGACAGCGGGGAGGCTGCGTAGATCTCGCATCATGGCTCCGTTCTGGGACCCTGGCTTTTCACACAACATGCCTAGAAGAGCCATTGGGAAGGGGATGAGTCAGAGCGACGCCCGGGAAAAAGCATCCAAATTCCTATTCCTCACTGTCCAACAATAGAGTCACTGCTGGAACAGCAGCTGTTCTGCATGTGCCAGGTGGGAAACCATCCAAACATGGGGACTTGCTGGGCCAGGCTAGGCGAAGGACAATAACTATTTTTCATGATGCAGTCTGTGTCGTTAACCATTATCTCTGGGGTCCCCTCCATAGAGACCTGCTAGCCGCTTTGTTCCTGATTATCTATGTGGCGGGAATGCTGTTCGACCAGACGGTGCCCAGTGGAGGGTACAATATTCCCTGCACAGCACAGCATGATAAAGTCCTGTTCTGCCCAAAGCATGATCCAAAGCTGCGTTTTCTCCAGACACGCCCTCCATTTCTGGAGCAGGGCAGCTTCTAGTGGAAAACACCATGTGACGCCAAGTGACCAATCATAAATGTATTTGGAGACAATTAGAAACAATCCACACTGTTTAAAGCCAGAAGAAACCGTTAGACCACAGATCACAGGCTATTCTATTTCACTCCGATTTCCCTGTTGAGAGTCCTGGGTTCCACTAAAGCAGGGGTGGGGAACCTCAGGCTCGGGGGCTGGGTGGGGAACCTCAGGCCCGGGGGCCGGGTGCGGCCCGTGGCTTGCCTGGATCTGGCCCTAAGGGCTCCCCCCCAGCACTGGGGAGCCTGCCCTGGCACTCCAGCTCACCCCCACCCCACCATGGAGTTGGAGCACACAAAATCTACTAGCTTAGGCCCGCCTCGGCTCTGGTGTGCAAGGGGACTGTGGGAATTGCCTTTCATAGAATCATAGAATACTAGGACTGGAAGGGACCTCGAGAGGTCATCG